>JAGSMZ010000074.1:0-109366 GCA_029286645.1 Papilio protenor | reverse complement strand
ATATCTTTGATATTACAGATATTCCCCAATAAAAATTATTATAAGAATTATTGTAAATATATTATATAAATCAACCAACAACAATGATCAACAGTCGGTAGACAGCTTGTTTAACATCATCCCCCAAATGGACCGGCTCTCCCCCTGCTATACCATGACCACACAGAGGACAGACCTGAAATGGAAGCAATTCCGCGTTTCGTCTGAAGAATGTGCGTGCTGGAGGCCTAATTTAAGTCTCTTCCTGTTCGCACCCTTTTTATTGAGGGCCTCAATTCAGGTGGCGAATCTTTTTGTTTAAATAGTTTAAGTAACATTAATTATAATTTATTTTACTCCATGTATCCTATGTATTTCCTTACTTCCTGATCCTTTTCCAAAAAATTCCGATCCATTATTTCTACTGTTTTTATCATTTTTTGTTACGCGACTTGGTTCCCGAGTCTTTAAACTTGTCAGTGGCTAAATACACTTAAGTGTGAAACCACGAAGAAGAGAAAAGAAGACTGATCGAGACCCACGAAACCCAAGCATGGTGTCAGAAGTGTTTTCAAGCAGAAAATAAATTCAGATGCACAGAGGCTAAACAGAGAAAGATTTTTGTCTGTATTCAAAAATTATAGTAATGATATAAAAAAACATGGATCTTATGAAATGTTATAAAGAACTAACCTTCTTTACAAAATTCTCCTAGCAAAGGAAAAAGCTAGTCCGCAGAAGCTCAAGTGGCCGAGCAATTGACACAGATCCCATCGTTCCCCCACCACCAGGATACCTGTGGTCGCAGGTAACGAAAAGAAGCTACACTCTCCACAGCAAGGGTTGGGACAAATTGATGGAATGCTGGCAAACCAAGGAACCTTTGCCTATAATCAATAAGCAAATCTTAGTAGGTTGCTTAAACTAAGCAAACCTGAACTTCGATTAGTTGTGGTGAGGCTAACAGGCCATTATCACATCATCAAATACCTCAACAACTAATATCTTTGATATTACAGATATTCCCCAATAAAAATTATTATAAGAATTATTGTAAATATATTATATAAATCAACCAACAACAATGATCAACAGTCGGTAGACAGCTTGTTTAACATCATCCCCCAAATGGACCGGCTCTCCCCCTGCTATACCATGACCACACAGAGGACAGACCTAAAATGGAAGCAATTCCGCGTTTCGTCTGAAGAATGTGCGTGCTGGAGGCCTAATTTAAGTCTCTTCCTGTTCGCACCCTTTTTATTGAGGGCCCCAATTCAGGTGGCGAATCTTTTTGTTTAAATAGTTTAAGTAACATTAATTATAATTTATTTTACTCCATGTATCCTATGTATTTCCTTACTTCCTGATCCTTTTCCAAAAATTTCCGATCCATTATTTCTACTGTTTTTATCATTTTTTGTTACGCGACTTGGTTCCCGAGTCTTTAAACTTGTCAGTGGCTAAATACACTTAAGTGTGAAACCACGAAGAAGAGAAAAGAAGACTGATCGAGACCCACGAAACCCAAGCATGGTGTCAGAAGTGTTTTCAAGCAGAAAATAAAATTTTTAAGAGAATGTCGGAAAAAATATTCATCTCACTAATGAAGTCACTTGCTGTGCAAAATGGAGACAACGCAGCCGAAAAATGGAAACAATCGAGCCTTCGGTTTGAAATATTTATGGATGCTAATGAAATTAGAAAATATCCAAGCGAGAAACAGACAGCAATTTTATTAAACGCCATTGGAGACGAAGGGATTTCAATTTTCCGAAACTTCAAAACAGTATTTTGAGTCTTATTAGCAGACACAATCCAGATTACTTTTAAATGTACAACATATGTAACAATTTGTCATTGTAGGATATCTTAGAAAAGCATATAATCATGATACATTTAATTTTATAATTTGGAATGACCAAAGTTTTTTTTTAGGTGGCAGTAAACATGCTATTGATTTCTTAGCATGGCTTCTGAAAAAAAAATGGAAAGAAACCAAACTATATCAGTTGGGATAAGTATGAAATTCAGAAAATAAATTCAGATGCACAGAAGCTAAACAGAGAAAGATTTTTGTCTGTATTCAAAAATTATAGTAATGATATAAAAAACATGGATCTTATGAAATGTTATAAAGAACTAACCTTCTTTACAAAATTCTCCTAGCAAAGCTTGCATTTTATTTTATTTTATTTTTTTATAAAACCCAACGACAACAATGTACTTGCTCAATCTTATCCTCTTGGAGACTAAGTAATATTTTGGCTGGTTCCATTTTAACAATTCAAATTATAATAATACAAAACGAGCAAAATAAAAGGGTACACACTAAAATAGCGGTACTGGAACTAAGCGGTTACAAAATAGCTGACAGTCGACACCTCCTAGTAATCGTCCTAGTCCCGTCCCTAGCAACAAACGCTAGTTAGTTTTAAATATGTGAAACTACAATATAATTTTAAATATTTGAAATTATTAAAATAACAACTTGAAATATTTTACTTAGACCCATAATTCGGCAAACGGTCCTTATTTGTTTATCTCCTTACAAAACTTTGTTCAAAAATTGAACTACTCAAAACCAACGCAACAAAAGACTTGCATTTTATTATTATTTTTTTTTTATAAAACCCAACGACAACATGTACTTGCTCAATCTATCCTCTTGGAGACTAAGTAATATTTTGGCTGGTTCCATTTTAACAACTCAAATTATAATAATACAAAACGAGCAAAATAAAAGGGTACACACTAAAATAGCGGTACTGGAACTAAGCGGTTACAAAATAGCTGACAGTCGACACCTCCTAGTAATCGTCCTAGTCCCGTCCCTAGCAACAACGCTAGTTAGTTTTAAATATGTGAAACTACAATATAATTTTAAATATGTGAAACTACAATATAATTTTAAATATGTGAAACTACAATATAATTTTAAATATTTGAAATTATTAAAATAACAACTTGAAATATTTTACTTAGACCCATAATTCGGCAAACGGTCCTTATTTGTTTATCTCCTTACAAAACTTTGTTCAAAAATTGAACTACTCAAAACCAACGCAACAAAAGACTTGCATTTTGTTATTATTTTTTTTTTATAAAACCAACGACAACAATGTACTTGCTCAATCTTATCCTCTTGGAGACTAAGTAATATTTTGGCTGGTTCCATTTTAACAATTCAAATTATAATAATACAAAACGAGCAAAATAAAAGGGTACACACTAAAATAGCGGTACTGGAACTAAGCGGTTACAAAATAGCTGACAGTCGACACCTCCTAGTAATCGTCCTAGTCCCGTCCCTAGCAACAAACGCTAGTTAGTTTTAAATATGTGAAACTACAATATAATTTTAATATTTGAAATTATTAAAATAACAACTTGAAATATTTTACTTAGACCCATAATTCGGCAAACGGTCCTTATTTGTTTATCTCCTTACAAAACTTTGTTCAAAAATTGAACTACTCAAAACCAACGCAACAAAAGACTTGCATTTTATTATTATTTTTTTTTTATAAAACCCAACGACAACAATGTACTTGCTCAATCTTATCCTCTTGGAGACTAAGTAATATTTTGGCTGGTTCCATTTTAACAACTCAAATTATAATAATACAAAACGAGCAAAATAAAAGGGTACACACTAAAATAGCGGTACTGGAACTAAGCGGTTACAAAATAGCTGACAGTCGACACCTCCTAGTAATCGTCCTAGTCCCGTCCCTAGCAACAAACGCTAGTTAGTTTTAAATATGTGAAACTACAATATAATTTTAAATATTTGAAATTATTAAAATAACAACTTGAATATTTTACTTAGACCCATAATTCGGCAACGGTCCTTATTTGTTTATCTCCTTACAAAACTTTGTTCAAAAATTGAACTACTCAAAACCAACGCAACAAAAGACTTGCATTTTATTATTATTTTTTTTTTATAAAACCCAACGACAACAATGTACTTGCTCAATCTTATCCTCTTGGAGACGTAAGTAATATTTTGGCTGGTTCCATTTTAACAATTCAAATTATAATAATACAAAACGAGCAAAATAAAAGGGTACACACTAAAATAGCGGTACTGGAACTAAGCGGTTACAAAATAGCTGACAGTCGACACCTCCCAGTAATCGTCCTAGTCCCGTCCCTAGCAACAACGCTAGTTAGTTTTAAATATGTGAAACTAAAATATAATTTTAAATATTTGAAATTATTAAAATAACAACTTGAAATATTTTACTTAGACCCATAATTCGGCAAACGGTCCTTATTTGTTTATCTCCTTACAAAACTTTGTTCAAAAATTGAACTACTCAAAACCAACGCAACAAAAGACTTGCATTTTATTATTATTTTTTTTTATAAAACCCAACGACAACAATGTACTTGCTCAATCTTATCCTCTTGGAGACGTAAGTAATATTTTGGCTGGTTCCATTTTAACAACTCAAATTATAATAATACAAAACGAGCAAAATAAAAGGGTACACACTAAAATAGCGGTACTGGAACTAAGCGGTTACAAAATAGCTGACAATCGACACCTCCTAGTAATCGTCCTAGTCCGTCCCTAGCAACAAACGCTAGTTAGTTTTAAATATGTGAAACTACAATATAATTTTAAATATTTGAAATTATTAAAATAACAACTTGAAATATTTTACTTAGACCCATAATTCGGCAAACGGTCCTTATTTGTTTATCTCCTTACAAAACTTTGTTCAAAAATTGAACTACTCAAAACCAACGCAACAAAAGACTTGCATTTTATTATTATTTTTTTTTATAAAACCCAACGACAACATGTACTTGCTCAATCTTATCCTCTTGGAGACTAAGTAATATTTTGGCTGGTTCCATTTTAACAATTCAAATTATAATAATACAAAACGAGCAAAATAAAAGGGTACACACTAAAATAGCGGTACTGGAACTAAGCGGTTACAAAATAGCTGACAGTCGACACCTCCTAGTAATCGTCCTAGTCCCGTCCCTAGCACAAACGCTAGTTAGTTTTAAATATGTGAAACTACAATATAATTTTAAATATTTGAAATTATTAAAATAACAACTTGAAATATTTTACTTAGACCCATAATCGGCAAACGGTCCTTATTTGTTATCTCCTTACAAAACTTGTTCAAAAATTGAACTACTCAAAACCAACGCAACAAAAGACTTGCATTTTATTATATTTTTTTTTTTTATAAAACCCAACGACAACAATGTACTTGCTCAATCTTATCCTCTTGGAGACGTAAGTAATATTTTGGCTGGTTCCATTTTAACAATTCAAATTATAATAATACAAAACGAGCAAAATAAAAGGGTACACACTAAAATAGCGGTACTGGAACTAAGCGGTTACAAAATAGCTAACAGTCGACACCTCCCAGTAATCGTCCTAGTCCCGTCCCTAGCAACAAACGCTAGTTAGTTTTAAATATGTGAAACTAAAATATAATTTTAAATATTTGAAATTATTAAAATAACACTTGAAATATTTTACTTAGACCCATAATCGGCAAACGGTCCTTATTGTTTATCTCCTTACAAAACTTTGTTCAAAAATTGAACTACTCAAAACCAACGCAACAAAAGACTTGCATTTTATTATTTTTTTTTTTATAAAACCCAACGACAACAATGTACTTGCTCAATCTTATCCTCTTGGAGACTAAGTAATATTTTGGCTGGTTCCATTTTAACAATTCAAATTATAATAATACAAAACGAGCAAAATAAAAGGGTACACACTAAAATAGCGGTACTGGAACTAAGCGGTTACAAAATAGCTGACAGTCGACACCTCCTAGTAATCGTCCTAGTCCCGTCCCTAGCAACAAACGCTAGTTAGTTTTAAATATGTGAAACTACAATATAATTTTAAATATTTGAAATTATTAAAATAACAACTTGAAATATTTTACTTAGACCCATAATTCGGCAAACGGTCCTTATTTGTTTATCTCCTTACAAAACTTTGTTCAAAAATTGAACTACTCAAAACCAACGCAACAAAAGACTTGCATTTTATTATTATTTTTTTTTTTTATAAAACCCAACGACAACAATGTACTTGCTCAATCTTATCCTCTTGGAGACGTAAGTAATATTTTGGCTGGTTCCATTTTAACAATTCAAATTATAATAATACAAAACGAGCAAAATAAAAGGGTACACACTAAAATAGCGGTACTGGAACTAAGCGGTTACAAAATAGCTAACAGTCGACACCTCCCAGTAATCGTCCTAGTCCCGTCCCTAGCAACAAACGCTAGTTAGTTTTAAATATGTGAAACTACAATATAATTTTAAATATTTGAAATTATTAAAATAACAACTTGAAATATTTTACTTAGACCCATAATTCGGCAAACGGTCCTTATTTGTTTATCTCCTTACAAAACTTTGTTCAAAAATTGAACTACTCAAAACCAACGCAACAAAAGACTTGCATTTTATTATTATTTTTTTTTTATAAAACCCAACGACAACATTGTACTTGCTCAATCTTATCCTCTTGGAGACGTAAGTAATATTTTGGCTGGTTCCATTTTAACAATTCAAATTATAATAATACAAAACGAGCAAAATAAAAGGGTACACACTAAAATAGCGGTACTGGAACTAAGCGGTTACAAAATAGCTGACAGTCGACACCTCCTAGTAATCGTCCTAGTCCCGTCCCTAGCAACAAACGCTAGTTAGTTTTAAATATGTGAAACTACAATATAATTTTAAATATTTGAAATTATAAAAAAAAGGGCCACACTATTATGAGAAGCGACTAGTTACAGGATTTCGAGCGCTTTCAAAAACCACACATGGTAACCACTGCTGATGGGAAAGGGAAAGATTCTTATAAAGAGAAATAGAAGAATATTCGTATTGATGTGACTTGTTTCGATAGACATGAATATTTTTTCTTTTTTCCGAAATTTGTTCTCTCTCAGCATCGTCAGCTCATCAAGATATCAAATTCTGGTTCTGAGGCGGTACTGGGACCTGCTTCCGTCAGTGGGCAGATGTCGCTTCGTCATTTCGCCGGATTGAGGTGTCCGCTTGCTCGTTTGCCACGTTGTATTATAAAAAAAAGGGCCACACTATTATGAGAAGCGACTAGTTACAGGATTCGAGCGCTTTCAAAAACCACACATGGTAACCACTGCTGATGGAAAGGGAAAGATTCTTATAAGAGAAATAGAAGAATATTCGTATTGATGTGACTTGTTTCGATAGACATGAATATTTTTTTCTTTTTTCCGAAATTTGTTCTCTCTCAGCATCGTCAGCTCATCAAGATATCAAATTCTGGTTCTGAGGCGGTACTGGGACCTGCTTCCGTCAGTGGGCAGATGTCGCTTCGTCATTTCGCCGGATTGAGGTGTCCGCTTGCTCGTTTGCCACGTTGTATTATAAAAAAAAGGGCCACACTATATGAGAAGCGACTAGTTACAGGATTCGAGCGCTTTCAAAAACCACACATGGTAACCACTGCTGATGGAAAGGGAAAGATTCTTATAAGAGAAATAGAAGAATATTCGTATTGATGTGACTTGTTTCGATAGACATGAATATTTTTTTCTTTTTTCCGAAATTTGTTCTCTCTCAGCATCGTCAGCTCATCAAGATATCAAATTCTGGTTCTGAGGCGGTACTGGGACCTGCTTCCGTCAGTGGGCAGATGTCGCTTCGTCATTTCGCCGGATTGAGGTGTCCGCTTGCTCGTTTGCCACGTTGTATTATAAAAAAAAGGGCCACACTATATGAGAAGCGACTAGTTACAGGATTTCGAGCGCTTTCAAAAACCACACATGGTAACCACTGCTGATGGAAAGGGAAAGATTCTTATAAAGAGAAATAGAAGAATATTCGTATTGATGTGACTTGTTTCGATAGACATGAATATTTTTTTCTTTTTTCCGAAATTTGTTCTCTCTCAGCATCGTCAGCTCATCAAGATATCAAATTCTGGTTCTGAGGCGGTACTGGGACCTGCTTCCGTCAGTGGGCAGATGTCGCTTCGTCATTTCGCCGGATTGAGGTGTCCGCTTGCTCGTTTGCCACGTTGTATTATAAAAAAAAGGGCCACACTATATGAGAAGCGACTAGTTACAGGATTTCGAGCGCTTTCAAAAACCACACATGGTAACCACTGCTGATGGAAAGGGAAAGATTCTTATAAGAGAAATAGAAGAATATTCGTATTGATGTGACTTGTTTCGATAGACATGAATATTTTTTTCTTTTTTCCGAAATTTGTTCTCTCTCAGCATCGTCAGCTCATCAAGATATCAAATTCTGGTTCTGAGGCGGTACTGGGACCTGCTTCCGTCAGTGGGCAGATGTCGCTTCGTCATTTCGCCGGATTGAGGTGTCCGCTTGCTCGTTTGCCACGTTGTATTATAAAAAAAAGGGCCACACTATATGAGAAGCGACTAGTTACAGGATTCGAGCGCTTTCAAAAACCACACATGGTAACCACTGCTGATGGAAAGGGAAAGATTCTTATAAAGAGAAATAGAAGAATATTCGTATTGATGTGACTTGTTTCGATAGACATGAATATTTTTTTCTTTTTTCCGAAATTTGTTCTCTCTCAGCATCGTCAGCTCATCAAGATATCAAATTCTGGTTCTGAGGCGGTACTGGGACCTGCTTCCGTCAGTGGGCAGATGTCGCTTCGTCATTTCGCCGGATTGAGGTGTCCGCTTGCTCGTTTGCCACGTTGTATTATAAAAAAAAGGGCCACACTATTATGAGAAGCGACTAGTTACAGGATTCGAGCGCTTTCAAAAACCACACATGGTAACCACTGCTGATGGAAAGGGAAAGATTCTTATAAGAGAAATAGAAGAATATTCGTATTGATGTGACTTGTTTCGATAGACATGAATATTTTTTTCTTTTTTCCGAAATTTGTTCTCTCTCAGCATCGTCAGCTCATCAAGATATCAAATTCTGGTTCTGAGGCGGTACTGGGACCTGCTTCCGTCAGTGGGCAGATGTCGCTTCGTCATTTCGCCGGATTGAGGTGTCCGCTTGCTCGTTTGCCACGTTGTATTATAAAAAAAAGGGCCACACTATATGAGAAGCGACTAGTTACAGGATTCGAGCGCTTTCAAAAACCACACATGGTAACCACTGCTGATGGGAAAGGGAAAGATTCTTATAAAGAGAAATAGAAGAATATTCGTATTGATGTGACTTGTTTCGATAGACATGAATATTTTTTTCTTTTTTCCGAAATTTGTTCTCTCTCAGCATCGTCAGCTCATCAAGATATCAAATTCTGGTTCTGAGGCGGTACTGGGACCTGCTTCCGTCAGTGGGCAGATGTCGCTTCGTCATTTCGCCGGATTGAGGTGTCCGCTTGCTCGTTTGCCACGTTGTATTATAAAAAAAAGGGCCACACTATTATGAGAAGCGACTAGTTACAGGATTTCGAGCGCTTTCAAAAACCACACATGGTAACCACTGCTGATGGGAAGGGAAAGATTCTTATAAAAAAAAGGGCCACACTATATGAGAAGCGACTAGTTACAGGATTCGAGCGCTTTCAAAAACCACACATGGTAACCACTGCTGATGGAAAGGGAAAGATTCTTATAAGAGAAATAGAAGAATATTCGTATTGATGTGACTTGTTTCGATAGACATGGATATTTTTTTCTTTTTTCCGAAATTTGTTCTCTCTCAGCATCGTCAGCTCATCAAGATATCAAATTCTGGTTCTGAGGCGGTACTGGGACCTGCTTCCGTCAGTGGGCAGATGTCGCTTCGTCATTTCGCCGGATTGAGGTGTCCGCTTGCTCGTTTGCCACGTTGTATTATAAAAAAAAGGGCACACTATTATGAGAAGCGACTAGTTACAGGATTTCGAGCGCTTTCAAAAACCACACATGGTAACCACTGCTGATGGGAAAGGGAAAGATTCTTATAAAGAGAAATAGAAGAATATTCGTATTGATGTGACTTGTTTCGATAGACATGAATATTTTTTTCTTTTTTCCGAAATTTGTTCTCTCTCAGCATCGTCAGCTCATCAAGATATCAAATTCTGGTTCTGAGGCGGTACTGGGACCTGCTTCCGTCAGTGGGCAGATGTCGCTTCGTCATTTCGCCGGATTGAGGTGTCCGCTTGCTCGTTTGCCACGTTGTATTATAAAAAAAGGGCCACACTATTATGAGAAGCGACTAGTTACAGGATTTCGAGCGCTTTCAAAAACCACACATGGTAACCACTGCTGATGGGAAAGGGAAAGATTCTTATAAAGAGAAATAGAAGAATATTCGTATGATGTGACTTGTTTCGATAGACATGAATATTTTTTTCTTTTTTCCGAATTTGTTCTCTCTCAGCATCGTCAGCTCATCAAGATATCAAATTCTGGTTCTGAGGCGGTACTGGGACCTGCTTCGTCAGTGGGCAGATGTCGCTTCGTCATTTCGCCGGATTGAGGTGTCCGCTTGCTCGTTTGCCACGTTGTATTATAAAAAAAAGGGCCACACTATTATGAGAAGCGACTAGTTACAGGATTTCGAGCGCTTTCAAAAACCACACATGGTAACCACTGCTGATGGGAAAGGGAAAGATTCTTATAAAGAGAAATAGAAGAATATTCGTATTGATGTGACTTGTTTCGATAGACATGAATATTTTTTTCTTTTTTCCGAAATTTGTTCTCTCTCAGCATCGTCAGCTCATCAAGATATCAAATTCTGGTTCTGAGGCGGTACTGGGACCTGCTTCCGTCAGTGGGCAGATGTCGCTTCGTCATTTCGCCGGATTGAGGTGTCCGCTTGCTCGTTTGCCACGTTGTATTATAAAAAAAGGGCCACACTATTATGAGAAGCGACTAGTTACAGGATTTCGAGCGCTTTCAAAAACCACACATGGTAACCACTGCTGATGGGAAGGGAAAGATTCTTATAAAGAGAAATAGAAGAATATTCGTATTGATGTGACTTGTTTCGATAGACATGGATATTTTTTTCTCTTTTCCGAAATTTGCTCATCAGCTCAATTTCATCAGCTCATCAAGATATCAAATTCTGATTCTGAGGCGGCACTGGGACCTGCTTCCGTCAGTGGGCAGATGTCGCTTCGTCATTTCGCCGGATTGAGGTGTCCGCTTGCTCGTTTGCCACGTTGTATTATAAAAAAAAGGGCCGCACTATTATGAGAAGCGACTAGTTACAGGATTCGAGCGCTTTCAAAAACCACACATGGTAACCACTGCTGATGGGAAAGGGAAGATTCTTATAAAGAGAAATAGAAGAATATTCGTATTGATGTGACTTGTTTCGATAGACATGAATATTTTTTTCTTTTTTCCGAAATTTGTTCTCTCTCAGCATCGTCAGCTCATCAAGATATCAAATTCTGGTTCTGAGGCGGTACTGGGACCTGCTTCCGTCAGTGGGCAGATGTCGCTTCGTCATTTCGCCGGATTGAGGTGTCCGCTTGCTCGTTTGCCACGTTGTATTATAAAAAAAGGGCCACACTATTATGAGAAGCGACTAGTTACAGGATTTCGAGCGCTTTCAAAAACCACACATGGTAACCACTGCTGATGGGAAAGGGAAAGATTCTTATAAAGAGAAATAGAAGAATATTCGTATTGATGTGACTTGTTTCGATAGACATGGATATTTTTTTCTCTTTTCCGAAATTTGTTCTCTCTCAGCATCGTCAGCTCATCAAGATATCAAATTCTGGTTCTGAGGCGGTACTGGGACTGCTTCCGTCAGTGGGCAGATGTCGCTTCGTCATTTCGCCGGATTGAGGTGTCCGCTTGCTCGTTTGCCACGTTGTATTATAAAAAAAAGGGCCACACTATTATGAGAAGCGACTAGTTACAGGATTTCGAGCGCTTTCAAAAACCACACATGGTAACCACTGCTGATGGGAAAGGGAAAGATTCTTATAAAGAGAAATAGAAGAATATTCGTATTGATGTGACTTGTTTCGATAGACATGAATATTTTTTTCTTTTTTCCGAAATTTGTTCTCTCTCAGCATCGTCAGCTCATCAAGATATCAAATTCTGGTTCTGAGGCGGTACTGGGACCTGCTTCCGTCAGTGGGCAGATGTCGCTTCGTCATTTCGCCGGATTGAGGTGTCCGCTTGCTCGTTTGCCACGTTGTATTATAAAAAAAGGGCCACACTATTATGAGAAGCGACTAGTTACAGGATTTCGAGCGCTTTCAAAAACCACACATGTAACCACTGCTGATGGGAAAGGGAAGATTCTTATAAAGAGAAATAGAAGAATATTCGTATTGATGTGACTTGTTTCGATAGACATGGATATTTTTTTCCCTTTTCCGAAATTTGCTCATCAGCTCAATTTCATCAGCTCATCAATATATCAAATTCTGATTCTGAGGCGGCACTGGGACCTGCTTCCGTCAGTGGGCAGATGTCGCTTCGTCATTTCGCCGGATTGAGGTGTCCGCTTGCTCGTTGCCACGTTGTATTATAAAAAAAGGGCCACACTATTATGAGAAGCGACTAGTTACAGGATTTCGAGCGCTTTCAAAAACCACACATGGTAACCACTGCTGATGGGAAAGGGAAAGATTCTTATAAAAAAAGGGCCACACTATTATGAGAAGCGACTAGTTACAGGATTCGAGCGCTTTCAAAAACCACACATGGTAACCACTGCTGATGGGAAAGGGAAAGATTCTATAAAGAGAAATAGAAGAATATTCGTATTGATGTGACTTGTTTCGATAGACATGAATATTTTTTTCTTTTTTCCGAAATTTGTTCTCTCTCAGCATCGTCAGCTCATCAAGATATCAATTCTGGTTCTGAGGCGGTACTGGGACCTGCTTCCGTCAGTGGGCAGATGTCGCTTCGTCATTTCGCCGGATTGAGGTGTCCGCTTGCTCGTTTGCCACGTTGTATTATAAAAAAAAGGGCCGCACTATTATGAGAAGCGACTAGTTACAGGATTTCGAGCGCTTTCAAAAACCACACATGTAACCACTGCTGATGGGAAAGGGAAAGATTCATATAAAGAGAAATAGAAGAATATTCGTATTGATGTGACTTGTTTCGATAGACATGAATATTTTTTTCTTTTTTTCGAAATTTGTTCTCTCTCAGCATCGTCAGCTCATCAAGATATCAAATTCTGGTTCTGAGGCGGTACTGGGACCTGCTTCCGTCAAGAGTGTCTTCGACTGGTGCTTCTTCTTTTAATCATAGTGTCACTTTTAGTCCATGTAGTAATGCCATTTTGTATTCCATATAATTTTCTGTATCTTGCTCTATCTGAAACCAAGAAATAAAGGAAAGGTAAATGGAAGTAACATTGTGGACCGGGCCGAGATCTGGAAAAAGAACAAGGGGAAGACCCAAAGCCCGGTGGCAAGATGACATAACAAAAATAGCAGGGAAAGGATGGACTAGGGCAGCTACAAACAGGGAAAAGTGGAAACAAATGGAGGAGGCCTATACCCGGCAGGGGTCATAACAATAATTTACTTTTTTTATGCTATTTGTATAACACATAAATATAAAATATTGTAATATGTTATGACAAATAAAGGCTTATTATTATTATTATTATTAAATGGAAGTATATTCAAAATTCCCAATTTATTGAATTTCTATATTATTATGGATAACTTCCTATGAATTTAAATTCAATGATTGTGTATTATATTAGATACTAGATTTCGCCCGCGACTCCGTCCGCGTGGAAGTGCTTAGCCTATGTGTTCTTCCAGACTATCCTCTACATCTATACCAAATTTCATTGAAACCCGTTCAGCCGTTTAGGCTACAAACTCTAACTAACAAACATCCATCCATCCATCTATCCATCCATCCATCTAAACTTTCGCATTTATAATATTAGTATGATTTAATATATTTACGAACTTTTGGTAAACTGTTATGTTTTCGTCGTTAAACAATACCATTTTTTTTTATAATATAAGGTGGCAAACAGCAAGCGGCCACTTGAATCGACCGAAATGGAAAGCGACCGCTGCCCATAAACATCTGCAATTGTAGATGCGTTGCCTACCCTTAATTGACGGAGGAGGAGACGCACATAAAGAGAACATGGCGTGCCGACCCATTCGTGCGAAGTTGTTAAAGTGGGCTCTACCACTGTTATACGATAAGGTACCTTTTTGCAGTTAACAGCCAATATTATTGTTATATGTGTGTTAATTGTTATAATGTCCTTACTTACATTAAAATGATCTTCACATCAGCAGAGAGCAGAGCACATCAGTGGTATAGCCACATATATCTACTGTACTTCTTCTTCTTTTAATGAATAGTGGGCCCCATCGTTATTTCGATGATTTCGCCAACGTCAAGGTTGAAGATAATTGAAAGTATAAAAAACAAGATTAAAATGTTAAATACCTCTACTGTACTTGCTACTTGCTTGCTTGTGATCGATCGATCGAGGTCGAGGCGAGGTGAATCTGAGCGGATACGGATATACGGTGTTTACCACTGTATAATATATTATTTTTCCTTTATAAATTGATTGTTAAATAGCTCGTGAACGAATAATAAAAAAATGTTCTGAAAGAATATTAAAACAATGATCTGTACCGAATATTGAAATTCAAATAAATTATTTACTATTATATAAAAACAAATGGACAATTTTAACTCAATTAATTAATATTAAAAACGTTAAAATATCGACATTTAGCTAATGTGAAAAATTTTACTTTTTTTAGTGGTAATACGGTCCACCGGTGATCTTGTCCCATACAAACATGGCTTTTTTACACGATGTGCACGCCCCGGTAAATCATTGGCAACACTCATGACATTTGTCATTGCCATTTATTATGAAATTATTGAACTATTGAATTGTAGTTCAGTTTTGGTTCAGTTGGTAATTGTTAGCAAAGAGGATATGTTACAGTAGCTTTGTTATAACTATATAAAGGACTAATTAGGTGAGCAGTAATTCTTGCCTGTAGAAGACATTTAATTTAAAAAAATGTTTTGTGGAAAACGTCTTTCAATAATTTGTGCAATAGCAATTTTCTGTGACATAGGATTAATACTTTACTTTGTAAAATACTATGGCAATCAAAGGTGTTACATTACAATTAATGAAGATCAAGAAATCGAAACCATTCTACCGGATAACTTTTTAAGTATCGGCATCGACGCTTCCGAACTACAACATTACGACAGTATAGACTTTGGTAAACATCGCTTTCGAGAACTTGCTGCAGCATTAAAACCAGCACATTTGAGAATAGGCGGCACAATGTCAGATCGACTCATCTTCAGTTCGCAAGATAATCCTCACTTCACATGCAATGAATGTGCATCTAATATTTCCAAAGTTGAATGCCATGCTGTAAAAAAGATGTGTAAACATAAAGAGTTACCGTTTTTTGTTTTAACCGGAAAAAAGTGGTCGGAAATAAATGAATTCTGCAATGCTACGGGTATCAAACTTTTGTTTGCTCTTAATTTACTGTTGCGCGATAATCATGAATGGAACAGTGACAATGCTGTTGAGATGTTTGAATATTCAAGGCAAAGAGGATATAAAGTCGACTGGCAGCTTGGCAATGAGCCAAACTCTCTACACCATATATTCCATGTTACTGTGACTCCAAAGATGCTAGTCCATGATTTCAAAAAATTAAGACATGTATTAGACAATCACGGCTACAAAAACTCACTTTTGGTGGGTCCGGACACAACAAGACCTCAGCCAAACTGTCATAATTGCCTCCAATACATGATTGACTTTCTTGGTAATGGATCTAATTGTATAAATATAAGATCGTGGCATCAATATTATTTAAACAGTAGAACAACTAAACTCGAAGATTTTTGGGATCCAAAAACATTTAATTTACTTAGTGATCAGATAATCACTATGAAAAATAATACAATGAATTACAATGATATACCAATGTGGTTAACTGAGACTAGTAGCTCATATGGTGGAGGTGCTCCGGGATTGTCAAACTCTTACGCTGGGACTCCATTATGGGTTGATAAATTAGGACTATGCGCTAAACACAATATTACAACTGTTATAAGGCAGAGTTTCTTTGGAGGTAATTACAGTTTAGTGGATAACAATTTAATACCATTACCTGATTGGTGGGTTAGTGTATTATATAAGAAACTTGTAGGTAATAAAGCCTTGCATATTGATTGCAATTGCTCACCCATGCAGAGGATGTATTTGCACTGTGCCAACCGAAAATACATCAATGATACAACAGCTGTAACTATATATGCTATTAATTTAGAAATGGAGAAAGCCAGATTTTTTTTGAATGGAACAGCTATAAAAGGCAAAGATTTAAACATTGATGAATATATAATAAGTGCACCTTCAAATAACAGGAAAACTAAAATTGTACTACTTAATGGCTGGCCTTTATACTATGAGAACTCAATGCCTGATTTATTGCCTCATCGTATAAGATATGGCAATATTATTTCAATGCCACCATATTCTATTGGTTTCTGGGTTCTCAAAAACACTAATATAAAGAGTTGCAAGTAGACAAACCGAAGGAATATAAGACAGCGAACCTCAGGTTTCTTTTAAGCCCAGTGTTAGTATTGATAAATGTTATTAAGTGTCTATGTTATAAATAATGCTTAATAACTTACTGTTCACGTTGTAAAAGATCTCTCAGTGGCACCTGTGTTAGTGTTGATTTATTATTACTGTTATGTTTATTTAGATCTTAATATTAGCTAAATAGGTGCTGCACAATTTTTAATAGATGTCCCATAGCAATGTTCTGTTTCAGTCTCTACATTTAAAATATCACTTTGAAAATGTATTGTAAAATTTCATAGGAACATGTCTTTTAATAAAATGTATGAATCTTATGCACTGTCGAAGCAGGCAATTATTGGAATTTTTAACCATTATAATTCTTGGTATGCAGTACCAACTCTTTAACAAATAAGTCACTTCTCAGTCAAATTGTATAGCTTGCCAATTTTATATCCCACTTATATTTGTATTTAAAAAAACATTCTCCTTTTGTAAGATTTTGCGAATTTTGATATCTCTAAATCTCCTCTAGTCTCCTAGATTTTGAATGTAACTTTATTTACCAAGTTCAGTGCCACCATTTGATATTAAATTTTGATGGTTAAAATCATAGGCATTGAGAGTGTTAACTGATTAGGTGGTATGACAATATGTTATTGATTATATATCTATAAACCTTTTTAAACTGTTTTAACCTCTTAAATATTAAGTATTTCGAAATTTCATATTTTTATTAGTCTAATTATAGGAAATGCATTCTTTGAGCTAAAAGCTATTAATTATACAAATGTATAGATAAATTTTAATGTTATATTCATTGTTAAATAATATTTACTATAACTGGAACATTTATATTGCTTGATAGTATCAACCTTTGACATTTTGATTGTACTGTCTTGTTAGTGCTTGTTTCATTTTATCATAGTTTACAATTAACTTCAACAACATTCATTAGTCAAGGAGATGTCTGTGACATTGAAAGGTACTTAGCTGAGCTAGATAAGGCATGTACATTAAATATATTTATTTATATCACAATGCAAGATCTGTTTCTCAGTTTATAGGTACTAAGATCAGGGAATGTCGAATTTCTGTATAACTTTTTGTAGAATGTTTTTTAAAATATGCATTTGGATAATGTTACTTACCTCTACTTAGAAAGATACTAATTAATTTAAGAATCGCTACTTTTATCTTTTAGTTGCAATTTTTATATGTGTCCAATTAAATATCTAAAACATCCAATCAAACGTCCCGATATACTTCATAATTCTTGTATTAAGATAAACATATAAATTCTACATTTAAATCATACTAACTCATGAACTAATTCACTTTGGAAAAAAACTCAAATGGTTTATGACATATGTTCAAAATCAATCCAGCCATTAACTATACAAATATATCATGACCAAGCCAATGAGATAACAGAAATCTTGTAAGCACAAATAAATAACTCTATCCCAATGATTTTTAAATATAACCTAATTGTTTTTTTTATAAAATGTTGCAAAAAAGTTGTGATCATTTAATTAATATGTAAGACTGACTAGTCCTAGAATATTATTTTTTCCAAGTGCCTAATAGTAACTTTTATATTCATTCTTCTTATTAAGTATGCGCATTTAACTGTATTTTACGTCAATTAAATGCAATCTTTAATACATGTTCAATTCTATTGATTGTATTTAGCTTATTTTAGCAATTTAATTCAGTTATCATTTATTACAAGCTATATTGATCTTAATGTAACCTAGTTATTTTTGTTAGAAATATTAGAAAACTACAATTCTAATATTCTCTAAGTATTGAAATAGATCAAATTAGATTGATCAATACAACATTAAGGGCCTGTCTCAGCACTGGCTGATAGAGGCTCAGATAGCTTGAAATTAACGTCTTAAAATGACGGTCACTGTTCAATATTTCTATCACATATTTTACATGTTGGATTGTTATCAGACAATTTTTATTTTGTTGGGACAGGCCCTTAGTGATAAATTAAGATGCACACTTTAATTGTAATATATCTAAATAGATAAATTATTAATTTGTTTCTACTTTAATGTGTTGCATTTATTTTCATAACACTTTTGTAAATAATCCAGGCAGGTAAATCCAGCTTATATTTCCATTTAGCTATGTACATCTGTGCATAAATCATACCTTTAAGATATATCACTAAATAAAATTGATTTTTCTATAATTAGGCAAACTAGCAATATTGCCTCAAACTCGCAACATGCCCAAAACAAACCTTACTTTCAGAAATCTGGTTATATCCTTTCTTTACTCTATTTATAATCAGATTCAACATGCCTAGAATCCTCAATAGAATTTCACAAGCATTTATATTCAATATCATTTACTAATAAGACAATTTATTAGAGGCCTTTTTCTATTTCTAATAAGTTGTTATATTGTATTTAGATTTTTTATATAAGTATTAGTTTTAAGTAAATTAGTTATTTAAATTTACAATTTTATAGTCTTGTTTAAATTTCTTGCAATGTCATTTTACCATCAAATTTTAACTAATTATACAAATTGCCAACATTGGTATGAAAGTCCTTGTTATGTAAGTCATATACTGTTCAAACTTGATTTGAGTACAGTAGTACGGGTATATTGGTATTGAAACCCATTTTAAGATTAATATTTCTTAGAAAATTAAATGTTGCTAATATGAAAAAAATATTTAGTAATATTGAACTTGGTGGTTAACACTTATATTTGCTATATTGGATGATTGTTAAATTTTATGCTATTATTAAAGTTAATGATTGTAAAACTCTGCTTGTGTAATATATGAAGTTTAAAAATGTATTTGTTATTTAACTCCTAAGGTATCCTAATATACTTGCTCGTAGAATAGACTAGAGATTTAATACTTGGGGTCAGATTGCAGACTAGATAACTTGTAGGTCTTGTAAGGTCAGATCTAATAATAGCCAAAGATGGGAATATTAAAAAACGGTAGATCTGATTGCAGTGAAGGATGTTTCTGATGTCTGTGTCAAATATTTTTGAAAGATTCATAAAAGTTAAAATGTACCTTAATACCTGATGTGATTCAAAACATTATATCTTTTTAAATATGAACAAAAAAAACATTGCTTTGTCTCTGTGGAGTTGACATCAAGTTGACAATTGACTTTTCGAATATTTTTCGTATATTGCTTTATGCAAATATACATAGCCTACTGCATTTGCACTATGCACCATACAAACTTATTGATCCTGTTATTTACAACTACCTACCATTAAAGCGTAGGCGAGATGTAGTTAAAGAACGGAACTTGAACTGCTTAGAAAATAGCATAACTACAATTTTATAGCGTAAATAAAAATGATACACAGTAATTCTTACTTTTCTTTTCCTATTGTACCAATACTCAACTTCAACTTATTGTTAAAATATTTTTGCCTCTAAAGCATTCAATAGCTGGAGATTCTACGTCTAAAGAAAATCAATCACAACAGTAAGAGAGTCAGGTTAACTTCTGATGTCGTCTTCTCTTCTCAACGTTCCTTCTTATAACCATACTGCAAGACACGTAGATACAGAACTATTATTCTGTGGTTAGTAAATTGCTCCGAGACCAATCTAATCCAATCCAATCATTCTCAATAGTTGACAGAACCTTGTGCCAGTGATGTACTTGTTAAAGAATTGTCCTGGCTCATAAATGAAATCCGTACAGAAAGCGTTTACCATATACCATTTTTAAAAGGCAAATACAAAATGTTTCTCCTTGTGATCGTGCTTGTATCTTTACTTAAATGTAATGCTGAAGAAAATATCACTGTACCCCAAGGTAAAATTATTAATTTTTCACTATGATGCAACAAGAAAATGATGTCCCTCAAATAGATAGAAAACAGTAGTGTAATGGAACGCTTTTGAAAAATATAATCTTAAAAGATTCCCTTACTTTTGCTTTCTTGATTCAGATAGTAAATCTACTTAGACCAATTATGTTTATTTTTCCAGGCTGTTGTTCCTATTTTGTGAAGACACGGTAGTATTATGTTGCACGTCATTGTATTTTCTTTAATATCGAAATATCAGAATCTGCATATAATTATGTTTCTTCTTTCAGATGAATATAAATGTTCTTTACCTGATGTTACTAGTATTGATGATAATCTAGACATTACCAGATTCAGATCTGATTTCTCTAAAATTTCTGAGGTGAGTGTGAAATTTAACTATGTTAGTTTGCACCATTTCTGTTTAAAATTAAATTGTCTAAAAGTCTACATAATTATACTTTTCAGGTAAAATTTCCAGGGCTTATTGGTCCATTAAATGAGAGATTAATATGCAAAATAAAATGCATAGATGGGAACTGGGTTGGCCCCTTATGTTCTACTACTGCAGGTAAATTGAGATATTGTAAAGAAATCTTTAAATTTCTTAAATGATAAATAACCATTAGGATGTTTTTTCAGATGGGAGATTCCAGCCAATATTACGTGAATGTTTCTACCGGGATGACTACAAGTTATTGTCAATTTCATTTAAAAATTCATCAATTGAGGTAATGTAAACCTGTATTGTTTTAGTTATCTTAAGATATGCTCATCTCTTTAGCAGTTAATAGATGTTATGTTTGGGATTTCGTTTGTAAAACCCAACCAAGGCCATCAATAGCGGGTAATGTTGGAATAAATAAATTCATTTTATCTTTAAGTTAAACAAATATAACAACAAATTATAACTTTATTTTTCTATTTTATATACCTAAAATAAGCCCATAGGTAATCTATTAAAATAAAATGATATTTTATTAACAGAAGGAAACATACTTCCCTCATGGTTCGATAGTCACATCAAAATGTAAACATTTTGGCCTATACAAATTGAAAGGTGATAGCCAAGTAAGATGTGAAAATGGTGAATGGAGTCCAAAATTTCCTGAATGTGTTCCTACAACATTGGTTACTAATTTTACAGGTGAGATTTTTGTATTTATTATTTGTTATTGCTCTTGTAGATTGGTGTTAATAGTGATTTTTTTCAGGTGATGCTCCACCATCAATTCAATATGTTGTTGTTAGTGGTTCTGCTGTTGTGGAGCCCTCTGGTGAATTATTTGTGTACCCGGAAAGTACACTGTGGCTTGATTGCATTATTCCCCGTGTTACGGGTGACCCTGATTGGAGTTGGACACAAGCTTTAGGACAGCACAATGCAGGTAATTATTTTCTACGTTAATTATTTACTATTTTGTACATG
Source organism: Papilio protenor (assembly GCA_029286645.1). Lineage (NCBI taxonomy): Eukaryota > Metazoa > Arthropoda > Insecta > Lepidoptera > Papilionidae > Papilio > Papilio protenor. The sequence goes on along the minus strand of JAGSMZ010000074.1, from coordinate 87,591 downwards.
GCACGGTAAATGTGATTAATTTAATATTATTAATATTTAAATTATTATTTATTAAATTAATCATTACATTTACCATAACATATATAATCATTCAGTCTTTGGAATATAGCTTTTATTTATATCCTAATCGAACTGATAGCATTCTAATGTTACATGTATTAGAAAAGTTTAAAATAAATTGAAAAGATGTAGCAAAACAGTTTTGTTAATACATTTATTTATGCCATAAACCAACAATAGTGTGCTTTGCTGCAAAGTTTCGTCAATCAATAGCTAAGCTTAGACGACACATACGAACATTAATTTTACATAGGATAAAGCGCGGTTCACATTTAGCCAATACAGTCTGTCAGTGACGTGGTCGGGAATAACTGGACTGTCCATCGAATGGTACAGCGTGAACGCTAACTGGCACAATTTAGCGTGACTGGTGATGACTGGCGGAACGCTCTATTTTAGACATTCATTCCGCTGCAACTGGCGTAATATTCCGTAATGGGTGTTACAGCTTGGGCGACAGACGATGGTGAGAAAGAAACACACTATCGTTTGACTTTAACGAAGATGTCGGCGCGTCACAGCGATCAGTACACGTGTACTTCGTCAGGAGGCCATACTAACACCATCATCATAAAAGTTGTTAGTGAGTCTTATTTACAATACATGAGCACTATGTATATTCTACATATATCTGTATCTATACTTAATATCATAAAGAGGAAAGATTTGTATTTTTGTATGTATTGAAATAACTCAAAAACTACTTGGCCGATTTTAAAAATTCTTTCACCATTAGAAAGGAAATTTATCTGTGAGTAACATAGGCTATATATTTTATTATTACTAATGTTGAGGAACTATTAATAAACAACATATTTCTGGACCACGGCGTTTAAATCACAATGTTTTAACTTTTCTCAGCTTACGCTGCCTGAACCGTTAGAGGTATTATATATAAAAATTATATTTGAAAGAATTGTAGATCTCAAAAAGTTCTACAGAAAAGTCCGCGATAGCATATATATATCTTTAACGGTTTTCTTACAATAACCAACTTTTTTGTTTACAAAATGGATTAAAAACCGCACGCTATTTGCGGCGTTCTTTTATTGGTTTCAATATTAATCTTATCCATATAAATGCGTTAGTTGTTAGTTATATATTTACAGCTGTTATTTGTCAATTCAGATGGGTTTAAAATGCGTCATGGCACAAAGTGGATAGAATAGGCAAAGGAATGTATGTCCAGCAGTTTTTGATGATGATATAACTATCTCTTTCAGAATGCGGTTGTCTGTTAAAAATAAGAAATTATAACAGACTTATCTAATTTTACCCTTGTCGAGCTGTAATCACAGACATATTAAACACATGTTTGAATGTTTGTATCATAAATTTAATATTGGAGCTTTCCCAAATTAATCCATCATAAATATTATAAATGCGAAAGTTTAGAATAGATGGGTGTTTGTTACAGTTTGCAGCCTAAACGACTGAACGGATTTCCTTGCAATTTGGTATAGATGTAGAGTATAGTCTGGAAGAACACATAGGTTACTCACTTTTGTTTTTTTAATTCCACGCGAAGGGAGTCGTGTCCGAAAGCTAGTAGACCATAAAAGACATTGTCCGCTAGTAAAACGTTTAATTATAATTTCTTTTTTCCATTGAATTTGCTTCAGGTTAATTTGATTATTTAAGATGGGCCTTGAGCAATTAATTTTTACTTTGCTTAAATGTATTAATTACGTTTCTAGGTGTCGTTTGTCCACCGATAAATGTATCATCGCCACGCATTCGGCTCTTCTCCCAAGGATGGAAACTTGGCCACTCCGTTCATTTCAGTTGTCAACCAGGCTTCCATTTAAATGGTTCGGCTATAGTTTACTGTATGGGTAATGGTGAGTTACATTAGCTTTTTATATTAAAGCTATTTAGCATACGTTAAATAATAGCTTATATGTGACACAAAAAAGTACTAAATTGAACAAAATTTTGTACAGGTCATTGGTCTGCGTTGCCTCCGACATGTGAAGAAACTTTCTGTCCGATGCTAAGAACATTAGGGCCTCACTTAAGTCTTGTAGAATACAATTCTTCTTATGGAGGGAGAGCGGTGTTCCAGTGTTCTTGGGGTTACAGGCTTGTTGGTGCACCAGGTCTCGAGTGTGAACTAGATGGTAGATGGTCAGGAGATATTCCACATTGCATAGGTAATAAATCTATTAACTCTTTACTTTTATTTACTTAACACCAGTGCCGGTTTTAGCGCCACCAACTTGATAAGCGAGACTTCTACGGTTCTCAATTTTTTGGTTATGCCTTAAGGGATGGTTACGTGAGATAAGTGAGATGATGTAGACGCAGTCCAGGGACGCCCTTTTCTATTTACTACCCTAACATCGGTTCTGCTTAACTCTTATACTCTTGATATTCTTTTTAACGACATTCAAATGAAGGAGGTTCTCAACTCGCGTGTTTTTTTAAGAACATAGAAAACTAATATTTTAAATATAGAATGTTGGATATTAAAATTATAGGGAGCTAAAGGAATAAAAAATAACCGAAGAAGTATGCTGTATTTAATGCTTTTCTTGTTTTCCAGCTATTTACTGTCCAAATCCGATAGTGCCAGAAAAAGGACGTTTATTGACACAAGCGTCTACTAAGAATGGAAAATATGCAGTAGGTGATTTATTAATTTATGGATGTGATGAAGGGTACCAAGTACTAGGTGAACCCTCAATTGTGTGCACAGAGAATGGATTTTGGTCCCATCCACCGCCATTTTGTCTACGTCCCTCAGAAATTAGAAAAGCTGATACCATTTATATAGAAAATACAACTCTTGTACATTTCGAAGATTAAACATAATGGTAGAATTCCACTGAAATGACTTTTGTATATTGTCGAAAATTTGTCAAAAAAGACTACAACTTCTAATATTATGTCTTATTCTATTTTTAATCATACTATCATACTAATATTATAAATGCGAATGTTTAGATGGATGGATGGATGTTTGTTAGAGTTTGTAGCCTAAACGGCTGAACGGATTTGGATGAAATTTGGTATAGATGTAGAGGATAGTCTGGAAGAACACATAGGCTACTCACTTTTGTTTTTTTTTAATTGCACGCGGACGGAGTCGTGGGCGAAAGCTAGTAGTTTAATAGTTCTAATCTTAATAGTATCATGGTAGTCTCTGTCTTTCGTAAATATGAGGCCAGTAGCGCTCAAAATCAGCGCTGGCATACAATAGGCAATATGCATGTTTTTTTAATCGATTCTACTAGCTATAACATCTCTAGAAAAAAATATAACAGATGAAAGAATTAAAACTGGCACCAATCCGCCAATCAGACCATGCCAGGCCTGTGCTATTGTCCAACTGTCTTGGCCAAATGTAAACCGCGCATAATGGTATTAATGGATTGATGGAATTTTTCAGTATTATTATCAGTATTAATAATAATGTGAGTTTTTAATTATTTTTAAATAATAATCGGAAAAAATAAATGTACAAAAAAGTTAGCTTGTAGTTAAAATGTTGATGGTAATCTTTTACAAGTATAGGAAATAAAACGTTTATTAGATTTTTAAATCAATAGTTAACAATTTTATATTTTGTTGTAGGTGAAATATTTTTTTTTCTGCATAGTTATCTCACTTTTTATACTTATAATTTTAAGCGTGTTTTTTATCTATGTTACTTGTTATAAATATTTTAATGTATTTACAGTGTTATAACAACTATATATCTAAAAGATATTTATTAAATATTTTAACTCTTTATATTTCATTCAAATAGTATGTTCCTTTATTCTTAAGTATTGTAACTATTGTAAGTTATACGAAATAAATATTATTTGTTAAAAAAAGTTAATTTTGAAGTATTATTCTATAAATCTACTTCTTGAAGACTTCTTGCTTCTTATATTGGGCTATTCGAAGAACATTTTAAGATATCCTAAGGAAAATAAAAGCTTTTTTTGGCGATTTTGCGTCCAGTTAGCTGAAATAATGAATGTAACTCCGATATTTTGCAAAACCTATTGATAACAACCAAATACTGAAGTTATATCTTTTTCCTGTATGTAATATTTTTTTTATAATATTCTATTAAATATACAATAAAAAAAACAACAAAATATTCATTATCTGTGACTTTCTATATTTTTCGCTGTTTCGTTGATACTTACGGTAAATTTGATTAATTTAAAATAATAAATAATTTTCGGTCACTATTAGTAATTACCAACAGTAGAGGTAAATCATATTAATCATATTTAACCTGATAATGAATAATGTAACTTTAGTATCGGTAAATGTTAAAATCATCAACATAAAATCGGAAACTTTAGGCTATGTTTAGAACATTTTAAATTAAGTCTGAATCAGAGTTAGGTTTGGAAAATTTAAAAAAAACAACTCCCGGAAATCATCTATATCGATATGCATCCACCTGCATCCATCTGCAATCATCCACATTGAACAGAAATCACTTGTAACCATCAGCATTTACTGGCTATTACCTGCAACCACTCACAACCACTAGGAATCAACCTTTAACCACCAGCACATGCAAAATCCCTTTAACCCGTCCTGAAGGTACCTTCTGACAAACATCCACCCATCCATCTAAATTTTCGCGTTAATACTATTAATAAGATTATATTTTCTATTATTATAAAATGCCGAGTGTTAACAAACTTGTTATCAGTTGGAAGTATGAAAACATGTCGTTTTATTATTTTAACCGACGAGAGTGTTGAATTATTAATATCAACGACTAAAAGTTATTTTCAATGTTATATTGACATTTACCAAATTACATGGTCATTATTAAAAATAACAGAAAATTATTGATAATATTTACCGTAACATGTACTCTGTGGAGATTTAATTTGATTCAATTGCCTGTAATCTGCCTTAAAGAGTAAATGTGTTCTGTGCTGTAATTGTGTCAACAACATACTCAACGATATCGATTTCAAAATTATCGCTGGAATATGTTTTAATACGACGGTTACCGGTTATAAGGAATAAATATGGGCATTTTCACGAAACTTCTTATATTTGGATTAATTACAGTAAAACTATCTCCGTATTTTTGTGAATACTTAGGAAATAGTACGTATAAATGGCCAACAATAGCTATTTCCGTTCTGGTTAGGAATAAAGCCCATACATTGCCTTATTTCTTTTCGTGCTTGATGAATCAGGATTACCCCAAAGATAGAATTTTCATTTGGTAAGTATTTAAAACTGTTTAGTGATACATTGAAAATTATTTCTTGGTGGCTATTGAAGTTGTGAAATAAATATTTTATACTTTTTAAAGGATTCATAGTGACTTCAATGAAGATAACACTATTAAGATAATAGAGGATTGGGTAGAAAAGTTTGGTTCATCTTATAATGAGATATATGTCACCACAAATGCTACAAGCGGTCCATTGCATCCTGATGAAAAAACATCTTCAAACTGGACTCCAAAACATTTTGAGCATGTAATCCAGCTAAGAGAGACTTCTCTTAGATTTGCTAGAAGAATGTGGGCTGATTTTATATTTGTGAGTAAATAATTAACATGTAGATTTTAAGTTGTATAGATATAGAAGATATAGAGGTGGGCTATATGTAAATATGTAATTTCTGCATTTTTATATGGATATAACTTCAGCAATACAAGATTTTCGGGATATTATGTATTGTAGGTTATTTATGTATTTTGAGCTTTGTTAAGGCATTGTGTAGCAGTAATTTTACTAAACAATTCTTATAACAAAACCTCTAATTACTGAGAATGAAGAATTGTAATTATGGATTGAGATTCTGTGTGTTTCATATGTAGCAAGCACCAATAAATTTTATTATAATCCCTTCATAAATTTGAAAGCATAAAGTGGAAACATTAAGAGGTTATTTTACTATGTTTTTTTTTACAATATAGAAAAGGTTTGTTTTGTTTTCAGATGTTAGATGCAGATGTGTTTCTGACTGATACAACAGCATTAAAATATTTAGTGAATAAAGACATGTTAGTTGTTGCTCCTATGCTAGTCTCGGATGGACCTTACTCAAACTTTTGGTTAGCTTATTATAAGTAAAATATTTCATTCATAGATAGATAATGTACATTTCACAATCTAGATATTTTAATTGTAACGTACATATAAAAATATTTGCTATAAAATGTGTATTCAATATGTTTCAATGTCAATACCAAGCACAGCTGTGTATACAATCACATAGCCTGTACAAATATCTAGATTTAAACACGTTGAAAATAATTACGATTGAGAAACTTTTCATTTCTAATATTTTTCATTTGAAGTTATCTTGCTAGGTTAGGTACATTTTGGTTGAAAATTTTCTAACTGAATATTTTTTAGGTGTGGTATGACCGAATATTTTTATTACAAAAGAACGGATGAATACACGCCGATTTTACAACGTGAAAAAACCGGATGTTTCGATGTTGTTATGGTACATTCAGCGGTGCTGATATCTCTAAAATATCGGAGATCAGATATACTAACATATAATCCAGAGAACATAAGAGATTATGAAGGGCCGTATGATGACATCATAGTTTTTGCTTTAAATGCATATAGGAATGGTACATTTATTAAAATTTCTTCTGTATTAAGGAACTTGCTGTTTCTGTGATTCATCCGCATGCAATAAATATTTGTAAACCTTTCAATTCCAAATGTCACAATTCATATCCACAAATGATAAAGGCCTTTGCCATTACCATGGCAATCTTGTTTCTTCGATGCTATTGGCTTTTAGCTTTTGATCCTTTTCTACATGATTTTTTTTCCAATTCATCCATCTAAACTAAATAGCGTTAACATATATAGCTTATAGCATGTTGTACATTTAAAAAAAGAATTATTGAAAAATATGCTGTGATTGCTGATATTGTGCATATAAAAGTGTGTTTACAGTGTATTATATTATAGTCTAACATATATTTTTATTTTAAGGTATACCACTTAAAATATGTAACGATCACAATTACGGATTTATAACTACACCGTTGGAGGATGGCCAAGCACTTGCACATGATTATGAACGACTATTAAATATAAAAATGGAAGCTTTAAGTCAAGGCATACCTTTGCCACTTCACAAGCATTTCGAGAAATATGTGACATATCCAGACACGACTAAATTCGGATGCAGTGAAGTTTTCCTTATTAACTTAGAAAGAAGACCTCAGAGACTTAAACTTATGGCAACAAGCTTTAAGGAACTCGGCATGGAAGCTAAACTGTTTAAGGCTATTGATGGAAAGTATGTTTGATAAGTAAATCATAATAATATAAATGCGAATGTTTAGATGGATGACTGTACGTACAAAACGGCTTAAATAAATGAAATTAGAGAACCACCATACCAATGTCCATACCTTTGCTTCTCAAAAGGTTAGCGTGGTATGGACATGTTATGCTACAAGAGGATAGGGACATAAACCAGAAAGTGTTAAGATTGAATGTGGATGGTTACAAAGGTAGAGGAATACCGAAGAAAGTATGGATGGATTGTGTGAAAACGGATATGCTTAAGAAGAGAGTGGATTCAGATATGACGGCTGATAGAGATGTATGGAAGAGCAGCACATACTGTGCCGACCCTCTGTAAGGGATAAGGGAAAGGTGATGATGATGATGAGATATAGATGAAGTTTGTCACATATGTAGAACATAGTCTAGTAAAACATAGACTACTTACTAAGTTCATTTAATTCTGTATGGATTTGCAGAAGCTAGTTGTACTAAAACTTTATAGTCCCTTTCCCACTAGAGACTGGCGCCCTACTGCTATGACTATGAGTAACATAAGCAGTCAGTGGAAAAATATATGTATTGTTTTTTTAACATTGCTATTGTTTTGTTTCTTAGTGAAAAAGGGGTTTAAGACAATATGACTTAAAAGATACAATCATTTCTCTTTTGTTTGCATTTTAAGATTTATTACAATAATTATTATGGTGTTTTTATTTCAGAGAATTGGATGTATGTAATTTAAAAGAGAACTTCATCACCCTAATGCCAGATTATGAAGATCCATATCACAAAAGGTAAAAAAAACATGTTTTAAATTAAAAAATATATCAAAAATTAATTTTTAACATACTTTTCGTTTTACTTTTTATTTTCACAGGCCAATGAAAGCTGGTGAAGTTGGATGTTTCTTAAGTCATTACTACATATGGGAGCAGGTAATCATAAAAATTTAGACAGGACAATTTTATTAAAATGTCTAATTAAATATATTAAATGCAGGATGAAGTATTAAATTTAGTTGTTAATTATTATATGTATTTGTTTCAGATTGTGGAGGAAAACCTTGATATTGCATTAATTCTGGAAGACGATATACACTTTGTGCCATATTTCCGTTACCGTTTCCTAGAGATTATGGAAGAAATCAAAAAGCTTGATTGGGATCTTGTGTAAGTACCTATTAATTTTATTTTACAATTAAGAAACCAAACATTATGATAACTTTCTCCAAATATTTTAACTGTCAAATAACCGGTGAGAGGTGGTCGTATTAGGATTAGTTCCATCAGAAAATATGACATTTGATATAAAAATGACAAAAAAAAAACCTTGACAGCTACAGTACAACAAAGAATTTGACACTTTTTAACATTGATAGATAAGTGTTAAGTGAACTATCATAATTTAGTCTGACTTATGGTCACCGGGTCACATCCTAGTTGGTTTATCGGTTTTCTCACAAGTTTACAAATAAACAACTTTTTGAGAGATTGTTGTTGTGTCTATTATATGTTGAAAGTCTTTAGCTCATCAGTGTTAATTTTATTTTCAGTTACATCGGCAGGAAGATATTAATGGACAATAAAGAGGTTTTTGTAACACCTCATATTACAAAACCACTTTATTCCTATTGGACTCTTGGCTACTTGTTAACTAAACGGGGTGCCCAGAAGTTGTTAGATGCGAACCCACTCGACAAATTGTTACCAGTCGACGAATTTCTTCCTATCATGTTCGATCAACACACCAAGTATGTTATTTTAAATTATACTAATATTATAAATGCGAAAGTTTAGATGGATGGATGTATAGATGTTTGTTAGAGTGTGTAGCCTTAAAGACTGAACATATCTGAATGAAATTTGCTATAGATGTAGAACATAGTCTGGAAGAACACATAGGCTACTTGCTGTTGTTTTTTTTCTTCCACGCGCACGGAGTAGCGGGCGAAAGTTAGTTAAACATATTTATTAACTAGCGGTTGCTCGCGGCTTCGTCCCCTTGAATAAAAATATAGCCTATGTTACTCACAGATAAATTACCTTTCCACAGTGAAAGAATTTTAAAAATCGGCTCAGTAGTCTTTGAGTTATTTCATACAAAAATACAAATCTTTCTTCTTTATTACATTAGTATAGCTACACCTACAGCTACAGTAACTAACTGGCGCCAGTGTCAGTCCAACGGTTTGCGCCAGTGTCAATCCAATGGTTTGCGCCGGTGTCAGTCCAATAGTTTGCGCCAATGTTAGTCCAATGGTTTGCGCCAGTGTCAGTCCAATGGTTTGCACCAATGTTAGTCCAATGGTTTGCGCCGTAGTCAGTCCAATGGATTGCGCCACTACCCTTTACTGGCCAAGTATGATCCAAGCATTTTTCTAATTGAATATACTTTAAATTAAACTATCCTTTGCAGCGATACGTGGAAATCGTATTTTCCACATAGAAACCTGAAAGCATTTTCAGCATCTCCACTATTAGTTCATCCAACACATTATACAGGACAAAAAGGATATATAAGTGATACTGAGGATTCCACTGTTGTCGAAGTGATTGAACCCGGTCGTATAAGGAATGAACTTTAAACGTACAAACTGACATTCCAAATTGATTAGCGTATCCCAAAGAGATTGAAAAAATATTTAGAATAGGCTAAATTGAGACTTCACTTGGAACATTTTTCACATAATCAACACTAACGCTATCTGTTGGAAGATCTTCAAAACTACGTCAATATAATTTATTGTATTTAAATTAATTGCCAATATGTATCATTCATTAGAGATAAAAAAGATGGTTTATTATAATTAAAAAAAAATGCAAAGACACGAGGTGGCACTAAACTTGACAACTGACATAGTACCATTCAGAGAAAGTACCAGTGAAAATTTTTTGTTTGACAATGTCTCGTCTATATATTTTTTAAATGTCTTTGCCATAACCTTTTCTAATACAAATATGCCATTAATGATCATTGATTAGCTTTTTAATCAAGTAAAATATATTCTGAGTTTAAGCTTGGAAATAAAAAAAAAATCTTTTAAAGTTAAGCGAATATGTAAGCTTTATATCTCTAATAATAATTTGATTATCTCAAGCATAATATGCCATGTCATGCCAAATATATTGTTAACATTAGTCGAATATTGCCATAATTGTTTTATTATTTTTATAAGATCTGATTATGCATTTATAAAGTTTGTAATTTTAAGAATATATGAATAGTTTAATTTTTTTAAATAATCTATCATAATTGCCATATGTTACTAGTTATACGATATATAAATAAGTATATGCAAACTGTGTTTTTTTTTACCTGTACCAATTTACTACTTAACCATACTGATTTTATCTAACTTCGTTTTATTTGAAGTTTTAGAAAAAAACATTTTATATTTTAATAATGTTTAATTTTATATCTAAGGGAAATTCTTCAAGTAAAATATTTATATCTAACAAGGCATATAACCGTGCTATCTCGGATACCATAATGGTTAAAGATGTTGTTCAAAATTTGAAAGATTTGTACAAAGAACTAGATGAAGCTATAAAAACTATTAATAGTATAGCTGATAACATACATGATAATATAGAAATATCGGATACATGTGTTAAAGAAAGAATCGCTGTAGAAGACTGTTATACAAATAATAAAGAAATATTAAATTGTTCTGATATAGTTAAAAGATTTATGAAATGTTCTCGTGAATTTAGCAACTGTGCACTGACTGACACTAGATAGATTTTTTATTACTAATGTTTTCATTTTTTAATAAATTTTGCTTCCGAACATATTATAACCTTATTTGAGTTATACAGATAGATTATAATAGAAAAAAAAACAGTGAATAATATTTAATATGGTTTACTTACACATAAAATTGTTAATAAGTTTATTTTAAACATTTAAATCCGGATTATCCATGTACAAAAGTTTTAATAAAACAATAAAATCAAAGAATTAAACAACTTTACAAGAACAAAAATGTATAATTGACATCAAAAATTGGTTGACTTATTTCGAAAATTTGTTTCTTACACAATTACAATAGACACGCGACAGGAAATTCGATTAGAATTGTTAACTAAAGTTTAGTGTCGGCTATCAATTGGAAGAGGAACTCTATAATGGTTCTAGTAGGCCGACCTGTCATTCCTTTTCCCAAATAAGGGAAATCTTGTCCTTTACTATATGCTACATTGTAGGTATCCAAATGTATCCATTGACTATCGCATACAAACTGTTTTAAGAATGCCGCACAGTTGGGCGAATCACCATATTTATGTTGTGCAGTATTCGCAACATCTGCCGAACTAGTGTCTTTTACACGGTCTTCGTAGAATTTCCAAAGCGGCATCCGCCAAATTCTATCACCCGTTTGACTACTGGCTAATTCCAGATAACAAAACAACTCTTCTGAATTAGTATAACATCCACATGCAGCACCATCGAGAGTATGTAATAACTCTTTGGACATCGTTCCTATATCGATGATAAATTTGGGCCAGTAGTTCCTCGCGTACACTAAAGAGTCTGCAACGAGCAACCGCCCTTCACGAGATGGAAGTCTAATGAGAATAGATTTACCGTTACCGCTATTCACTAAGTCTCCAAATTTCGGGCTCTTTCCATTAGGCATTAGTTCGCAAAGTGGTAGAATTCCCCTTATGTTAACTGGTAGTTTTAACATTGACACTGCTCTTATTATAGCGAGAACGCACGCAGCACCCGCCATATCTCCTTTCATATATTGTAAGTCTTTTGGAGTTTTTAAATCTAAGCTACCACTGTCAAATGTTACACCTTTTCCTATCAATACGATAGGTCGTTGGAGTTCATTAGCACCGTAGTAGCTTATTTCAACGTAAAGAGGGGGTTGGATAGAAGATCTTCCGATAGCCACGAAACCTCCCATCTCATGACTTGCTGCCCACCCTTGCGTCTTTACTTCTACGTTTATATTCAATTCACAAAGCAAATCTACAGCAATTTTAGCAAAAGAAGTAGGATTTAAATAATTAGCAGGCATTTCTTGCAAGTACCTTGCTAAATTTTGCGATTCTGCTTTTATTTGGCCAATATTCCAGCCCTCCACATCGCAGTTGTCGTGTAAAACAAATTTAGCGTTTGGTACAACGTTTTGGTTCGATATACTTTTGTATTCTCTAAACTGCCAAACAGCTAAGTTCGCACCTTCTGCTGCTGCTTCAGCGTTTCCGAAAGATTCCACGTGTATGTAGGTCGGTCGCAACGCATTCAATGCTTTGGCTCCCGTTCCAGCTGCTATTCTTATTGCTTCCTTTCTTTCATCCAATTGTTCTAAAGAGTTAAATGAGAAACACTCTGTTCCAAGTCCAGCTACAGCGACGTAAGCAAATTCTGGGTCTAAATCATAAAATATTCTAGTTTCGCCGAGTCTTGGTATGGGCGCTAATTTTAATTGTCTCCACAACTTTCCGTCGCAAGCTTCATTATATTTCTGGGCACTCGGCGTAAGAATGGCAGATTCCTCTTTAACATGATCGTTGTAATATACTCCCAAAACAAGTCCTTTATCACGAATGGCGCACGCTTTGGGATCTCTTAACTGCTGTATGTTAATTTTGGGTATGCAATCACTACGTTGCATTTTAAATTGTGATATGAAACGGACAAACACATTTGTCTTTCTTAAATTTAACACATTGATTCTATACATCTTTAAATTTTGTAATAGTAGATACGTATTGTAAAAAACAGATTTTCGAAAATAATTATTGACTAAAACGTCGCCTACTAGTTTAGTATTTCTTATTCCAATTTTAGTATCGCATTCGCAATTAAAAATGAATTACACTTGAATAACAATTAACATCAACTCACAATTTGTTACTCCATTCAAAGTTCAAAAGTTCACACTGCAGTCATATTTAACACACATGTCTTTTGGAAAGGTCAAGAAGTTTTTTTCTTGAGCCACTCAGGAGCGTGCGTTCTCAACCACTCAGGAATATCAAGGAGAAAAGTTTCTTGCAGCTGTCGATAAATAATTAAAATAAGAATCGGTATTGCTAGTCTCTCATCCTTGAAAAGATAAACCCAAAAAGCTAACAACAACAAACATACATCCACCGTGTAATCTATAGCTGTCCTAACATTTCTTTTAGCTCGCTCCTCAAGTTTCTGATAATCTATTGGTATAATTATTGTAGCTCTTTCAGTTTTCTTTAACACTACTTGTGTGTTTTGACTAGTTTTAATTGGAAGTTTTAAATTAGACTCTTCCTGTTCTTTAGATGGAATATTATTTTCTACTTTCGGTGTAATTTTCCGAATAGTTTCAGGTTGTGCAGTAACGTGTTTATTAACTGGCTTTTTAGTTTTTGCAACTATAGTTGAAGCTTTACTCCTAGATATACTTTCAAGAGATACCTTTGATAAAGGTTTCTGTTTTTTCTCAGATTTCATGTTTTTCTTTTCATGAACGCTGAGACTTTCTGTTTCTTCTTCTTTACTAACTAACTGTTGCTTTTCAGCTACGGTCTTCAAATCATCTGTACTAAGATATAGAGGTGTCGTCGACTTTTTATGACTACCGTATTCTTTTACAATGTTACCATAATAGTCTATAACAGTTTTGCTTTCTTCAATAACTTTGTCATTAATATTTTCTAAATTGTCTTCATTTTTATTATCAGTGTTTTGAATGTTAGATTCATGCGTTTTATCTTTTTCTTTCTTGTTCAGAATTTTAGGTAGATTGAAGGGCTTTTGAACAGGCATTTTTGTTATTCTCTTTAATAGTGTAATCTTTTCTTTTTTTCTTTTATTGTCAACTTGATTTTCTCCTAGCTCAGACTTATTAACATGCACATTATTAATATTATCAGCATCTCTTCGTTTAAGTATAGGCTTTGGAATAAAACTAGGATCTGGAAGAGGTGACAACTTAGGTCTTTCTTCTTCTAATTCATTTTCCATATTTTCTAATTCCTGTTCTTCAGATAATTCCTTAACTGGTGACGGGCGGGTAGTTTTATTTCTTGGGTTATATGTTTCCTCTTCCACATTATATTGGAGCCTATCGATCTCTTCACTGAGGCTGTCTTCATCTGAATACTCTCCATCCGTCGAAACAGTGCTTGCTGTATAATCTTCGTCAAATGACATTTGTTGCCATTTATTTTGTGATGTTTCAGAATCTTGGGATACTACTTCTGGGGTGTATTTGTACTGTTTATTTTCAATTGAATCCGTTTTAATGAAAATTTCAGGTGCCTTAAAAGTTCCTGTATCTGGTGGTACTGGTGATTTGGGTGTATGTTTATTATCGATAGTCTTTTGTTGATGTTCGTCTGGTTTGTAAGGAATGTCATTGTTTATGCTGTCGCGTCTGTGGGATACTTCGTCTTGTTGCTTCGTCTGCTCCTCCTTCATAGCTATAGCTTTGTAGAAGCGAGCCATTGCTCTCTCGTGCAGCAGTTCGGTGGAGCTCACTGCATTGCGCAGTGCTTTAAATGGTAAGATGTTTCGTGTACTTAACTCGGGAGCAGATAGCGAAAGTGGCGGTGGCGATAGTGCGTCTTCCAAGTCGAGTTGAAACGATTTTCTTTTTTCTGAAATGGAATAGATTTTCTTAATTATGTCTATTTGAGTAACGACTTTAAATTACGCATATTAATTGCATTCGCTTTAAACACATCAATGTGTTGAAAATAAATAACATTCGCAGAATTAGAAAAATTCGCATAAGCGGCACATTTTTGGTTTTTACTGCTTTTGTCGATCGTTTGATATACAACAAAATCGCACTAAAACTGTTACTCGGTTAACAATGTAATTGTAATAAGTTTATATATATATATATCTTAAATATTTAAACGCTAGCGTTTGTGTTGAAACTACCAGATCAACAGTGTATTTATAGACTAAAAATACGCGTGAACAACCGAACTAGTATTTTACTGTTTCTCGTTGAATCAGAAGATAGGGAACTATGAAGTTCCTATAAGCAATAGTTCAAGCCTTTTGCAATTATTATTGAGCTCTTTTTCATTTTAAAAGTAATCACAATTTATAGTTTTGTTTGCTACGAAAAAAAAAATTAAAAAAGATTACCTGCTTTTTCAGCTGATTTATTATTGTCGGGATACAAGACAAGCATAAACTCGTTGCTGTCGTCAGGTTGTGTTCTAGGAGAAGACTGCTTCTGCTTTCGAGGTGGGGGCGGTTCATTGACAGTGGGCGACACGGTGTTGACGCGCTTACGACGTGGCAGCGGCGACACTGGTGGCTCCTCAACTTCCTCTCGAGTTAACACCTGGTTAATAATGCGCGACTCCACCGCAAGGAATTCCATATCCACCGCTCGACCGGGAATACGGACCGGGGGCGATTCAACGCTCGGTAAACTCATACCGTAAGGACTTTCTGCTTTCACCCGAAATCGGTATTCGCTCCCTTCTATTAAATCGAAGAGCGTGATATTTTTTTTACGACTCGTCGTCGCTTTCAACCACACGTTCCATCCATTGCGGTAGTACTCAACAACATAGTTGCCTATTCGACATCCACCGTCGTCTTCGGGGGGCTCCCAATCCAGCGTCACCGACTTGTCGACCTGCCGTGTGACGGTGACGCGACGAGGCGGGTCTGGCGGCGCGGTGATGGTGACTAGAAACGAAGCAGTGTCCTCCCCTATGTTGTTACGAGCGTGTATTTGATATTCCCCTCTATCACTTCTACGCGCTGAGTGTATCTTCAGCAAAGAAAATTTTGGAGTAGTCGTAATTTCAATGCGATCGTCGACCTCGATTGGTTGGCCGTCATGACGCCATTCCACGCTTGGAGTCGGCTTACCAACGATTGTGGTTTTGAGGAACACCGTTTCATTGATTTCGTACAAGAGGCCATCCTCGTATTGACGCGGGTAACGTAACTTGGGCGCAGCCTCGAGCACTAGCCGCGCTTTGGACACAGCATGGCCGATGCGGTTCGTTGCAGTGCATTTTATCTCACCTTCATCACTGGCCAGAGTCTGATGAAATACTAAGACGCTGGAGGATTCGTTCGTGGTTATCGCAGTTCTTCTACTACTAAAAATTTCATAGTCGTCTTTAAACCAACCAATAGTCGGAGCAGGTGTGCCGGTGAAGACAACACGAAACTCGGTTTTATCGTTTTCAAGGACCGTTACGTCTTCCAAGTGCTGATGGAATACGGGTGCTTCCTGTAGGCCTCGCTCGGAGCTCACCGTGAGTATATCAGACACCTCACTGTAGTCCGATCGTCCGACTATGTTGAGCGCGGCAACACGGAACTGGTAGCGATGGGGTGGGCCGAGCCCGGTGAGCACCAGTTCCGGGCGGGCAACGACGGGCGGCGCGGTGCGAATCCAGTCGGGCGCGCCCAGCCTGTTGCACTCCACCTGATACCCCAGCAGGGGCGCGCCGCCGTCATGCGCGGGGGCCGCCCATCGCAATGTGATCGCATTCGGCTCGTCGTCGGTTAGAATCGGCGTTATGTGTGGTTTGCCGGGCGGTGCAGGTCGCCCTGTAATATCATAAACGTTAAATTAGGTACCATTCGTAATTTAACTTATAGAGGTCAAACGCCCCGGTTAATCAGTCATCGTACCACGGGTTCGCCGCGATTTGGCATATTACACCATACAAAATTAGACGCATGATAGTCGTTACATGAACGCGGGACGTCTCGCTATTTGTTTTGTTGTGCCACGCTTTAGGAATCTCAGCGAGCGATGTTTTTAAAAATAGCCATAGGAGATATGGCCGCGATCAGCTTCTATCAGGGGTGGGTGTCGGCCGTGTTGGTGTGTCCAGTGATTGTGGCTTGTATTTACCTGCGGACTTCCAGTGCACGTTCTTCCTAGGTCTGTGGGAGGCGTGTGAGGCGGAGTGTTGGTTGCCCATGGCGGCGGCGGCGCGCGCCGACACACTGAGCCAGCTCCGCTCGCCCCCCGCCCCGCCCTGTCCCCCACTACACCCCGCACGCACCTCGCCACGCTGGGAATAACTCTGCGCAGCCGCCCGGATGTTATCCCGAAGTCCCGAACGCAAACTATATGGTCAGCTTGCCTTTAATGATCACCGGGATTACGAACTTAACTAAAGAAAGCAACAGTATTAAGTCGATTGTCACCCACTATAAATATAACATAACGATAAAACGTTCATATTGATTTAAAAATCCTTTCTAGCAAAACGTTAATACTTAATGAACAACATTATAAATCGTTATTTTCATTGTTCTATAAGTAGATATTTAGTAACAAAAAAATTAAGCAAATTTTATAGAAAACTTTGTAGAAGTGACATCTATTGTACTACTTTGACATCCAAAGAGCTGTATTGCAAATTGCAAATTGTACAAAAAACTTGTCTTAACAACAGATGGCGCTAAAACTGTTTTATTAGAAAAGTGGAATCTTTTGGAAAAAAGACAATAATTTGCTTTACGAAAATGGGTATTAAAATTATAAAACGAATTAATTAATTAAATCAAATATGTTTTAAGTTGATAGTAAATTGTACTTGTACCATTTTCATTAAAATTAACTAACTCATAATACTAATAAAAAATTGCATATATACTACATACCTAATTGTTTTAAATATATATTTTTAATCAGTCTCCAATCAAGACTTGATACAAGTAAAAAATGGAATAAAACCCCTTGGATGGCAGTTGGTATTGAGATGTGTTTTATACTTTTAAAATTTCCACTTAGAATATTGCGGCACTAAATATTCAGGCGCTTACAAACTACCAGCTTTAGGTACCATATGGCAAAAGATAGTATTGAATTTCATGAGATTTTCACGTTATAAAAAACTAGCTTTCGCACGCGACTCCGTCCGCGAAGAATTGTAGAAAAAAACAAAAGTAAGTAGCCTATGTGTTCTTCCAGAATATTCTAGACATCTATGCCAAATTTCATCGAGACCCGTTCAACAGTTTAGGCTACAAATTCTAACAAACATCCATCCATCCATACATACATCCATCTAAACTTTCGCATTTATAATATTAGTAAGATTTCGGGTAATAAAATATCATTTTACATTTGGAAACACACAAAGAAGATTTTGGTGATGATCTGATTATTGTTAGAATACTGTTACTAGAGTCTTCTATAAAAATTAAGAATGAAGTACAAATGCATTAAATACGTGATTTGTATGTACTCCAAATTGAATTATTTATAACATGATACGGCAACATTTTTTTTAATATTTCACTATCTTATTAATAATCGAGTAATTAATATAAAATTGAGGTTAATTCAAAGTTTTAATGAAACTCAATCCTATTCCAACGCATAACAACCGTTATAATTTGCTTCTAAACAAATCGGTTTGAGATGGAAAAAATAATCTCATTCTTAAATAAATATTACTTCAAGAGAGACGGATAACAGATTGCGAAGCTACAAGCTAACAGCCGGTGGCTCTCATTCAGACATAAATGTAATGGAAAGTTAAAAATACTTTCTCGAATCCACTTTTTGCTAAATAACCTACCTCAGTGAATAATAAAATTATTCGACACAATACCATTTTTAACCAACTACCAAAAGGAGATTATTAATTCGAACGATTGTTTTTTGTGTGTAAACATTTTTGGCTCTGTGATATATTTATGAAATAGCTTTCGCAGCAATAACAGCATATTTTTGAATAAAAGCCCTACAGTTAAGACACGCTTTACGCTACATATTTTCACGCTATTAAACTTAGGGGGTAAATAAATTTGAAAAACCCTTCATGTGGGAAAGGGACTATAAACTACAAGCTGCCA
Source organism: Papilio protenor (assembly GCA_029286645.1). Lineage (NCBI taxonomy): Eukaryota > Metazoa > Arthropoda > Insecta > Lepidoptera > Papilionidae > Papilio > Papilio protenor. Next base: position 68,491 of record JAGSMZ010000074.1, on the reverse strand, counting down.
ACATTAAGGAAGCTAGGTTATTTTGGTAACGGTAATTTTGACATTTGCATTTGAGAATTTGACAAATGTAAACAGTATAATAAAGTTTTTATAATTTCATGCGGATGAAGCCGCACGGGAACAGCTAGTCCAATAAAATAATTGTTAACAATATTCGCATTTGCATCAAGTTAAAATGGACAAAAAAAAATTGTGAAAAAAAAATTAAAACTGTATTTTGTAATAGACTAAATAGCGTTTTTTTATGTTATTTAAATTTATTCTAATTGATAACTAAATAAACTAAATTCATGCAAATGGTAGACACTTTCGAAGGGGTAACTATACGCATAGTTAACCATGCAACGGTGAATGTCCGCAATAGATAACTACATTTTTAGTAAAAGAAAGTTATAGTATTATAGTATTTTGTGAATTATAATAGTAACTAATAGTCATCGCCAGACGATAATCTAGGCTAGAGCTAAAGGGAGGGCAGCTACCTATAATATTCCTAACACTATCGGTTGCGATCGTTTCGATCAAACTTATTTTCGTCTAGCTGTGGCTCGCGACTTCGTTAGCTCGAAATTAAAAATATGTCCTATGTTACTCACTGATAACGGAGGTTTTTAATGGTGAAAGATTTTTTTAAATCGGCCTATTAGTTTTTGAGTTATATCAATACATACAAAGACACAAAAATCACAAAAATACAAATCTTTCCTCTTTATAATATTAGTATAGACATAGACTACTTAACAACTATAATATTATAAATGCGAAAGTTTAGATGGATGGATGGATGGATGTTTGTTAGAGTTTGTAGCTTAAACGGCTGAACGGATCTCTATGAAATTTGGTATAGATGTAGAGGATAGTCTGGAAGAACATAATATAGGCTACTCACTTTCGTTTTTTTAATTCCACGCGGACGGAGTCGCGGGCGAAAGCTAGTATCCAATATACTAATCAATGTTTATATTGTGATTATCTTGATTTAATATTGGATTTGGAATCTGTCTGTTTTTTTTTAAGAAAACGAAGTAAACAAGCTGTTGTGATAAACAGTCTAATTTAAATCTGTTCTGTATGCTGACCTTACTCGGTACTTATGGGACTTACTGTGCAGTCAAAACAAAAACAACATTATGTAAATAAAAAACAGCTCGCCAAGGTATCCTGAAGGTAAGAGATGTTCTTTCTCTTATATTCTACTAGCTGTTCGCGTGCGGATTCATCCGCGTGAAATTATAAAAACATTATTTTATTGTTTACTAAACTAAACTATAACTAAAAAAACTTAGTCAAAATTGTACCATACTTTCTTACATCAAAATTACAAGTTTTAATACAAAAGAGAAGATCTTTTATTCCTTTGTTCTGCAATGAACAAGTACTTTAAGCAGAAATCGATTTTTTTTACACTTTCTTAATTTGAAATTGTGCAGTTTGGCTAGTTAGACAACATTGTTTTTAGTAGCGTCATAAAATAGAACTATCGGCAGCCAGAATAACATAGATATTTATGCGACTAGAAACAGACGGTCAGCAGTTAAAGTCATGATTATTTTCGCGCTAGCATTTCGCGAAATACTAAATTACCGACGTTTTTTCAACCGAAAAATAAATGAATTAAAAGAAATATATTTTTAATGACTTCGCCCGTGTGAAATTAAAAATAAATATAGAAATATAGTCTATGTTACTCAAAGATAAGTTACCTTTCTAACGGTGAAAGAATTTTTAAAATCGGCCTAGTAGTTTTTAAGTTATTTCGATACATACAAAAATACCTATATTTATCTTTATAATATTAGTATAGATAGTAGAAGGTTCTAGATGTGTAAGTGAAAAGATTTTCTTGATATTGCCTAATAGTACCATAGACAATTATAAGTGTAGTTGCCAGAAATCTTATGAGATTGATTCCACTTAGACATTTGTAACGAGTAGGATCGGCCTTATTTCTTGTATTTGCACAAGTTAGTGGTGTTTAATGGATTAAGTAGCTTCGTTTACTAAGTATCATATTTCAAAACGTAATTGCGGGCGAACACTTTTTTCCGAACAAGTTTTTCCGAAACAAGTTAGTATGATAATAAAAAAAAACCATAGTCGTTTGTACCTTTAGGATACATGAAGAATACGAATGAAAGTCACACTATAAAAGCAAAAAAGACACCAAATTTCGTCACGCAATTTTGAGCTAAACTATTTAACTACGCCGTAGTCTTTGACTCCAAAAATCAAACAAAAAAATGGGACCCACCTGCAAGCACTAACTCTCGGATAAAAAAAGAATTTTCAAAATCGGTCTACCAGGGGCGGAGTTATGCCGTAACATACATAAAAAAAAAAATAAAAAAAAACCATACGGACGAATTGAGTACCTCCTTCTTTTGGGAAGTCGGTCAAAAATTAGTTAAGCCCCTTTAGGGCGTTTCCAAGTGAACGGACTATAAATACTTAACCAAAAATATAATAGCTTGCTTTAATTATTTTCCAATAATATGTATAATATATCGGCAACTGTAAAACTCCAGTTTAAAATCAAGCTCGGTTCACATCATGTGCGAGGAATGTTTAAAAATGTATCTTGTGTATAGAGATGTGTTATGCTAGTTTCACACGAGGGTAGAACAGTGGACAGAGTAGTTCTTGAAACGCACAAACACATAACACACACCCATACCTCTCTTAAGTCAAACTGTCAGTTATCCAGAGAAGTAGGTAGACCATAGACTTTCGTGCGATGCAAACTTAACATATGATTCTCGCCGCATTCTACAAACATTACACATCCACGCATGTCAGTTTCACTAGTATTAAAACTGGTACCTTCGTGTGAAAGCATTAGCGCGGATCCGACCTACATCTCTTTGGATGGTAGCCAACGGCAGCGGCAACGCAAATACACGCGGGGCACCAAGGTGACATTGCTCTGCCCACTTGCATTGCATCCTCTTTTGTTATGACCACCACATCCTTTAACAATTCACACCATAACATCAAGATTTAAAAAAAAATGCTTGTATATTGCTTCTGAAAAGGACGTGACGTAAGAGCTTCAGTTATTTTGTACAAAAAATATGAATGTGTGTCATCTAGGCTTTCATAACAATTTGGTAGATATCTTTAGATGCAAATGCAATATTCTACTTAAAAATGTAGCATAAAATCGAACTTTTACAATAAATCAAGAATAAAGTAAGTTTAAATAGTTAAAAAATGTCTATCGACCAATTTATGTCGCGATGTAAACCCACATTACATGAAGAATGTGTTATATTTTTTTTTCTTTGACACAATGTTTTTGTACATCACAGTTAATACAATACTATACTATATACAGTAAATTTAAGCGATGGAAACGCAGGCAAGAAGCACGCTCCTGATCTCACTTCGAGCTGTTTTGCTCTACATATAGAACGGGTTGCGTCAATTTTTAAAAATAAAAATGCAATTTATCCATGACATCATGCAGTTGCAACAATGTTTACAGATTACTTCGGTATCAAATTTTTGCGGAAAACGATTTATCTATATACTAATATTATAAAGAGGAAAGATTTGTATTTTTCTATGTATTGAAATAACTCAAAAACTACAAGGCCGATTTCGAAAATCCTTACACCATTAAATCACGGTGGCTTCATCCGTATGAAATTATTATATAAAAACTTTATTTTATTGTTTACATATGTCTAATTCTCAATCACAAATGTCAAAATTACCGTTACCATAATAATCTTGCTTCATTAATGTTGTAGTTTAAGGTCCCTTTCCCACATGATTTTTTTTCCAATTTATTATTCCCTCCTAAGTTAAATAGTGTGAAAATATATAGTCTAAAGCGTGTCGTAAGTGAAGGGCTTTGTATCAAAGAGAGAATTACATATTTAAAAATATGCTCTGATTGCTGAGATCCTACGCCACGAAGTAGTGTGTGTTTACGCTTTATTATATTAGTATAGATAACATTGCTTCTATATTTCTATTTTATGCCGTTTCCATGTTTGAGGTAGCTTCTTTATTTTGTTTATTTTTAGCATTGGATAACATGACGAAAAAAAGCGCGAAAGATACAAACGTCAATACTTACAACGAATCATACTTCATACTAATATTATAAATGCGAAATTTTAGATGGATGGATGTTTGTTAGAGTTTGTAGCCTAAACGGCTGAACGTACGAGCTGAGTATAGATAGAAGTATAAATAGATTAAAGAATATCGTAAGTCCCTATCCTACCAACGAGAGCCTTCCCGAAGTTAGGGACAGGAATAAGATAATTGAAGATGAGTGGATGAATTAATAAGAAAACAAAAGCAACTAATAATAGATTTCATTGTAGGATCTTATTTGATATATGACTCAACGACCGACACACCTGCTTGCCAGCTATTTGTATTTATAAAGGCCAATGTTTGAACGATATATGAAGTATTTTTAGAATGAAGTTGACATGAAAATCATACTTCATACGAAAGTTTAGATGGATGGATGTTTGTTAGAGTTGGTAGTCTAAAAGGTAGAACGGATTTCAATGAAATTTGGCATAGACGTAGAGGATAGTCTGGAAGAACACATAGGCTACTTAGTTTTGCGTTTTTTTTTTATTTATTTATAATAAATATAAAGTAGAGGTACTTAATTATTATATAACATAATAAGACGTTTCGAAGATTAGAGAAATTTTATAATTAGTATGGAAACATAGTCAAGTGTTCGCGACAAAAAACATCTGATGTCGGAAGAGAAATTGTTGCCGCTGCAAGAAACACTGTATTTATATACGCATTAATAATTGTACAGACTAAATAGAAAGAGAGTATACAAGTGAAATTTAATGTTATTTAAGTTTCAAGATAGCAAATGATTTCAAAATAATTTTTATCTATTTAACCTGATTGACTCGAAAGGGGTTTTTTGTTATATTTGTTAAGCTAGCGCTTGACCACGATCCCACCTGAAGGAAGTGACGATGCATCATGCACTTTGGCCCCATCCTACTGTATGTATGTAATAGTTTTAGTTGGGTACTTTATTGTCACTTTCACATAACGGGAATAAGTAGATTCTGTTCTTCTTGGGTGATAGACAAATTTATTTTATTCTTTTTCTGATATTTAACATAATTGATTGACGCTGTCTTTACGTATCTAATGATTAGCAAAACATGAAACATTTACCACAATTCACACATCTTTATTTCAATACTAATAAACGAACTCATAAAATCTCAAGTTTAAGAGTTGGATAATCCATTAAATGTTTGTGCGCAATTGGCATTGCCTGCAATACGTTAAATATAGTTTTAGTATGTGACAAATATTAACATATTTAAGAGCTGAATGCATTTCGCATAACACTTTTTTATTATATTTTCGGGTGACGAAACAATAAATTGATATTAAGAGCCTGTCACCTGTCCCACCTAATTGTAAATTGGTTAATAACAATCCAATATGTAAAATATGTGATGGAAATAGCGGATTTTGTTCTCTTATCTGACAGTGACGTCATTTTTAAGCTATCTCAGCCTCTATCTGCCAGTGGTGGGGCAGGCCCTAAGTCTCTTTAAGTCTCTGTCTCTTTCCTATAGCATACTAGAAACTAATAGCTCATTATTAAATATTTTATAGCCACGTTTATCAGATTTTTCAGCTCGTCACGTTCGCGGCTACGATCTATATTCGTTACAAAAATAGACAGCAAAATAGTTTAAACATTGATGTCGAGAGTCGAATTAAAAACAAAAATATTTCACGCCCAGTGTGTTGCAAAATATGGTGCAATAAAGTTTTTTCTCCATGAAGTTAAAACTGCAGCCATCATGGTAGAGACAAATAGGCTTTGCATAATTGCAGTTATATGATATATTTAAGGTATTCAAAATAGTTTGTGTAAAAAGAAAGATATAAACTGTGCAAAAAAGAGGACGGACCAGGAGTCTGTAGATCTTGATTCTAAAAATACTTTGTGTATTCTTATGTCATCATACTTCATACTAATATTATAAATGCGAAAGTTTAGATGGATGGATGGATGAATGTTTGTTAGAATTTGTAGTCTAAACGGCTGAACGGATTTCGATGAAATTTGGTATAGACGTAGAGGATAGTCTAGAAGAACACATAGGCTACTCACTTTTGTTTTTTTAATTCCACGCGGACGGAGTCGCGGGCGAAAGCTAGAAATATAATAAAGCTAAATTTGGTACTTCTATATTAAAAATATATTATAATAGCCTTCACCCGCAACTCTATCATGGGATTTAAAAAAATAAAATTAGGTAGCCTATGTGTTATTCCAGAGAATCATCTACATCTGTGCCTAATTTCATCGAGATCCGATCAGCAGTTTAGGCTACAACTAACAAACATCTTAGGAATATCTTAACTTCTAGTAATTCATACTTTCAGTTTTCAGTAATGCCGACATCCAACTAGTATCGTGACTAAACGTTATAATAATTTTAGTTGACCAACTCATAACAACGCAAAATAGCTTGAACAAATGCCAAGTAAAAGCGGCATTATTCCAATGTTAGTCTGATTTCAATGTAAAATGAAGTAAATCTTATAAAAAAATAACAATTAATATTAGTAACGTCAATAACAGTGACGTCAAAGTTATCTGGGATCGTTCTTAAGATCTATTAAGGTTGATCAGAATATCACAGTTTTCCCGGTGGTTATTATACGAGTATGGAAGATAAGTATTTGACTGTTTCTCCTTTTGAAAGTTTTTTTTAAATTCTGAGTATAACTAAATTCTCATACTTCATTATCTGTAACATGATATTTACTCTGCACTACCGAAGTGAACACTTATTTCTGTCGCGTTGGCCCATTTAAATTCGATCGAATGTTTCGCCTTCATAATTAAGGTTATCCAAACCAATAAAATTTCCAGTACAAATCATTAATGCGTTCACGTTATAAGAAATCAATATATTAGTGTTATATTTCTGCACCAAATGACATATATACAGCATGTTCATTATACGAATTTAAATAAATGAGATTGTATTGTATTACTAAAGTTGATATAAAAGCTACGTTTTTTTACCTTTTCAAGTCAACAATCACGAAATCAGTATTTATATCCTTTGGAAGATTTTGTATTATCATTTGGCAGCGGCTGTGTGGTAATTAAAATCGGCAAAACAAAACTTTCGCATAAACTGGTATTATTATTACCGTTACTCTTAAAATGTAAAATGTTGCCAAGTTTTTCGAACATTGAATCCCTTCATCAATCTGTATTGTACTAGCAGTTGCCCGCGACTTCGTCCACGCAATATTAAGATAAAAAAGTAAGTTATAATATAAGGTGGCAAACGACCAAGCCACCTGAATCCACCGAAATGAAAAGTGACTGCTGCCCATAAACATCCGCAATTGCAGATGCGCTGCCTACCCTTAATTGACGGAGGAGGAGACGCACATAAAGAGGATATTTCCCTTTCCTATGCGTCTCCTGTACCGTCAAATCCACTTTTCATTCCCATCCTTTCCTCTTAAGAAAATGGTGAAAAGGGAAAGGGACTAAAGTTAGGCCTTCGGCATTCTTAAGCATATCCTCTTTCACACAATCCATCCATACTTTCTTCGGTCTTCCTCTACCTTTGTAGCCATCCACATTCAATCTTAACATTCCTAGTAAGGTAACAGTAGTAATAACAGTTTTTTTCAATTGTCCTCCTTTACTAGGGGCCGTCAGCTGAACTAATCCCTGACTTGTGACAAGCGAAAAGTTTTTAGACGCTTCTAATACTGACCCACTCGCAGATCTTTCGTTACATCAAGTATATTCTATTCCACGTGGGATAGAAACTTCTTGCTCGCGACTTGTCTTGGCCCGACATTTGGTATACAACTCATTGATAGTGTAGCAATTAGCTTAGTGTTAATATTACAGGTAAATATAATTGTTGGCAAACACGAGACGATAAGAAGGCCAAGGCAAAGTGCTATCAATGCGGTCGCTGATGGAAATAAGAAGCGATCATATAAAATTTATGAAATAACTAGCTTTCGCCCGCGACTCCGTCCGCGTGGAATAAATAAAAACAAAAGAAAGTAGTCCATGTGTTCTTCCTGACTATCCTCTACATTTAGCCAAGTTTCATCCATCCAACGATCTAAGCTTTCACATTTATAATAGTAAGATTATATAAAGATTTTCTACATTGTACAACTTACTATTATAAATGCGAAAGTTCAGACGGATGGATGGATGTTTGTTAGAGTTTGTAGTCAAAACGGCTGAACAGATCTCGATAAAATTTGGCATAGACGTAGAGGATAGTCTGGAAGAACTCAAGCTACTCACCTTTGTTTTTTTTATTCCACGCGGACGGAGTCGCGGGCGAAAGCTATTCATGTGATATTCGTTGCGTTGTACTCTAATGAGAGATTTGGAAATAACGATCGACCATTTTTATAAATGTTAATTACAGTAATATGTTTAAATAAATTACCGCTCATGCTTTACTAAGAGGTGATTAGTCATCTATGAGACACTTTTATTTACGAGACATTTGGCTGTAGCCCAGTACCTCACATTACGAGATGGTTGTTCTAATAATAATTCTGTGTTCATACTTCAAAAAGCATTGTCAATTATAAAGATAATCGAAGCTATGCAAATTCACGTAACTTTTGTATTAAAGAAATTGGAGATGTTTGTGTATCTACTCCAGATCTATTTTGGAACATTTGGCTCGTTCTCCGTTCGTACAGGTAGACGGATTGTACGATACCGCCCAGTCACTAGGTGAGGCGTGTATGTATTAATAAAAGCAAATCTATATTAAAACCACTACATATTCACGAGGGATCGTGTTACATATCATTACAACTTTGTAACACTCCATTGTTATCCAAAACACAACCATGTTTGTTGGCGTCAAAGAATTACTGTGACATCATTGCTAATGAATGTAGTTAGTTAATCAATTTTCGCGGTATTTATAACTGGATAAAATATTTACGACAATTTATAACGCTAACATTGTAAGTACTAATATAGTATTGTATTTATGTAGTAGTAGGTACAGTCGCGTACACTGTGTTCAGCTTAAAGAAAAATTGCCTTGCTCCCTGTAAAACACATTTTTTTTTCGTACAGACTTTTTTAAAAGCTGCGAACTATTGATTATTGTTCCGCGTCGTCACAATACGTACAAAACGTGTAACGAGAATACCGCCAGATTCCCTAACTGTATACAGAACAAGGCACGTTGCAATGATGTGTTTTAGTTTTAAATACAAATTTTAGATAAAAATAAAGAAAATATCAAAGCATATTTTCGATCAATGGAAACACATGAATATTTTCTCGAGAAAAGATATAAATCTATCCATCTTTTTTATAGAAAACTTGGCCCAACAACTGAATTAGATTACAAATCCATGAATGGTTAAACATTTTTGTTAATTAGGCAACAGGGTCTTTTTTATAACTATAGGCTTCCACTGTCCAAGCACTTGTATAGAAACATATCGACGTCCCTTTCATTCAGTTGTAACATACAGAGGCAACAATAGCAATGGAATTTCACAGTAATCGTTACTTGTTCATCGCCGACCGCGTTTTAAAACTTCCTAGAACTTTTCCTAGAAAATATTTTCATAACCTAATTAACAAAGTAGGTCAACATGTCTCGATGTAAAAATGATTCAAACGATCTACTCGTACAAATGAAAATTTTCAGTGTAGTGGGGTAAGATTGCTTGGCACCTTAAAATAAATTACCTGTGTTGCGCAAAACGGTTACTCATTGAATGCCAACAGGTTACAGTCAGCAGCCTGAGTAGAGTTTGTGGGCGATGCTCGAATGTTTTTCTGTTTTTCGCCCAAAATATCGACCACCTACAATCAAGCGTTGGCACTGGCATGCGTCTTCAGCTACGTTAAATCAGATCATTGCATTTTATCACGTTCGATTTATTTTCTTTAATTGAAAGAATTATTTCTCAGCACTTCTAATTGATGTTAATGTAATTAAATGAAGAGAAACTTGGAGGGAAAAGGACTGATTATTTGGCTATCATCCGAAACCCAAAATTTGGATTCAGGTGGCCGCTTGCTCGTTTGCTGCCTTATATTATAAAAATAAATCGATTCATCATCTGTCCTGCCTTATCCTACTCCTGTACGGTCGGCGCACCAGGTTTTCGTCCTCCAAATAACTCTATCATCCGTCGTATCAATCATCACTGCCTTCTTGATCATGTCTCCTTTCACCCAATCCATCCATCTCTTTCTATGTCTATCTCTACCGGTGTACTCCTCCACAGTCATAACTAACATCCTTCTTATTACATGCGATTCATCCCTTCTCATAACATTCCCATAACCTTTTACTCCTTATTTTCTCAACCACTGAGGCTACTCTCAAACTTCCTCAAACTTCAAACGACTAAGCTATAAAAATGGCTGCACATATAGACACATTTTTCTAGAATAACATTACCCAGTAAGTATTGTGTAACTCGAGTAGAGTAAGGAATATTTTAGTTTGTACATCATTTTGCGGGTGTATACAGTTTTATTTAACACCACCGGATGTTTATATTTCCGTTGCTTTGTTATATTAAATTTGAATCTGTCATCAAATTCTTCTTTATTTTTTAATCATACTCATACTAATATTATAAATGCGAAAGTTTACATGGATGGATGGATGTTTTTAGAGTTTGTAGCCTAAACGGCTGAACGGATTTCGATGTGATTTGGTATAGATGTAGAGGATAGTCTAGAAGAACACATAGGCTACTCACTTTTTTTTTATTCCACGCGGACGGAGTCGCGCGCGAAAGTTATTAATTCATAAAAGTCATGATGGAATTTGAGTTGTATGATATACTTTGAAAAGTACTATGTTATTGTCATGTATTAGTTATAAAAGATTCTACGAGCAACGATTTATCTCAGAAATATGTTTTTTTAAAGCATTGTATATTCTTGTAACTACTAAAGTAATGTACTATGTGCGCACGCCTGAAATTAATATATCGCACAACTGTTTAGTCGCGCTTTGATTCCTATGAGCTTATATGGAGGTGCGCACACGATTACGATTTTTAGTTGTGCAACTAAACTGTTGAATTGGCTGCGAATAAATAAACTTTTTAATAAAAAACAAAACCGACTTCCAAACAAAATACACTAAAAACAAAATACACTAAAAACAAAATCTTCTCAAAAAAACAGTACACTAAAAAGTAACGAAATAATTTCTTGAAAATAGTAAACCTCCCTTATTGTAGCTGTTATGTCTATATTGTACAATTATTATCACTTTGATGTCGGTGTCAGCCGAGGTATATGCAGTGATATTTCTACGTAAGGTTTTCTACATTTTTACCATAACAATTGACAATTGAAAGTATAGTAACGTTTTTAGTAATGACTGACACCGACTTCAAAGTAATAATAATTGTACAATATAGACATAACAGCTACAATAAGGGAGGTTTACTATTTTCAAGAAATTATTTCGTTACTTTTTAGTGTACTGTTTTTTTGAGAAGATTTTGTTTTTAGTGTATTTTGTTTTTAGTGTATTTTGTTTGGAAGTCGGTTTTGTTTTTTATTAAAAAGTTTATTTATTTCTCGATTTTTAGTGAATCTAGACATCGCAGTATGATAATCACTAGCTTTCAAACAAATAATGAGTTATCTAAATCGATTATCTAAGAAATTAAGTAAACAACTAATACATCGTTGCGATCATTCACTCATAATTCGGTGCGGCCGCGCGCCGTTGTTGCCCGTGAGTTTTAATATTTTGATAACTTATAGAATCTTGCACAGAATTACATACTGTAAAGGCAATTACGATCTACATATAATACTCTATCGTGAAAACATATTTATTTGGATAAGGATTCATACCAAATAAGAATAAAAGCGTTTTAAATAAAGTCGATTGCACTTATTTGACGGTTTTCTCGAAACAAACGGTTATTGTGCGACAACCTTAAGAGATAGATATATGCTATCGCAGACTTTAATTCAGCTAATTGAATGACCTACAATTCTTTCCTACATCATTTTTATGTAGGTCTTATAGTTTAGGCTACGTAAGCCAACAAAGCAAACTTTGTTACAAGTTGGTATTTTTTTCTGCGACTCGTAATTTGCTATTTATGATATCTCCTAAACTATTTATCGGAATTACACAGTTCCAAGGGTATTTATAATCTACATTAAATTCTCTTGATGATGGACACATTTATTTTGATAAGGATTCATACCGAACACGAGTAATAGCGTTGAAAGTGGGGTATAGATTTTGATCGAAATTTTAATGAAAAAAGTGGTTATTGTGCGACAACCTTAAGAGATAGATATATGCTATCGCTGACTTTTATTTAGCAAATTTAAAGGGCTACAATTCTTCCATACATAATTCTTGTGTAAGTCTTATTGTTTAGGCTACGTAAGCATAGAAAGCAAAAAAGACACCAAATTTCGTCACGCAATTTGAGCTAAACTATTTAACTACGCCGTAGTCTTTGACTCCAAAAATCAAACAAAAAATGGGACCCACCTGCAAGCACTACCTCTCGGATAAAAAAAGAATTTTTAAAATCGGTTTACCAGGGGCGGAGTTATGCCGTAACACACATAAAAAAAAAAAAAAAAAAAAAAAAAAAAAAAAAAAAAAAAACATATGGACGAATTGAGTACCTCCTTCTTTTGGGAAGTCGGTCAAAAAATCGACAATCGCAACACAGTGCGATAGTTTAGTCAAAGGTGTGCACTCGCTCTTAAAGTTACAACATTCTACGTCATGTTATGAGCTATTTGAGCGTTGTGAAATAAATCTTATAATTACACCTGTAGTTTGATTGTTGCAGTTAAGCTTAGTTTCCACGAAACCTTTATCTATAACAGACCGAGTTAGTTAACTTTGAGCTGACATTCTTTGCCGCCGCATAAAAACTTTTACGAAAACTTATGTTTTCACTTTTTTCTTCTCTCTCTGGGAGAGATAAGAAATTAAGTCCAGCTATAGTCAGGTAGTGGAGCCCCAATGTAAAAATGGTGAACTGTGCATGTCTGCAAAACGCAATGGAAACGCACCTTTATTAGACTAGTTAAGCCATCCGGAAGTGATAGGTTTCGCTAACCTGCACGCTACGAACAAACGCTATATCGTATGTAGAGTGACACCGATTTTGTTGTCACGGCATCAAATAAACTTTTCCTATTCCGTTATGAATTTGACGACTGGAAAAGGCTCCCACGAGAAAATCGCAACATTGCATTGTACAAATGAATGGTATCACATACAGAAATTACAGGCGTGAAAGTTTTCAATTTGCATTCCAATCAACTAGTTACATTTGAAACTAAACACTGTGATATTGTAGTTTATAGTGATTTTTTTAAGACTATCACCCTATGATTATTAGTAATAATAATAATAAACAAAATTTAAATTTAATAAACGCCAGCTGAACCCGTCAGTGTTAAAGTGAAGGTAATGTGAAAAGTCTAAGTAATCTTACTAATATTATAAATGTGAAAGTTTTGATGGATGGATGAATGGATGTTTGTTAGAGTTTGTAGCCTAAACGGCTGAACGGATCTTGATGAAATTTGGCATAGATGTAGAGGATAGTCTGGAAGAACACATAGGCTACTCACTTTTGTTTTTTTTTAATTCCACGCGGACGAAGTTGCGGGCGAAAGCAAGAAAAACATAAACTTAGTGGCATAACAAGAAAACCTTCGATTACTTACAATAATTTTACAATAAAAACTCAATTTATACGCCAAGTAAGAAATTATTATGTGCTTTATTGTTGTGTCTGTTTATTACTAGAATACATATACAACGTCTGCGGTTGCCCCCCTAGATACTCAATGTACAATAGATTTAAGATTTAATCATATTTTGTAGTTCGCTCCAAATCTAGATCATAAGTTGACGTCGCCCATGCTAGAATACTCAACGTTTACATCATATGCGTGGCCAGCCGATGGTCTAGGTAAGTCTACTAAAAAAGAAGACCAATAAGATGATTTTATTCGAAGTACACTACGATTCTGTAGGAGGGACAGCTGCGCCTCGGTACACACTTCGAACATCACATTGATATATGGCGGGAATCGAACCCAGGACCTGTGAATTACAAGTCAAGGGCTCAAACCCATGAACCACTGACGCTCTTTCCTCGACCATGCTCTACGTATTCTAAAACTCTGCTTTTTTTTTATACAATAAGGTGGCAAACGAGCAAGCGGCCACCTAAATCCGACAAAATGGCAAAGCGACCGCTGCCCATAGACATCCGCAATTGCAGATGCGTTGCATACCCTAAATCGACGGAGGAGGAGACGCACATAAAGAGGATATTTCCCCTTCCTATGCGTCTCTTCCACTGTCAAATCCACTTTCCCATCCAATCCTTTCCTTATAGGAAAGGGTGGACGGGAAAGGGACTAAAATTGGGCCTCCGGTACCACACTCATCAGACGAAACGCGGAATTGCTTCCACGTCACGCCTGTCTTCTGTGTGGTCGTGGTATTGCACCGGGCGAGCCGACCCAATCATGCTAAGATGTTAAAGCGGGCTCTACCACTGTAGGTGGCAGTTAGCATTATCTTTGTTATGGTACTCAGTATTGGAACGCACAATTCATCCCACCCTTGGGTTGTATTTCAGTCTGAAAATAACTCGCTTATATGCGTCATGTTGATGACTGATCTTGCGATTACGGGTGAGAATTAATTTTGCCTGCATGCGGCCACATTCCCGGTGAATCAATAAGAATACGTCTCATCTCAACAAAATGTACTTATTTTTATGACGCATACGTGGATTTTTACAAGAAAAGTTAAAAATATTTCTCATTCTTAATTCATCTTTTGGACATTTTACATATTCAAAATGTGTAACCGTCATCAAGGATATCGTCTTCTTAACTTTTTCGGTTTTCGATGAAACCAAAGCAACAAGTTTTTCTTATCTAATGTTTTTCTCTTCGTGTTGTAGTCTTATGAGAATAATTTTTTTAAATAAAATTTGGAAAATAAGGCTAGTTCGAGGGATTATTCGAAAGAATCTAACTTTTATGTAAGTCTTCTAGATAATATTAATTATGGTTAAAATGAGCGGATTTTTCTTAATTAAGTAATTGCACTTTCTAAAGTGGTGGCTGATGTTGAAGTGGCGATTTTGCATATGGGATGATAGGCATGGTAATAGTATGGTGGGATAGCGGTGACGGGAGAACAGGGTAGGGGAGGGGACAGGGTAGAGGGCAGGGAAGGGAGGAGCGCGCGGGAGAGGCGCGCGCGCTCGAAATAACTCGTCGTATTTCGGTCGCGCCGCTCCCCGCCGCGCGTCGCATGCGCAGCGCCGACTCCGCCACGTTGCCACTGTCCGCTAACTATTCGCAATCGACCGACGTCTTGGTTGTTGGGACTTGGGTTATAATGACTTGACTTCTGCTAAATGAACCCGTGGACTAGTATAAGTTTTTCGCAGTGGCGTTTATTTTATTTTGGGCGACCGCCGAGACGAGTTTAACGATAAAAACATTAGCGTCGAGTGAGAGTTTTATTATATTATCTGTGCGTTGTGCTGCTGTGCGGCTGCGGCGGGCGGCACGATGGAGAAGCAGTCGAGGTGGTCGGAGCAGCGCAATGAGCAGCGCAGTGAGCAGCGCAGTGAGCAGCGCAGTGAGCAGCGCAGTGAGCAGCGCAGTGAGCAGCGCAGTGAGCAGCGCAGTGAGCAGCGCAGTGAGCAGCGCAGTGAGCAGCGCAGTGAGCAGCGCAGTGAGCAGCGCAGTGAGCAGCGCAGTGAGCAGCGCAGTGAGCAGCGCAGTGAGCAGCGCAGTGAGCAGCGCAGTGAGCAGCGCAGTGAGCAGCGCAGTGAGCAGCGCAGTGAGCAGCGCAGTGAGCAGCGCAGTGAGCAGCGCAGTGAGCAGCGCAGTGAGCAGCGCAGTGAGCAGCGCAGTGAGCAGCGCAGTGAGCAGCGCAGTGAGCAGCGCAGTGAGCAGCGCAGTGAGCAGCGCAGTGAGCAGCGCAGTGAGCAGCGCAGTGAGCAGCGCAGTGAGCAGCGCAGTGAGCAGCGCAGTGAGCAGCGCAGTGAGCAGCGCAGTGAGCAGCGCAGTGAGCAGCGCAGTGAGCAGCGCAGTGAGCAGCGCAGTGAGCAGCGCAGTGAGCAGCGCAGTGAGCAGCGCAGTGAGCAGCGCAGTGAGCAGCGCAGTGAGCAGCGCAGTGAGCAGCGCAGTGAGCAGCGCAGTGAGCAGCGCAGTGAGCAGCGCAGTGAGCAGCGCAGTGAGCAGCGCAGTGAGCAGCGCAGTGAGCAGCGCAGTGAGCAGCGCAGTGAGCAGCGCAGTGAGCAGCGCAGTGAGCAGCGCAGTGAGCAGCGCAGTGAGCAGCGCAGTGAGCAGCGCAGTGAGCAGCGCAGTGAGCAGCGCAGTGAGCAGCGCAGTGAGCAGCGCAGTGAGCAGCGCAGTGAGCAGCGCAGTGAGCAGCGCAGTGAGCAGCGCAGTGAGCAGCGCAGTGAGCAGCGCAGTGAGCAGCGCAGTGAGCAGCGCAGTGAGCAGCGCAGTGAGCGGCTGGTGCAGCAGCAGGAGCGCGTTCAGCGCACCGAGCACCACTACACACACCAAATGCTCACTCAGCAACGAAGTTAGTACTTCATCCTACTATACTCTACTTACATATATTATTTTTGTATTACAGTAGGTACTCATTTATGATGTAACGGATTACATGTTACCTTCAATTTGTAACCCGTGACATCAACAACTAACAACGCTCCTGCGAACTTTGTAAATGTATGGTGTGGGAGGCGGTAGGGCTCAGCTGTGCGGGCGATCCGCCCTCTTCTTTGGTTTCCTGGTGCGTAACTTTATTTGTGCATGGCGATTTTCACCGCGAGCGAGATGGTGCGGCTATTCTGGGGCGCGTGGGCGGTCGCCGCTCGAGCCGCGTCCAGATCGCCCCGAGCGCCCCTCGCCTCACGCCTTCCCACAGGAATGCGCTCCCGCAAATATTCACTACATTTTCTTTTTGCCAACATTTAAAGAATAATCGCAACATCTTCGCTTGGGGTATTTGTGTTGTTAATGCGAATTGCATTACAATATGCTTGATTAAATATGAACGCTGAACTCACGCAGTGGTAAAAAGAGCCGAGGCAGAAATAGTTGCGGTGCAGTTTCGACCCCGATTCGATACTTTTTGTGCAATATTTAAATGTTAAATAGCCGACCGGCCGGCGATATCGGCGCGCGAGTCCAGTCGTCTCGCCATTAAGGTTGCACTGCGAACTCACACATTAAAATTTGCTTACTTATAAGGCTTAAACTCGTACCTATAAATGGTGTTCGGGACAAATACGTTCCCATTCAAGGATTCATTTCACTTAAAATAAGCTTCGGAATGAAGAAATTAGGTTGACTGTTCTTAATTAGATTTTATCTTAGACTTAGAAGGTTATTTTTTTTTCATTCTTAAAAAATACAAACTGTAAACGCACTATGATGCAGTATAATGCATATGAAATAGCATTACGTGTAAGATGAAAATAAGAAATCGATCGGGCGTGTGTATGGTTGCGTGAACGACGGTATAATGTTAGAGCGGCACAAAAACTGAAATGTAAACAACAGTCTGACGTAGGAAGAAAACGCTCTCAGTGAGAGAGAATGCTTCAATTAGTTTTAAACGCTTTTTTGTTTGTATCTACCCAAATATGGTTAAAATATAGCCCAAATAAACACATATTCACACTTTATTAGAAGCAGAAAATTAGAATATTAGAAATTAGGTCGCATAGTTGAGGTGTTTCATAAAGGGGCACCTATAATAAACTTTCGTAAACATAACATTGAGTTACTGGTTAGTAATTGTTTTAAGTATAGCCTTTTAGTAAAGAAACCAAAGGTTCCAGAATGTAATATCTTAAAGTAAATTCGCCGCTCTTTCGCAAATCTTGTAGTACCTTAGTTTTAGTATACTTAGGGCCTGTACCATCAAATTGTAAATCGTTTGATAACAATCCAACGTGTAAAATATGTAATGGAAATGTCGGATTTTTCCTTGACAGTGACGTCATTTTTAAGCTATCTGAATCTATCAGCCAGTGGTGGGAAAGGCCCTAATTGTAATATTTGTGAAAAAATAAATAAAATATGGCTCTGTTAGAATGTCGTCATTAAGAAATATAACTGAAGCAAAGTTATAGCGTGTAATAAGATTTATTGTGTAAAACAAAGCAGTTGTTCAAACTCATATCGAATGTTGTATTCAGTTAAATAGCATGAAGATATGTGGAGAGTGTCATGACAAATGATTCACGTTTACCAATATAATCATAATTTATAAATTTTATATGTTATGTTGTTTAAATAATATGGAATTAGTAATTACATAAATAAAGATAAACAAAACAATAGCCTTCCAATTGACAAGCTACGAGCTAGAAATCTATTATTATATTATTGCATTTTATTAGTAATTTTATACATTAAATACAATTATTATCATAACAAGATAAATACTAATAATGCGATAAATATTCACTTTTTGCACAATGGAGGTTTGTTTTGGATAAGTTAATTAATTCAACATCATTACATCCAATCCAATCCATTACATACATCAATACATCCTGAGTATTTTTGTTCGTTTTAAAATTCGCTCCATGAGATTTTATTTCACGTTTGATTCTCGTATTCGCATTTTCTTTCGACCCTAAGAGATTTAAAAATTATATAGAGGAAGCATAGTTGACACTTCTCTTAAGACAATTTTCACATGATCTCACTAACGCTATTTTAATATAACCAATTGTATTTAAATTAATTACCAATAGGTGTCAATCTTACTAATATTATAAATGCGAAAGTTTAAATGGATGGTTGTTTGTTAGAGTATGCAGCCTAAACGGCTGAACGGATCTCGATGAAATTTGGCATAGATGTAGAGGATAGTCTGGAAGAACACATAGGCTAATTACCTTTGTTTTTTTAATACCGCGCGGACAGAGTCGCAGGCGGAAGCTAGTAAATAATATTTAAATGTTTATGGTTTATTTTGTGACACTGTTTATTTTACAAGAGATGGAGTTTATTATAATTTTGTAAAATGTTTTATAACAATACAAGGAGATAAGGTGGCACTAACATAGCACCTTTCAAAGAAGTTACCGGTGAAAAAATGTTGTTACCTATGACTAGTATATATATTTCTTAAATGTCTTTAGCTGGACCTTTTTTGAACAAGCTAATTACAATGGTAGATATTGTTTGAGCGTGTATTCTTTTAATTGTGAAACGAATTGTGTGAGTCGACGACAATGATCGAATTTGACCATGTCCTACCACAAGTCTAAGTGTTACGTTTGTTAATCTTTGCATTTATATTTCTTATTTCTTAAATATTATAAATGCGAAAATTTAGATGGATGGATGGATGTTTGTTATAGTTTGTAGCCTAAACGGCTCAATGGATCTCGATGAAATTTGGCGTAGACGTAGAGGATAGTCTGTAAGAACACATATGCTAGTCAATTTTGTTTTTTTTTTATTCCACACAGACGAAGTCGTGGGCGAAAGCTAGTGTACATATAAAAATAGTCTTTGATAAACTTGTTACTATGGTGATGTTATTATTGTTAAGTCAGAGATATGAAAAATAGATGATTATATAAAAACTGAAGAAATCGTTTAATTCTCAACAATTAATTATTTTTGCAATACAACTATAAGTTAAATAGGTATCCTATTAAAATTATTTTTAATTGTCATATAACGCGCTCGTAAAAAATAAAAGTGAGCAGATTTCTGTTATTTATCAGATTAGATACAATTACAAGTTTTATTTGTGTCGTTTTTTAATTTTCCTCATTTAAATGTCAGTGTTTATAAAATTAAAATCTTAACTCATAGAGGTTTAGATGGATGAATGTTTGTTACTACGGATCGGAACGGATCTCGCTGAAATTTGGCAGAGATGTTGATTTTAATTTAATTTTGGTGTGGTATTGTTGGGACTAGGTGTCCCAGTACAATATTTAATTATTTGAAATAATATTGAAACATCTATAATATAATCTCACTAATATTATAATTGCGAAAGTTTATATGGATGGATGGATGGATGTTTGTTAGAGTTTTTAGCCTAAACGGCTGAACCGATTTCGATGAAATTTGGTATAGATGTAGACAATAGTCTGGAAGAACACATAGGCTACTCATTTTTGTTTTTTTAATTCCACGCGGATGGATTCGCGGGCGAAAGCTAGTAATACATATAATAATATAGTAATACAAAGTATCACGGGCTACTTCAGTATAACTTATGTTAACCGGACCAAATAAGTTTGTTACGCTATATTGTCAACGTTTAATGCAATATGTCAGTTTGTAAAATGACTAGCGACATTAAAAATGTCGAATTATCAATCGACCGGTGACATTCACACAATTATGTGCATACATTGTACAGCCATCGTTTGATCGCTTTCCTATTTTGTCTTGTGGCTGAGAACAAGTGAATAATAGCGTCGTTAGTATTTGTAAAAACGATGTTAGTGAAACAATCTTGCGTTTTCACTGTTCAATCTTGATTCAATGGTTTATGAATAATAATAAACCGCTGCATTATTTTTTACAATCAATGTAATTATGAGTCGAGCTCGTAGAATCTTAAGCGTTCATTTGATTAAACATTTAGCGTAATCATTGCGTTTATTTCATTGTGTTAGACTTTCACCTGTTATAAGCCGTGAACAAAGACAACGGTCGGCATTTACTTGTAGATGACCATCTCTCCGCGTCGCTGCTGCCTTCAACGCGTAGACATAGAAGCAGTGAGTATCATTATAACACGACTGGGTTAACAGTACCCCGTTTCGGTTTATGCGTCGCTCCTCGTTTTATCTCCCGCTGCAAAAAAATAAGACCTCAAATGTTATCTTTCAAATACATTCGCTCGTACTCTACTAACTTTCCTTGTTTTATGTTAATTTCAAATGTGAAATCGCAACGGTATATTTTTATGATAGACACAAGACAAAAAACAACGAAATAATCCGCATACAAACTGTTATGGTAACTAGCTTTAATAGGTTTTTATTATTTACTGTTAATATTAATATTTTAACAGCTATTACTTTGAAACCGATAGCACAGATAGCCAAAACACTTGTAAAAATATTGTTGTTAAAAATTACTGTCTTAGTTACTAATTAAATTGTTTAGGCATCTAGGGGATGAAACTAAATAATATTGTAGGTAAAATCTTTCGAAATATAATGCTTAATTTTTTATGTCAGTTGCGTCTTTTGTAAACTTGTCAAGCTTTGTACCGGAATTGGTTAAATGTGTTACGAGTGTAATGGTAGTTTCACACGAGGGCCGGAAAGTAAGACGTGCAGGACTGGTATTGTTTTAACGCACACCATGAGTCGGACAGTACTCATCTCACACTAGGTATACTTTCAAATCAAGTGGTTGAAGTAAATACGCGTGGCGTTTTAGTTGTTAAGCGCCTGACAGGATTGGACGGTGAGCTATACGTTCAAGTTAGATCCCCGCCATCTATCATTGTTTTTAAATTCGAAGGAAAACATGGTGATGCAACCTGCAAAGATATTCATAAGATATGTGTGAAGCCTATTAACCTGTACTGGGCCAGTGTGGTTCTGAATTTCTAGATGTGTTAAAACATAGCAGTGTCGCACTGTCTTACTGTCCTGCCTTCGTGTGAAACTAGCTTAAGTACTGTTGCAGGCGGTTTAACCGTCATTACTTTCACCGTTAACAGCGGATTGTGCTGTATCATTTTATATCTTCGCGTAACACGTCTCCAAGCATTGGCTATAATCTCTATTAAACTGCTCTCCGCTAAACATACAGTTAAGTGTCGCCATAACTAACTTGAACTAATTTTGCCTTTGATATCCTTCTCCGTTGATTTTATTTAGTTTTCTTTTTCATAAATAATTCATGTAATTCCAAACAAATCAAGTATTTTTAGAGTTTTGCCATTTCTGTTAAAATATTAGTAAGATGTATCGTTTTTTATTATTATTTATGTGATAAGCTAAAGTTTACTGTTTACACGTGATTACGAAAACATTTTTTATAAATTAAAACTTCAGGTAAGATGTCTCTATAATTGTGTTGTTATGAATTAAAATTAAAACTGCAACAAATGTGTTTGTCCATCATTTTAATTATTATATTATACTGTAGTGTGTGGACAATGTTGGTATGTATGTTCCATTGCGACAACTAGTTAACCTAAAAGTTTAGATTAATTTTAAAGATTGTTGATGAATGCTATGAATATTGAAAATGATCATATTCTTAATGAATATGTGTTAATATCTTACTAATTTAAAATACTTTTACTAGCTCCCTCTGATCATCGGTTGGCAACGTCCATGTAGAGATATAATAAAAAATCAAAGAGATTAAAAATATATATAGAGGAGGCATAGTTGACACTTCACTACAAATCAGATCTATCGATAGATCCTCAAAACTTTTATTTTATAACAAAAGATTTAGCTATGTTATAATTATGTAAAATGTTTTATTAAATGTCAATATGGACACGAGGTGGCATACTAAACTTGAAAACTGCTTAGTACCTTCCAGAGAAACTACCGGTGAAAAAATTTTGTTCACTATGTCTCGTCTATATATTTTTTAATGTCGTTGCATAGAATATATCAGAGTAGTCAATGGTCACGATTCTCGTTAAGAGGCCGGTGACCATATGGCGTACGGAATAGGTCAAATTGATACACATTGTGTTAATATATAGACGACAGCGTGTGATTTATTACAAGCAATACTTGATAACAATCACATATCTTATTAAAATATAATAATCAACGTTTTTAAATTACATTTATAAGACCCTGTCCGACCCAATTGTAAATTGTCTGATAACAATCCAACGTGTAAAATATGTGATAGAAATATCGGATTTTGTTACCTTATCTGACAGTGACGTCATTTTAAGCTATCTGAGCCTCTATCAGCCAGTGGTAGGACAGGCCCTAAGAGTCCGAAAGGAAACATGCTCACAAAAATTTAAGTTACTAAATGTTTTATCAATTACTAAAATATCGTTCTATAAAAAGAATTTCTACGATAATTACATACATATATCTATACGTATAGATATTAAGGGTTTTTAGTTGGTTTAAAAACAAAGTTGCACGGATCAGTAACTTTCTTTCCGCGTGATCACGGAGATATTTTTTTAACGAAATACCGAACACTTTTTGCTCCTTTTTGGACTCAGTATAAGGCGTTTGACAGACAAAATATTCAGTGATTAGATTTTTCTATTATTAATACCATATTGTTATTGTAAATAAATGATATAGTTTAGAACTTGCTTGTTTTTGTTAATTTGATTGATCCAGAAAGCTGAAGTAGGTCTTGGCCTGTAAAAGTCCGAGTTACAAGTTAATTCCATAAAAATATCTCCAAAGATGTGCTTTATAATACTTATATGACTTTTAGTTATATTTATAAATGTTATTGAAAAGACGAAGAGACTTGTTGAGAATGAACGAAAGAAACATCCATACAATACATGCTCAATACAAAAGTATTGGTTTTTGTATGAAATGCTTAACCCAAATGCTTAGCGAAAGGTAATTGAGATGTGTCCCAAAAAACGATTCTCAAAATGTCCGTAACAGATTTTGTAACATTTAATTTAACGGAGGACTAGTCATTAGTCATTTTTTTCTTAAATTTATCTTAATAACAATGACATTTGATTTTCTATTTTGGTCTATTATAGCCAATTAATAATAAAATCTTTATTTGTCCCTTTTATAAATATTTAAACTTATTTATAATATGTATTATAATATTGCGTAAATATTAAAATACTAGCTGTTCCGTTGCGGCTTCATCCGCATGAAACTATAAATATTTTATTTTATTGTTTACATTTGTCAAATTATAAATAAAATATGTCAAAATGACATGACATGACAAACCTTAGCAATCTATCTTTCTTGATGTTGGCAGCAACTTATGGTCTCTTTCGCACATTAGGGTTTTTATCCAAAATGTTAAACCCCTAAGATTAATGGCGTGAAAATATATAGTCTAAAGCATGACGTAAATGTAGGGCTTTTTATTAAAAAAAGGAATATTCAAAAATATGCTGTAATTGCTGACATCTTAGGCAACAAAGAAGTGTGTGTTTACGCTTTATTATAATAGTATAGATATAGATAACATGCATACCATAATTTTTTTATGTAGAAACAACAAAATAAAAGATACGTGTGATTACACGTCTCTATCGTTTATTTTGTTTAATTTCGTGTGTCGTTTCCCATATCAATGGTATACTTATTTAATAGAGATCAACCTAGAAGAGATTGGCGATCCGCCAGCCGCGTACCGAAGTTTCGACGTCATAATCCCACGCATTGCTGAAAATATCGGCCGTTTCCTTGTAAAACATTTGAAACAAGCTAATCGTTATAATATTTATAAAATTAACGATACAAACAGACGATTCTCGATAAGGATATGTGATTCAATCTTCTATCATACTAATATTATAAATGCGAAAGTTTAGATGGATGGATGGATGTTTGTTAGAGTTTGTAGCCTAAACGGCTGAACGGATTTCGATGAAATTTGGCATAGACGTAGAGGAGAGGATAGTCTTGAAGAACACATAGGCTACTTAGTTTTGTTTTTTTTTTTAATTACATGCGGACGGAGTCGCGGGCGAAAGCTAGTCTATCATAATTAATAATTATTATTTAGAGACTGACTATCAGCGTCTGAAGAATTCGAACAAGTCTACCATTCTCTATAAATTATTAAACAAAAACAAATATGTTAAACAACAAGAAATCATGGATGAAAAAAAACAATGTCCCTCTTTCGATAAAAGAATTTAATTTCCATGACCTTGACCTAAAAAAAATAAATTACAAGTCATTAAAATAATTGTATTTAATCTCGTACTATGAAGGGTTAACAGTATTACCAATATTAGTGGTTTAAGGACGATGATATCTGATAGCGGTCGCGTTGGCTGAGGAGACCGGTTCGTACGGTGAAAAATTACAAACTATTCCAGCACGAGCACCGTAATAGCGAAACCAACTTACCTCATTACATTCCTACAACTCGTATGTACAAATCGGTTTGTTGATTAGCTGCTAGTAAACGGCGGAGTACCTTATGCGATCGAGGTATTAAGATTGGATTTATAAGATATCTTTGTTTTTACTGTTGTTTTTTTTACCGACTTCCCAAAAAAAGGTGGTACTCAATTCGTTTGCATGTTTTTTAGAATTAATACCAAAAAATTTGGTTATTTCATAGGAAGATACGATTAGTCCGTGTCGATTCTTATCATACTAATTTTTTGTAGTAGGTAAAGGTATAAAACTTTATGTATGTAAGTACATAAGTGAAGAAATGTAGATACATTTCTACTCTTGAATATCGAATAGATGCTTGACAAAGTTTAAGAAATGGTGAGACCTTATGATTGGTTTGAATGGTTTATCAGCGATTACAATATCAATATTATTCTAAGATATTGGAAATTAAAATATAAATGATTCACTAAAATGGCGATTGTAACAAGATCCGAGTGTGTTCACTAAAATAGCTGCGCGAAAGAGCTCGCCCGTCTCGTCACTGTACTGTATGACTCACGCGCTCCCCAATCCGGATCGCAGTATAGCAGGAGTGGAGCTCACCGCCTTCGCCGCCTCGCCAAACTATTTAGATGCGCATGCTTTCCACACACATTCCAATATTTTATTTACCAACATTTTAGCGGAGTTATTGTAGAAATAAACTTCACTTTTCAGTAAATATTTAACATTTTAACCTATGAAAATATTTTTTGTACTACGCTACATAAGTTTTTTTCTCCTTGTTTCAGTGGAGAGCGCCGGAGATCGCATCCCCATAACTGGAGGCAGACCCGGAGAGCCATCTCCGCCGATTTTTGAACAAATATTTAAAAATGCCAGATTCGCGCAAGGTGGCAATGCAAAGTTCGAAGGCAAACTACGAGGTAATCCTACACCAGTAGTATCATGGACCAGAAAGAAGGCACCGCTAGTGGAATGCAATAAGTATAGTATGAATTATAACGAACAGACAGGAGATGTCTCGTTGCTCATCAAACAGATTGGTCCCGGAGATGAAGGCGAGTACACGTGTACTGCACGGAATCAATACGGCGAAGCAATCTGCTCTGTATACATCCAACCAGAGGGAGTTCCAGTCCCAGCGCATCAAGCTTCGCAGCAACAAAGTTATCGCCATGTCAGCGAGAGTGTCGAGCACAAGTCTTATGGCACACAAGGGTACTCTTCAGAACAATCCCGTCAGACTCAAAAAGTAGCTTACACAAATGGAACGGACTTCTCCGCTATCCAAGATTTCAAAGTTGATACATTTGAATATAGGTTGTTAAGGGAAGTGTCATTCAGAGAATCGATCACACGGCGATATGTTGGAGAGAGTGATATTCATATTAATACAGAAATCGACAAATCCCTAGGCGGAGTGTCACCACCAAAGATAGGTCAAAAACCAAGGAATTCAAAACTCCAAGTAGGAACTGATGCTCAGTTCCAAGTACAACTGTCCGGCAATCCACGGCCGAGAGTGACTTGGTTCAGAAATGGTCAGAGAATAACTAATTCGAACAAACATGAAATAATTACGACTAATACTCACACAACGCTTAGGGTGAGAAATATTCAGAAGTCTGATGCAGGACACTACACTTTACTTGCTGAAAACCCTAACGGATGCATTGTCACGTCAGCGTACCTTGCGGTCGAATCTCCCACAGAAACTTATGCACATGATCAAAAAGCACAGTATATTATTGATAGTCAAAAAACTGCGACAGAAGAAAGTATGGAAATTACCGAAAAAGCTCTTGCTCCGCAATTTGTAAGAGTCTGCCAAGACCGTGATGTTACAGAAGGTAAGATGACGCGATTCGATTGCCGCGTCACTGGCAGACCTTACCCAGAAGTCACGTGGTTCATTAACGATAGACAAATACGAGACGATTATAATCATAAGATATTAGTGAATGAATCTGGAAATCACGCTCTTATGATTACAAATGTCGATCTTAGTGATAGTGGTGTAGTTACATGTGTGGCGCGGAACAAATCCGGCGAAACATCTTTTCAATGCAGGCTTAATGTAATTGAAAAAGAACAAGTAGTGGCGCCCAAATTTGTGGAAAGATTCACCACATTGAATGTTCGCGAGGGCGAGCCAGTCATACTTAAAGCGCGAGCTGTCAGCACACCTACACCACGAATCACTTGGCAGAAGGATGGCGTAGCGATTATACCCAATGCAGAGTTACGAATTAATACCGACGGTGGGGCCTCGACACTGGACATTCCACGAGCTAAGGCGTCGGATGCGGCATGGTATCAGTGTACAGCCCAGAACGTCGCAGGCTCCACCGCTACTCGGGCTAGGCTCTACGTTGAAGTACCGAAAGAGCCTCCGCCAGAGCAAAAACGCTTGCACTTACCGCGACCGACAAAAATTATTGACCCAGAGTGAGTAAAATATACCTACTTATTGTATTATCGTAGAATTAATATTAAAAATAAAATGATATAAAAATAATGAAACGTTTCAGACCTGCTCCTGGACCCGAAATAATATATTTGAGGCACGTGGAAAGGGCACGCCCATACATTCCCCCAGGCGAGGAAGACAGAGTTTATCCGCCACCTCAGTTTATAATACCTCTTAAGAGTGTATCGCAGATGGAAGGCGGAAAAATTCATTTCGAAACCAGAATAGAACCTGTGGGCGATCCTTCCATGAAGATTGAATGGTTAAGGAACGGACAAAGTATAGAAGCTAGTAAGTATTCATATTAAATTACGCCTTGTATCACTATAAAAACATGATTCAATCTCCAAGATTCAACAACCTTTCGCAATCAACATAATACAATAAAATAAAGTCATGTAGTATATTCAGTACTTACCTTTTAATATTTATATCCCATAACATGTATACTTAATTTTGCAGGTTCTAGGTTTACGTCAGTATTTCGATTTGGATATATATCTTTGGATATGCTCAGTCTTAACATTCAAGATAGTGGAGAATATACATGCCGAGCAATCAGTGCCACTGGTGTAGCTGAAACAAAAGCAATGCTTCACGTTACGCCAAGGGCCACCATTGAAAGAACAAGTCAACATCCAGAAAGTTTGCAATACATACAACAACTGGAAGATTACTCAAAATACCAGCACCAAGAATCTATTGAAGAACAGATTTCACAAAGGCCGCAGTTTATTAGGCCCTTGCAAGATCTTGGTGAACTTCAAGAAGGAAGAAACGCTCACTTTGAAGCACAACTTACTCCAGTGAGTGATCCTACTATGAGAGTTGAATGGTACAAAGATGGCAAACCAATCACAGCCAGCTCGCGAATCACGTCAATCTTCAACTTCGGTTACGTCTCCCTTAACATCATGCACCTACGGGCTGAAGATGCAGGTTCGTATACAGTGAGGGCTGTGAATAAACTTGGCGAAGCCATCAGTACAGCAACGATCAGAGTAGCAGCAAGAAGTACCGTTACTGCTGATCTCGGCATTCCGGAGCAAAGAAGGTATATCGAAAAGACTGAACAGTTGGAAGCGTATCAACAACAACAACATCAGAAATATTATCAGGAACTACCGGAAAGCACCCAAAGACCAGAGTTTAAGACTCCAATAAAAGATCAAATAAACGTGAAAGAGGGAGGATTTGCTCATTTTGAAGCTCGTTTAGAGCCAGTGGGTGATTCTACATTAAAAGTAGAATGGTTAAAAGATGGACGCCCCGTTGAAGCAAGTTCAAGAATCACTACTTTCTTCAACTTCGGATATGTTGCGTTAACTATTAAATCAGTGACTATACATGACGCTGGTCACTATACATGTAGAGCGTATAATGCACTTGGGCAAGCGACCACAAATGCTAATCTGACTATAATAACAAAAAAAGACATTATAGCCGAATCTCAACATCCCGGAGGTTTAGAAAAAATCCAGTACTTAGAAGATTCCAGCAAATACTCAAGACGCACAGAAGAAGAAACACAAATTAAACAAAAGCCTCGATTTTTAGGCCCACTAAAAGGTACAAATAAGATAGTGGAAGGCCAGAGTGCTCACTTTGAAGCGAGAGTAGAACCTCAAAGCGATTTGACCATGACTGTGGAATGGTATTTTAATGGAAAATTAATTAAATCTGCTAATAGAATTCAAACTTACCATGATTTTGGATATGTTGCTTTAGACATTACTGGAGTTAGGTCCGAAGATTCTGGAGTTTATACTGTTATAGCACGTAATGCTACCGGTGAAGCACAATTGAGTGCATCGATGACTGTCGAAAGTGAGTATTTTTTTCAAACATCCTTTTAATAGCCATATTTAATAGATATATGAATAAATTTGTTTACATCTTATTTGTCGTTGTTCCTTCAATTTTTAATTAATTTATCTGTTCTTTTAGCCCGATCGAGCATCGATACATCAAGTATTCATCGCGGATTGTATGAAAAAACTAGACAGATGGAAGAATCAAAATTCGTGGAGCCAACGTATCATATTGAGGAAATTTCTAAATCGAAACCAGTCTTTATTCAACCATTGTCGGATCCACATCCGATATCTGAAGGTAAAAATATTCACTTGGAATGCCGCTTAGAACCCATGGGCGATCCAACTATGAGAGTGGAATGGTTCCACAACGGAAGAGCTGTGACTGTTGGATCTCGCTTTAGGACATATTACGATTTCGGTTTCGTAGCTTTAGATATTATTCACGCTACATCAGCTGATTCCGGAGAATACACAGTTAGAGCAGTAAATCACTTGGGCTCTGCTCACACTTCCGCGATGGTGCGTGTAATAGAGAGATCAGATGTACTTACGGATACACAAAATGAACAAGCAATTGAGCAAATCCAACAACTGGAGGATTCTGCGCGTAGAACTAAACAAACACAAGAAGATATAACTGTAATGCAAGCTCCACACTTTTCCCGAGCGTTACATAATATTGAAATCATTGAAGGTACTAATGTTCATTTAGAATGCAGGTTGCAACCTGTAGGTGACCCAACTATGAGAGTAGAATGGTTCTGTAATGGCAGGCCAATTAAAACAGGACATAGGTTTAGGCCTGCCTATGAGTTTGACTACGTAGCTCTTGATCTCTTAAGCGTTTACCCCGAAGATTCAGGCGTGTACACTTGTCAAGCGACAAACCAACTAGGCGAAGCAGTTACTTCTTGTGCTTTGCGTGTACTGGCTAAGAAAGATTTAATATTTGATTCTCAACATCCCTCTGGGTTAGAAAAAATTCAATACCTGGAAGATACTTCTCGTTATAAAAAATCAGAAGTGATTGATGAAAGCTATAATATCAAACCCCGTTTTGTTACAAAACCAAAGTCCATTGAGAACGTCAAAGAAGGACATCACGTCCACTTTGAATGCAAACTTGAACCAGTAACAGATCCTAATTTGAAGGTTGAATGGTTTAAGAACGGCCAACCAGTAACCATAGGCCACAGATTTAGACCTATACATGATTTTGGATACGTAGCACTTGATATCATCGACTTGATCGCTGAGGATTCAGGGGTTTATACATGCAGGGCAGTAAATCTTGTAGGAAGCGATGAAGTTAGTTGCAAATTGACTTGCCGTAGTACTGCTGATATTATTCGAGCTACTCAAAATGAGTCTGGTCTGGAACAGATACAAGTTCTGGAAGATCGCTCGAAATATTCAAGAACTGATTTCGTTGATGAAGTTACCACTCAGGCGCCGATATTTACAACATCTCTGAAGAATGTTGAAATAAAGGAAGGACAACGTGCTCATTTTGAATGTCGTCTTATTCCTGTTTCTGATTCAACAATGAAGGTTGAGTGGTATCATAATAACAAACCTTTGAAGAGTGGTTCAAGATTTACAGAGACAAATAACTTCGGTTTTGTAGCACTTGATATTATGTCATGCTTACCAGAAGACTCGGGCACGTACAAATGTCGAGCGATTAATGCTTTGGGCGAGGCCGTCACATCTGGTACCGCAATAGTGCATTCCAAGAAATCGATTTATTTAGAGTCACAGCATGAAGGTGCTCTTCCTAGATTAAATCAATTAGAATCGTCTAGACATCAAAAGTCTACTGTTCATGAAGAATTTACAACTCAAGCACCCGTTTTTACTACACCTATGAGAGATATCAAGGTTGCAGAAAACCAGGCTGTACACTTTGAAGCTCGCCTTATTCCTGTGGGTGATCCTAAACTACGTGTTGAATGGTTGAGGAATGGTGTACCTATAACAGCCTGTAAGTGTGAATAAAGTTTCCTTTAAATATGATTTCATACATACGTAAACATAACATTTAACATTTTCATTAATAAAAATTGTAATTTTCAGCTAATCGCATTACGACAATGCACGATTTTGGATATGTTGCGCTGAACATGAAGTATGTGAACCCAGAAGATTCTGGTACATACACCTGTCGAGCTATTAATGACTTAGGAGAAGCTGTGACTTCATCTACGCTCTTTGTACAATGTAAGTGAATAAATCATGACAAATTTATATTCTTAAAAAGTTTAGTAGACAATGTTTTACAATGATGTTAATGTTCATTTCTAGCTAAAGCATCACTTCAACTCGAAACGCAACACGAGACTGCGTTGGAGAAAATTCAACAATTGGAAGATTCTTCTCGTTACCAACGTAGAGAGGATGTGGAAGTTGCAGTCAACCAAGCGCCTCGATTCGTTACTCATTTGAATGGTCCAACAAAACTGATCGAAGGTCAAAGTGCACATTATGAATGTCGTATTGAACCTTACCCAGATCCTAACATGCGAGTCGAATGGTATTTCAATGGGAAGGTCTTACAAAGCGGTCATCGCTACCGCACTGCTAATGATTTCGGATTTGCGGCTCTTGATATCCTCACAGTGTATGGAGAAGACTCTGGAGAATATACCTGTAAAGTAATCAACAATTTAGGGCAAGCAACATCATCAATCAAATTACACGTACAATGTAAGTACATTCATTCATTTCTATTACTTCGTCGTTCTCTTTAAGATAAAACAAATAACTCATATTTTTTTTTATAGCTAAAGAATCAATTATAAGAGACACGCAACATGAAAGTGCGCTTGAAAAGATTCAGTATTTAGAAGACGAGAGCAGATATAAGCGTGTCACCCACGATGAAAGTTTCATCGCAGAGAAGCCCCAATTTGGTAAACCAATTAAAAATGCTGAAGTGCCAGAAGGTCAACCAGTACATTTAGAAGCTACTCTAACACCAGTTAATGACCCAACAATGAGAGTTGAATGGTTCTGTAACGGTAAACCAATTCAACAAGGGCATAGATTTAAAACAACATATGACTTCGGATATGTGGCTTTGGATATTTTGTATGCTTATGCTGAAGACACTGGTACATACATGTGTAAGGCTACCAATGCCGTGGGTGAAGCAGTCACAACAAGCTCTGTAAGAGTAAATGGTAAGTATTGGGGCGCAAAAATTAAACTTGTATTTGGAAATCGTGCTCTAATTAAACAATTTGGAGATTTACTAACATCACTAAAATTTACTATTTAATTTTAGCTAAGAAGTCGTTGTATTTGGATACTATGGATGAACAAAGACTTAAAAAGATTCAAGAACTGGAAAAATACGAAAGACCAAAGCCTGTAGAAGAAGAACAGCCTGGTCAAAGACCTGTGTTCTTGACAGCTTTGACAAGCCTCGAGAATGTAAAAGAGGGTGAACGGGCTCATTTCGAATGCAGAGTGGAACCTATCAATGACCCTGATCTCAAAATTGAATGGTTCCTCAATGGACAAAAAATTAAAACAGGTCATAGATTTAGAACAACACATGACTTTGGTTATGTTGCTTTGGATATATTGTACGCATATAGCGAAGATTCTGGAACATATATGTGTAAAGCAACAAACAAACTTGGTGAAGCAGTTAATACCTGCACGTTGAAGGTAGCAGGTAAGACATTTTTGAATGAACATGAAAAGTGTTAATATTTCATCCTCTTGCCCTTTGTATATGTTTGTTTTTATCATTTTAGGACACAGAAACATCATTTTGGACACTCAACATCCTAACGGCTTAGAGAAAATAAGGCAGCTTGAAGCTCAAGGGCATCCTGCCAGAATCGAAGTAGAAGAGCCTAAAATTTCTCCACCTCGGTTTGTCACAGAGTTACGAGGAACAACTCACGTTTATGAAGGACAAACTGCTCATTTCGAATGTCAAGTTGAGCCAGTCCACGATCCCAATCTACGAATTGAATTTTATCATAATGGGAAAGCCCTGCAATCTGCTTCTAGATTCCATATCACTTTTGATTTTGGTTATGTGTCACTGGATATTCAACACTGCGTACCAGAAGACGCCGGAGAGTACTCTGTCAAAGCTATTAATGCTTTGGGTCAGTGCACATCCGCCATATCTATGACCGTAACCGCAAAAGGTAGTATCATATCGGAATCTCAACGCCCTGAAGGATTAGAAAAGATTAAGGAATTGGAGTCTGCAGAACCATTCAGACGTCCTGAAATACCTGAACCGGTTACTCGGCAGCGACCTGTGTTTACACAACCACTTCAGAACATCGACAACATACAAGAGGGACAAACCGCCCACTTCGACTGCAGACTTATTCCTGTTGGTGATCCAACACTCAAAGTTGAATGGTTCCGTAATGAAAAGCTTATTGAGGATAGCTCAAGAATTACAAAGACTCATGATTTTGGTTATGTTTCTATGACCATAACTCACGTGCGTGATGAAGACGAAGGTGTCTACATGTGCCGAGCATCCAACTTACTTGGAGAAGCAGTTACAACTGCTGCTATGAGGATCAAAAGTGAGTACAAATTTATAATTTAATACTTAACTTTCTTCTTTTTTTACGTATAATATTGTTTTTTTATTTGGTTTAATCATTTTTATTTTGTAAATAACAGCTAAAGCAGCCATTCAAATGGAAACGCAGCACCCCGAAGGAATGAAGAAAATACAGAGGTTGGAAGAACCCCAAGCTAAGAAGCCTGAAGAACCGGAACGTGAATTTGAAAAACCTATATTTACACAAGTACTTACTGGACCTTCAGAACTTTGGGAGGGTCAACATGCTCACTATGAGGCCCGTGTTGTACCTGTAGGTGATCCAAGCATGCGATTTGAATGGTACATTAATGGAGTGGAACTTAAGATGGGTAAGCAGTTATTAAGTTTTAATTAAGTTATATCAAATCAAATCTTTCGTGGATTTTTCGTATAAAATTTAATACACGTTTAAATTACGATGTTTTTTTAGGTTCAAGATTCCGCACTACACATGACTTCGGCTTCGTTACATTAGATATTAATTCGGTGGTTGCTGAAGATGCAGGCTTGTACATGTGCAAAGCAATTAATAGAGCTGGTAGTACAGTGTCTTCAACGTCACTCAAGGTGAAGACAAAATCTACAATAGTTGATCAGGCTATGAGACCCGAAGCCTGGGAAAAGATACAACTTAAAGAAGCAGCTATGAATAAAGTGCCTGAAATGTTTATTGATACAGGAGTTCAACAGGCGCCTATTTTCACTACTCATTTGCAAAGTTATGACAAACTGGTCGAAGGACAACATGTTCATTTAGAAGCTCAAGTAGAACCAAGAACTGATCCGAAATTGAGAATTGAATGGTTTAAGAATG
Organism: Papilio protenor; assembly: GCA_029286645.1. Lineage (NCBI taxonomy): Eukaryota > Metazoa > Arthropoda > Insecta > Lepidoptera > Papilionidae > Papilio > Papilio protenor. The sequence continues at coordinate 33,662 of JAGSMZ010000074.1, read as the reverse complement.
GCGTTTCTTTAACCACTGGATCTAGACTAAAGAGCACATTTGACTTTGGCTTGGTTACTCTTTCGATCAATTCCTTGAGGATTGACGATTCTGGTATTTACACTTGTAAAGCCACTAATCTCATGGGTGAAGCAGTGTCAACAGCATCTCTTAAAATCGAAGACAGACATTGGTTGCTTGGCGAGTCACTTCATCCAGAATCATTGGATAGGATCGGAGCATTGGAACAACCTAAACCTGGTAAGCCGGATTCACCAGAACCTGTGTATGAAACTCCGGTATTTATATCACATTTGAATAACATCATCTGCAAGGAGGGCGATAACATTCATTTCGAATGCAATGTAGAACCTTCGAGAGACCCTACTCTTAAAATAGAATGGTTCTTTAACAACAATCCTCTTCCATCTGGAACGAGATATAAGAGCACTCATGATTTTAGCTACGTGGCTTTAGACATAACACACACTTACGAAGAAGATTCTGGAATTTATACGTGCAAAGCCACAAATTCTAAAGGATCAGCGACTACTTCAGGTTCCTTAAGATGTACTGGTGACAAACACATTTACTTCGATACTCAACATCCTCAAGGCAAGGCAGGTCTGGAAGCGGTTGAGCAAGCTGAAGAAGCTAGGCTTGCTAAAGGTAGAAGATCTTCGTTGCCTGATACTGAATATCCTGCTCCAGAATGGATAGTTCCCATAGCTCCTGAAAACAATTTAGTAGAAGGCCAAGCCTTACATTTCGAAGGGCAAGTTGAACCTAAAAACGATCCTAACTTAAAATTGGAGTGGTATTTCAACGGTAAAGTCCTAGAGCAGGGTTCAAGATTCAAACTTACTAATGACTTTGGATTTGTCACATTAGACTTAATTGATGTTTACGAAAGGGACAGTGGTATATACACTTGTAAAGCTTACAACAAGAAGGGTGAAGCATTCACTTCTTCTACTGTGTATTGCACAAGCAAGGAAAATCTCATATGGAAAACTCAGCATCCTAAAGGCGCCGAGGGATTGGAGAAGATTCAAAATCTCGAAGATTCTCTCCGCAAAGAGCCAAGTGCCAAACCAGATGACGATACTGGAAGACCCCCTGAATTTACAACAGTCTTCCAAGACATAATGGATATTAGTGAAGGTCAAATTGCGCATTATGAAGCATCTCTCATACCAACAGGAGATCAAAGTATGGTCATTGAATGGTTCTATAATGGAAAATCTATTGAAGCGAGTCATCGAATCCGCACTGTTTATGCGTTTGGTATGGTTGTTCTAGAAATTCTCGGAACAAAAGAATCGGATTCAGGAACATATTCTTGTCGCGCAACCAACAAATGGGGTCAAGCTGAAATTAGTTGCAGGTTGGTATGTGTTGATAAAAGTAAAGGTCAAAAGCCCCGCTTTACAACACATATACAGAGCATTGAAGGTCTTAAAGATGGCCAATCAGCTCATTTTGAATGCACCGTCGTACCGGTTGATGACCCTGATATGAAGATAGAGTGGTACCACAACGGTCAGCCTTTGCGCCATTCAACCAGAATAAAAACAGTTTCAGATTTCGGATTTGTGGTTATGGATATAGCATATACCCAAAATCATGATACAGGTGAATACGTTTGTCGAGCATACAACAAATACGGTGAAGACTTTACTAAAGCTACAATCACGTGCTACGGCAAAGGAGGAGTTTACCTCGATAGCTTGCAGCCTGATTCACTGGCTAAGATAAGAGAGCTAGAAAGTCTCCAAGGAGCACAACAACAAGCTCCAGCACCAGCGTCTGCGGAGCCACCCAAGTTTATCACACAAATCGAAGACGTAACTAAATTGGTTGAAGGCCAAAGTGCTCACTTCGAGGCGAGATTAATTCCTGTCGACGATCCTGACCTGAAAGTCGAATGGTACTATAATGGCAAGAAGTTACCACACGGCCATAGGTACAGAACTTTCCACGACTTCGGAATTGTGATCTTGGACATTTTGTACTGCTACGAAGAAAATTCCGGAGAATATGAATGTATTGCCACCAATAAGCTGGGACGAGATTCTACGAAAGCGACACTGAAATGTACATCAAAGGAGAATTTGATCTTGGACTCGCAACTACCGCGGGTAAGTATACAACTGTATTATAAATACAAGTGTTTCCAAAAACAAACATTGCCATAAAAACTTTGAATACTATCAATCAATATTACTTTTAAAAAAACTGCATTGTTTTCTTCCTTAGTATAAAGAGATCTTGTAAGCCGTTATTTTAAAAATGAAGTGCACACACTGGCTTGTCTTAAAACTTTCTGAATATAATACGAGTAGTAATGTAATCTGGAATTTAATTTAATTATTTTTTCTAGGGCATGGAAGGAGGGTTAGAAAAACTGCAAACATTGGAGGATTCAATGATACGTAAGAAAGAAACTACGGTTGACGAAGAAAGAGGCAAGGCGCCTGTCTTTACAGTACCACTGTCCAATATTGAAAACCTCAGAGAGGGAGAAAACGCTCATTTCGAAGCACGTCTTACACCGACCGATGATCCCAATTTGAAGGTCATTAAATATTAATCCTTTGGGTTTTATTTGTTAAATTAGTCTTCTGTTATTAATTATTTTTTCGGTTATGTTGACCCATATAATTAGGTTGTTTTAACAATCTTTAAATTTAATTTACATACTCAGCAATTTTATTTATATTTTAGGTGGAATGGTTTTGGAACGGTAAATCTCTAAAAGCCGGCTCAAGGTTTAGAACATTCTGTGACTTTGGTTTCGTCATTCTTGAGATATCCCCTACTTATCCCGAGGATTCTGGTGAATACTTATGCAGGGCGGTCAACAATTACGGCGAAGCTGTTACCACAGCTACTATGAAAGTTCAAGGAAAGAGAAACATTATTCTCGAGTCACAACTACCGAAAGGAATGGAAGGAACCATTGACAAGATTGCTGCACTTGAAGGATATACTGGCACTGTTGACTCTTTGACACCGGAAGCGGAGAGCGGTAATCCACCCGAATTTATTACTACACCGTCTGATCTTATTTTGTCGGAGAATTCTTCCGCTCACTTTGAATGCCGTTTAATTCCTGTCAACGACTCCAGCATGAGAGTAGAATGGTTCCATAATGGAAAAGCCCTCTTAACAGGCTCAAGAGTTAAAACTATCAACGATTTTGGATTCGTTATATTAGAAATTGGTGGGGTTTATCAACGTGACGCTGGACTCTACACCTGCAAAGCTACCAACAAACATGGAGAAGCCACCGTATCCTGCAAACTTCAAGTGAAAGGTAGACAGGGAATTATACTCGAACCACAACTCCCATCCCACTTTAAGTCGGGAACAGAGAGTATTCAAAAGTTGGAAGAAACATTGTACAAACGCGAAGAAATCACTGTTGAGGATGAAAAACCAAACCCGCCAAGGTTTACAGTTGAAATTAAAGACAACCTCGATGTTCCCGAAGGCGGGCCAATACACTTCGATTGCCGAGTTGAACCAGTCGGTGACCCGACAATGAGGATTGATTGGTTCTACAATGGTAAACCATTTGCGACTGGCTCTAGAGTACATATGCTAAACGACTTTGGTTTCATTGCTCTTGATATCGATTACATTTACACTCGTGACGCAGGCGAGTATACTTGCAGAGCTACCAATAAGTGGGGATCAGCAACAACTACTGCTAAGATAACATGCAGTACAAAACGAGACATCGTATTAGAATCTCAATTGCCACAAGGTATGAGTGGCGAGAAGATTAAGGAATTGGAAAGAGGTCGTATTAGTGACGTGCCTAAAGAAGAACCTGTTATTAACTCACCACCAAGATTCATAACGCAAATACAATCTCATACTATTGAGGAATCTGAGTCTATACGCTTTGAATGCCGTGTGGAACCGAAGGAAGATCCTAAGTTACGTATCGAGTGGTATAGGAATGGAAAACTGTTGCCATCTGGTCACAGATTCCGCACCGTGTATGACATGGGCTTCGTATCGCTTGACATCTTGTATGTGTACGCCGAGGACTCCGGCGAGTACGTTTGCCGTGCGGTCAACGACTTCGGTGAAGATACAACGAAAGCAACTGTATCATGCAAGAGTTTGTATCCTATAAATTATTCATTTATAATTTAATTAATTCGTTATAAAATCTCATTAATTGCTCCCTTATCTCTCAACAGGCTTACCTGATATCATCCTGCAGAATCAAGTACCTAGGGGCATGAAGAAGTCCGAAGCTCTAACTCAAATGGAAGCAACAATTAAAAAATACACGTCTGAAGTGTTTTTGACGGAGGATGATCTTTACGATGCTGATAAGAAACAACCACCGCGTTTTGTCACACAAATTCAAAGTCAAACTACATTGGTGGAAATGGAAACAACTAAATTTGAATGTCAATTAGCACCAGTAGGAGATCCCAATATGAAAGTTGAATGGTTTTTCAATGGGAAACCGCTACTACATAGTAAGATATTTTTGTATTAAATTAAAAAAGTGATTCCTTTATAATACGCTAAATTAACTAATTTGTTTAATTTTAGAAAATCGCTTTACTCCCATCTACGATTTTGGTTACGTTGCAATGAACTTTGGTTGGGTATACCCCGAGGACAGTGGGGAATATCTTTGCCGTGCCACTAATTTGTATGGTATGGACGAAACTAGGGCTGTTATCAAGACGGCTGGCAAACCTGGTATTGTCTACGACTCACAATTGCCCAAACACATGAAGAGTATTGAAAAGATTCGCGAAATGGAAGCATCATGGCAGGTGTAAGTATTTTAAGAACATAACTGGGAATTTAAAGGCCGATTATAGACTGGTTGTTGTTGCTCTCGAAATATAGGCTAATTTAGAGTTTAGACCTGATTTAACTTTGCATTTATCATTTTAAACTTATTAATCTGTGCGCTTGAGCTGAACAGTTGTAGTAATAAGGCTATTGTTTGTTTGTTATTAGAGCACCAGAACAGAAAGTCGAGGAGACTAAAGAGCGTTGTGCGCCTGTCTTCGTAAGTCGTCCTGAACCAGTGACTGTTGAAGAGAGCGAGTGGGCAAGATTCTGCTGCCGCGTCACAGGCCATCCTAAGCCACGGGTCATGTGGTTGATCAATGGAAACACCATTGTTAATGTAAAAATACTACTCATTTATTACAATTATTATTTAAATAATACATTAACGTTACTTGTAACAAATGACTTTATAATTGCAGGGTTCGAGATATAAACTGACGTATGATGGAATGTATCACTTTGATATACCTAAAACTAGACAATACGATACTGGCAAAGTAGAGGTTATAGCTAGGAGCTCAGTCGGCGAAGCTGTGGCCACAACGGAACTAAAAGTGGTCCCAAGACACGATGATTATAGAAGTGTTCTTAAAAATGCGCCAAGACGTAAGTACCTTCACGCATCGTTATGTTGCGCGTTGATTGATATTGACATATATTCAATAACAAAAAAATATTTACATAATGATTACTCATCAAAAATGAACAAAAATAGGGATTGATAAATAAAATCTTAACAAGGCAACGCTTTTGATATGCTTTAACACTTTACTACCTCACGCACACATCCACACACCGCTTAAGCACACAATAATCCCTTGCTTCCTTCTGCCCTTCAACTTAACCTGTACTCCTGCGATGCCGCTGCTAAACCACCTGCTTCTGCCGGCTTACCAGCAGTTGTTATTGAAGGTATGTTGTGATACAATAAATAATATAATTAACATAATCTCAAAGTTATCAATTCTAATGTATATTTTGTACACACAGCTTGGTACGACGAAACGACACAATATCAGCGCACTGGTACTGAATTAGAGAAAACATTCGAAGAAAGGCAAGTGATGCAACGTCAAGGTGTTATTGATCATAGACCTGAATTGAAGCAGAAAATCATTAAGGAACCGGAAACTGAATGGCAACAAACTGTTAAAAAGAAGAAGAGCGAAGAATATTACAACAAGCTTCAAGAACTGGAGAATGAACAAGTCGTTAAAGAGAGCAGAATGAGAGAGTCCTCTCATCAATACGCTGTTCCTGGGGAAAAGGTTACAAGCAGCTCTGTGGCAAGATCAATGGCCCAGAAATATGAAGATAATTTGTAAGTAGCTTCAAATTTCACATATCAAAGAATACCTACCTATACGTTTTGACGTGAAATAGCTAAGCCAATATGTTTTATCGTACGAGTATAACGCATTATCTGAAACTCAATATTGCTTATATAACGAGACGCTTATTCATTGAATTAGCAAATACCATTCGTCTCCAAAAGCTTAAATTGTTTACTATCATACCTATGTCGTCGTTAGTAAAATTATCGCTGTTAATGTGTTTATTTCTATTACAGAGAGCAAACTGAAGAAGTAGTAGAGAAGCAAGTTCAAAAGAAAACCTTTAAGCCAAGAATTCCCGAACCATCGGAATCTAGTGTTCACGGGAAGGAGGTGCACGTTGCCAAACAAAAGCAAATACAAAAGGAAGTCATCGGCGACACTGAAATCACCCGTAAGATTGTTTCAACAGAAACAACAGAAGTTGAACATAAGGGACAGACTCACGAACGAGTCGTTGAAGGGCCGGTGAAGCCTTGCACACCACCCGTATTTACTAGGAAGATGCAACCATGCCGTGCCTTCGAGCATGAACAAGCAAGGTTTGAAGTTGAATTTGACGGAGATCCATTACCCACTATCAAATGGTACAGAGAAAATTTCCCGATCAAAAATTCTCCTGATTTCCAAATTCACACCTTTAGTACAAAGTCTATTCTGATTATTCGGCAAGTGTTTGTTGAAGATTCTGCTGTTTTCGCGGCTGTTGCTGAAAACAGAGGCGGTACCGCTAAATGTAGCGCTAATTTGGTAGTTGAAGAACGTAGGCGCCAGACCAGGGGTGAAACCATACCTCCTAGTTTCACCTTAACAGCTCAAAATGTTAACGTCACTTCGGGCCAGTTGGTGCGATTCGACACGAAAGTTACTGGAACTAAGCCAATAGATGTTTATTGGCTAAAGAACGGCAAGAAAGTACAGTCAGATATTAAAAACAAGATCCTAGAAGAAGATGGAACTTACACACTTCTTATTCTTGAAGCCTACCCTCAAGACTCCGGTAAATACGAATGCGTTGCAATCAACAGCGCTGGAGAAGCAAGATGCGATGCTGAGTGTCTGGTAACTGCACCTGCTACCAAAGAAAAACCTAAACCGCAAACTAAAGTTGCCAATTCACCTCCAGAAATAGTTGAACCTCTGAAAGACAGAGTAGTAACTGAAGGACAAGCTATTGAATTCGTATGTAAAATAGTTGGAAAACCAATTCCAACTGTGCAATGGTACAAAGGTGACAAATTGATAAAACCATCGAAATACTTCCAAATGTCTAGAACAGCCGACGACTATACCTTACTGATTTCCGAAGCTTTCCCAGAAGATGAAGGCGATTATAGATGTGTTGCTTATAATTCCGCTGGAAGAGTGACTGTTTCTGCTAAACTGAAGGTGATTCAGCCTGATCAAGCGGATAATCTGCCGACACTCACATCGCTGCGTGACGTCACAGTTTATGAAGGAGAACCAGCGCAATTCAAAACGAACATCACTAGCAAAAACAAACCAACTATTCAATGGCTTCGGGAAGGAGCTCTCATCCCCGAAAATCCAGATTTTGAAGTAAGTATTATTTTAAATATAACGAGGCGAATTTATTGATACTTTTTGAACGATTAAAGTAACTGGCAACTAATAATTTTGAGTACTGGCTGAATGTGCATCGTGTATGATAGATGTTAAGACGACGATAGAATAACTGATGACAGTTGTCATTGAATGGTGGAATTATAAAATCAATTGGTTAATCTCTGTAAATGTTTGCAATTCGATTAGAGTGTGTTGTGAAGTTATCAATTAAGATGGTGGTCAACTAAGGATAGTGTTTCTAATGTTACGACATTGTTATTTCATTATCTCCGACAAACGCACGCCTACAATGGAGGATCGTTACCGTGTACATGATCTATCTTCGAAATTGAATTCTACAAACCGCTCGTCACTCCGACAGATATTTAAAATAAATTCTAAAACTGAAATGATTTAATAACTGCAGTACTTTACATAATGAATGGGTTATTTAGAACCGATTAGTGAGCCTAGCTATCCACGTACTTTGAAAACATTTTGATGAATCTACTTCAACGAATGTTTCTCTTATTTTCCAGATGATTCACGAGGGCAACAATGCTTACCTGGTCATCTATAACACTTACGAAGAAGATACTGGCACGTTCACCTGTCGCGCTACCACTGCCGCCGGCCAAGTTGAGACTTCGGCAAAACTAGTCGTCAAAAGTAAGACATAGATACAGGCAGCGAGCTCGCGTCGCGCACTTTAATCCATTAATTTAGTGTTTCTTTGTTTCATCTCTATACCTCAATGAGATCGGGTGAAAACTACTATCACATAGGACTACTAAGTTGACAAGCGAAATACAACATCACTTTACAATGCAATACACAATCGTAGCGGTTCCGCAGTAACGATTCCGCCCGCTTCCTAGTTTAGCGCCTAGTCGTGGTTGTATGGCACATAGACTCCCGCGTACTTAGCGACCGTTTCCACTAGCCCTCGCGGTGCCACAGCTGCCGTAACGCGCGTCAACCTCAGTGACAACAGTACGCGATTTCTCTAACAATATCATGGATTCGAATGTAAATTTAACTCCGTCAAATTTGCGCGAATTTCACGCATCTAACAATGCTGTATATATAAGCTTTTTGTGTAAACAATCCTAGTTATTCGAGGAGACAAGCCACCGCTGGAGTGTGGACAACGAGCGACGAGACCCGACCTCCGTTATACCTTCTGTATATACGTAACATGTGATTAACACGAACACAAATGTTATACAGTTGTTTTTTGTTTTGCTTTTACCGCTACGATGTCTACTAAATGTTTCGATATTTACGACATTTACGGTAAATCAATAAATAAAGAAGAAAAAATATATTATTCGTAAAATATATGCCGCGCTCCAGAGCAGATTATCAAATGTATTTTTCACCCAATACTCTTACATTAATTCAAGCCTGTGCTTAAATTATTTATTTCGCAATTAACAAACAAATTTGGATTTAACGCTTTTGGTGTATAATTGAGATCTATACTTTAAATGTATTGCAAATGATCTTAGTTCTACTCGTACTATATTTTTTCTAGTTCAAATCGTTGCATTCATTATTCTCAGTGTTTTACATCATCATTAATATCATCTAATTATAAAATAATCATGTCTTTAACCGATTAATTCCTCATATCAAACTCAATATTAAATTTTGCATAGTAAATCATATAACATTTTTAAATTATAATAAAATTTAATTAAGAGTTGTCCAGCATGAGTGACTGTTTGTTGTAGCCGTTTAAGATATTTGCGGATGAGGTTTTGTCGCACTTAACATAATCAATGCTCATGGGAGGCGGTAAGATTCGTGCCGTCTTCCGAGCCCCCCGCCCCAACTGATACTTACAATTGTCAATGCCACGCCGCGCCGTACCAGTTCTTGTAAGCGCGATATTAAGGCTATGAGAATTCAGCGTTAGACCTTGCATCGGGCTGTGGCTGGATCGTTCTCGCGACACGGAAACATAACCGTTTATTTGTACGTAAGCAATCCCTAGTCTATCCGCTGTCAACTCTCCTATGACAAAGAAACATAAACTTTCGTTAGTCGCTCACCTTTGCGACTAGCCAATTAAATAAAGTACGCACGCATTTCTTGCCTTGCCAGTTTCTATGTTTTGACAAACACTGCCGTTTTTGATGACCTAATGTTTTCTGCAAGTACAAATCCAAATTGAATGAGATTTATAGTTTAACTTTTCAGTAACTATGTTTTTAAGTGCACGATATTGTTGAAATTACATTGTGTTGTATGTTTCACCTAAATGTATTATTAGATGTGACAGTTTTTTATCACTTAATATTTTCTAGTACCTATCCATATTTAATATATTTATGACACAAATTTTGTATGTTACCTTTATGTGAAAACTGTTGAATAAATGCTATAAACTAATGACCACTTTGCATTATTCTATACACTTGGCGACGAGCACACCTCGTGTCCATTCCTAATACAGACACATTCACAGAGTATGTAGCTTTAACATTATCTAGTTTTTATACGCAGATTACTCGAGACGCATTTAAATATAGTTTTAAATTTCGGTTAAGCCCTTTTCCTACGAGAAAAGGTTTACAAATTCTTTACATGCTAGTATTAGAAATTATTCATGTCATTTACTCAAAATTTTAGTTTTAATATACTAGATTTTTTTCTTTGCTACTGTTGTAACTAAACAGTTCATTAACTATTCTAATATAGTTTCTAATCACTTGCGAGTGATCCTTATTAACTAATTATTTTAATCATGACGAACTCACCAACCTTTTTTACGTGATATTTTTACTTCTATTGAATGTTTATGAGTAGTTATTAACATTTTGACAAGTAAACAATTGTCAGAGAAATACACAATACGCTTAAGACGACACATAATTTGATAAGTCATTTCTACACAAAAGATTTAGGTGAAAAATATGAAAAAAATTACGGGAAACAAATATATCGACGTACGAGGCTAAGTAACTCTTAGAATCTAAGAGGAATCGTAAGTATTGGTAAGCTGGTCTTCTCTATATAACCGGAGATTTTACAATTATAAATGCTAAAGTTTAGATGGATGGATGGTTGTTTGAGTTTGTAGCCTAAACTGCTTAACGGATCTTGATGTTATTTGGTATTGATGTAGAGGATAGTCTGGAAGAAGATGTAGGCTACTTACTTTTGTTATCTTTTTAATTCCACACGGTCAAGTCGCGGGCGCAAGCTAGTAAAGAAATTTTAAACAAGCACTACTTTACGGAGTACAAAAATGATTTTCAAAATCGGTCCACCAGGGGCGGAGATATGCCGTAACACAAAAGTATACAGACGAATTCAGTACCTCTTTTCTTTTGCGAAGTCGGTCAAAAAATGGTCAAATATGGTATCACGGTATAGCCAAAGTAATTATGAATTGTATGAAAATATTGTTACCCGCTTTACTCTAAAATTTACTCTTGTAGGTACTAGCCATGCACAGGTTTGCCGATGACTCCCTTTCCACCAACATCGACCGCTTCCCACGTTCGTCTGCTCAGTGCCGTCTCAGCGGGCGCACACCTTTGATTAAACTGTTGTGCGATTGTCGATTGTTTCGCAGCCAATTCAACTGTTTAGTTGCACAACTAAAAATCGACTAATGTGCGCAGCGCACCTCCATTTAAGCTCATATGAATCAAAGCGAAACTAAACGGTTGTGCAATAGTTTAGTCATAGGTGTGTGCGCGCTCTAACTCGTGATGAGGCTTACTTCTTATTAATATTATGGGAAAAGTATGTTTGGATGGATGTATTTAGAAGGTATCTCCAGAACGGCTTAATGGATCTCGCTGGAATTTGGTATAGATGTAATATATATTCTAGAAGAACACTTTGGCTACCTAGAATCCAAGAAATGTGTACGGTTCCCGTGTGATAAGTTTGATTCTTATATTTACACAACACCGTAACGATTCAACATATCTTATTGAAATTTGGAATAGATATAGACCATACTTTCTGATATCAAGTATTTTTCAACCATTTTCAATTCTGCGCAGTCGAAGTATCTAGTAAAAGGTAGTATAACAAGGGTCATATTCAATGAAAACAATATTTAGGACCTGTCCCACCACTGGCGGATAGAGGCTCAGATAGCTTAAAAATGACGTCACTGTCAGATAAGGGAACAAAATACAATATTTCTAGCAAATATTTTACACGTTGGATTGTTATCAGATAATTTACAATTTGGTGGGACTGGCCCTTAGAGTTTTAATGAGAAAGTAGGAGATCCGATGTGTGAGATAAGAGACAACAAATAAGTGTGAAGAACGACGACGTTACGGGTATCAGGTAGTAAGACATAAGTGTGGCGTTGTATCTGGCAGGCAAAAAGCTCATTCACCTGAATAACCAATAAGCAAGCGTAGTGCTATAAATTTAAAGGAAGTTAGGATTGAACAAGGATCATATGAAATATTATATTAATGTCTATTTCTTTGTGATAACATACACGCATGATTTTCGAAACGGCTGGACCGTTTTTGACGTAAATTTGAATAGAAGGTATTGATATATATAGATGTTTGAGTAACATCGGATTTTTTAAAGATTTTGCGACGTTTAGAAAAAAGAAGACGAATTGTGGGCTAGCTAGTATTTTTTAACATCGTTGCGAGTTGAGCCTCGTTAAAAAAGTAATAACTATAAAATACAATACCGTGATAAAGGTTATGTGTGCATCATTCTTCATATACTTTACACTAATACTTAATGTTATAAATGCGAAAGTTTAGATGGATGGATGGATGGATGTTCATTAGAGTTTGTAGCCTAAACGGCTGAACGGATTTCGATGTAATTTGACATAGACGTAGAGGATGGTCTGGAAGAACTCCTATGTGTGTAGCCTATGCTACTTTGTTTTTTTTAATTCCACACGGACGGAGTCGCGGGCGAAAGCTAGCAATTTATAAAGGAAGGAATGATACAACCTACTTCTTTCTGGCTATTCAAAAAAAAAATAGTAAACCTGTTTAGTGTTCCTTTGTAATATTTCAATTTTTTTAATGAATATATACAGATATGAATAAAGACGACATTCCAAAAACAAATAAATTAATACTGTGTGTGACTTGGCAGCTATTTCAATGCAAAACTTCCCCACCTCACAAATGACCAGAAAGAGTAAATAAATCTATGAGATGAATACAATATCGCTTAGAAGTTATTCTAATATCTTTATACATATTTTAAACTAGCTGTTCCCGTGCGTCTTCATTCGCATATAATTATTAAAACTTTATTTTATTGTTTACATTTGTCAAATTGTCAACTGGAAATGTCAAAAAAACCTTGCTTCCTTAATGTTGGCAGCTTGTAGTTTATGGTTCCTTTCCCACATGGAGGACTTTTTTCCAATTTAATCAACCTCTAAGTTTAATAGCGTGAAAATGTATAGCCTAAAGTGTGTCGTAAGTGTAGGGCTTTTTATTAAAGAGAGAATTATTCTAAAATATGCTGTGATTGCTGTTATCCTACGACACAAAGTAGCGTGTGTTTACGCTTTATTATATTAGTACAGATGGGAATCAGAATGTTAGTTTTCTAAAAATATGACTGTATTTTATTCGGGGAAGAAAGAAACCCTTGATAGTTATTTTGTGGTAAAAATTATGTTTATACTAACCTGAACGTATTTCTCTTACGTATTCTTTAATTACATATAATCGACCATTTTGTATTTGTGTCCTTGAATCTCAACGCATATTTATTTATAAGCTTCCTCAATTTTCGCTCCTGAAGATAAAAATAAGATTAAATAATTGATATGCAATTTACACAGACAATTTTAAAAAATCGGTTAAGGTTAATTAAAAAAAAACAATGAAATCTCTTTTCTTTTTAATATTGGAATAAATTTTAATAATCAGCATGCGATAGCGCCATTTGAAAACGCGATAATAATTAACATTAAGTACTTAAGGGTTCGTACCAATAACTGAATTATTTTATTTTTTCTTTTTGTTAGATATCAAATGTTCTTAAAATTTGATTCAGTAAGTAAAATAGGACTGGTATCCTAAACAAACATTAGCAATAGAATTAAAACCATAATATTTGGTGTTCTGATTGAATATAATAAGAGTAAATAAAAAAAATGTTTAGATATCATATGCATTATTTATATTTACTTTAAGTCAATGAGAAACAAAAACACGAAGTTAAAAAACGTTTTTTTGGTTGATAAGATTGTAACTCATAATCCAAACTTTTCTTCTACATTTATGAAATTAGTTTTAGTAATTGTTCTATAATAAAGAATTACCTTTATTTCTTAAAAACCTTTACTTTTTTTCCAGAAACTCAAAAACACAGAAGCAGTAAAACAATGAAGTACAAAACGGATGTCACTGACAAATCAGAAGATGCGACATTTGTTACTAATCAATCTTTGTATCAAACTACTGAAGATAGCAATATCTTAAAATTAGGTCACGTTCAAGATGTAAATACGAGGAAAGTACAAAATATTCCATGGCGCCTTCAGACCACAGAAGATGTAAATATAATACAAAAAGAATCTTTAGAAGTAAAGCATTGGAGAAAACCTCGTCATGAAGATACAAAAAAGCTTCAACAATTTACTGAAGAATCTTCAAGTATTATTTCTAAAAGTACTATAGAAGTTGATGAGGACGTAGTAAAAAAAGAAATTCAAGAAACTAAGACACTGGAAACACGATCATGGCGGAAGCCGAGATCTGAAAAGGAAGAATCAAAATCGATTAAAACGACTAAAGAAAGTGAATCTCTTATAGAATTAGATGAAAATAAAGATACTGAAACGAGACACTGGAGAAGGCAAAAGCCGGCTAATGTCGAATCTGTCCTCTTAGAATCAGAAAAAACAATCGAGGAAACCGTAACATCAGAAAAACAACAGAAACCAAAGAACAGAAGAAGGTAACAAAAATGGAGAAACCTACAGAAGAAAAAGTTGAGAAGGTAGTTTTAAAGCCAGTAAGGAAACAAATTACTCAAGAAGAGGAAAAGCCCGAAGAAGTACATCTAAAACCTGTGAAGATAGAAAAACAGGTGGAGGAAAGCGTAATCACAGAAACCAAAGAACAGAAGAAGGTAACAAAAATGGAGAAACCTACAGAAGAAAAAGTTGAGAAGGTAGTTTTAAAGCCAGTAAGGAAACAAATTACTCAAGAAGAGGAAAAGCCCGAAGAAGTGCATCTAAAACCTGTGAAGATAGAAACACAGGTGGAGGAAAGCGTAATCACAGAAACCAAAGAACAAAAGAAGGTAACAAAAATGGAGAAACCTACAGAAGAAAAAGTTGAGAAGGTAGTTTTAAAGCCAGTTAGGAAACAAATTACTCAAGAAGAGGAAAAGCCTGAAGAAGTGCATCTAAAACCTGTGAAGATAGAAAAACAGGTGGAGGAAAGCGTAATCACAGAAACCAAAGAACAGAAGAAGGTAACAAAAATGGAGAAACCTACAGAAGAAAAAGTGGAGAAGGTAGTTTTGAAGCCAGTAAGGAAACAAATTACTCAAGAAGAGGAAAAGCCCGAAGAAGTGCATCTAAAACCTGTGAAGATAGAAAAACAGGTGGAGGAAAGTGTTATTGCAGAAACTAAAGAACAGAAGAAGGTAACAAAAATGGAGAAACCTACAGAAGAAAAAGTGGAGAAGGTAGTTTTGAAGCCAGTTAGGAAACAAATTACTCAAGAAGAGGAAAAGCCCGAAGAAGTGCATCTAAAACCTGTGAAGATAGAAAAACAGGTGGAGGAAAGTGTAATTACAGAAACCAAAGAACAGAAGAAGGTAACAAAAGTGGAAAAACCAACAGAAGAAAAAGTTGAGAAGGTAGTTTTAAAGCCAGTAAGGAAACAAATCACACAAGAAGAGGAAAAGCCCGAAGAAGTGCTTCTAAAACCTGTGAAGATAGAGAAACAGGTGGAGGAAAGCGTAATCACAGAAACCAAAGAACAAAAGAAGGTACCAAGAATGCAGAAACCTACAGAAGAAAAAGTTGAGCAAGTAATTTTGAAGCCAGTAAGGAAACAAATTACTCAAGAAGAGGAAAAACCCGAAGAAGTACTTCTAAAACCTGTGAAGATAGAGAAACAGGTGGAGGAAAGCGTAATCACAGAAACCAAAGAACAAAAGAAACCAAGAATGCAAAAACCAACAGAAGAAAAAGTTGAGCAAGTAATTTTGAAGCCAGTTAAGAAACAAATTATTCAAGAAGAGGAAAAGCCCGAAGAAGTACATCTAAAACCTGTGAAGATAGAAAAACAGGTGGAGGAAAGCGTAATCACAGAAACCAAAGAACAGAAGAAGGTAACAAAAATGGAGAAACCTACCGAAGAAAAAGTTGAGAAGGTAGTTTTAAAGCCAGTAAGGAAACCAACAATTCAAGAAGAGGAAAAGCCTGAAGAAGTCCATCTAAAACCTGTGAAGATAGAACAGGTGGAGGAAAGCGTAATCACAGAAACCAAAGAACAGAAGAAGGTAACAAAAATGGAGAAACCTACCGAAGAAAAAGTGGAGAAGGTAGTTTTGAAGCCAGTAAGGAAACAAATTACTCAAGAAGAGGAAAAGCCCGAAGAAGTGCATCTAAAACCTGTAAAAATAGAAAAACAGGTGGAGGAAAGTGTTATTACAGAAACCAAAGAACAGAAGAAGGTAACAAAAATGGAGAAACTACCGAAGAAAAAGTGGAGAAGGTAGTTTTGAAGCCAGTAAGGAAACAAATTACTCAAGAAGAGGAAAAGCCCGAAGAAGTGCATCTAAAACCTGTAAAAATAGAAAAACAGGTGGAGGAAAGTGTTATTACAGAAACCAAAGAACAGAAGAAGGTAACAAAAGCGGAGAAACCAACAGAAGAAAAAGTTGAGAAGGTAGTTTTAAAGCCAGTTAGGAAACAAATTACTCAAGAAGAGGAAAAGCCTGAAGAAGTGCATCTAAAACTGTGAAGATAGAAAAACAGGTGGAGGAAAGCGTAATCACAGAAACCAAAGAACAGAAGAAGGTAACAAAAATGGAGAAACCTACAGAAGAAAAAGTTGAGCAAGTAATTTTGAAGCCAGTAAGGAAACCAAAGAACAAAAGAAGGTAACAAAAATGGAGAAACTACAGAAGAAAAAGTGGAGAAGGTAGTTTTAAAGCCAGTTAGGAAACAAATTACTCAGAAGAGGAAAAACCTGACGAAGTGCATCTAAAACCTGTGAAGATAGAAAAACAGGTGAGGAAAAGCGTAATCACAGAAACCAAAGAACAGAAGAAGGTAACAAAAGTGGAAAAACCAACAGAAGAAAAAGTTGAGAAGGTAGTTTTAAAGCCAGTAAGGAAACAAATCACACAAGAAGAGGAAAAGCCTGAAGAAGTGCATCTAAAACCTGTGGAGATAGAAAAACAGGTGGAGGAAAGCGTAATCACAGAAACCAAAGAACAAAAGAAGGTAACAAAAATGGAGAAACCTACAGAAGAAAAAGTTGAGAAGGTAGTTTCAAAGCCAGTAAGGAAACCAACAATTCAAGAAGAGGAAAAGCCAGAAGAAGTCCATCTAAAACCTGTGAAGATAGAACAACAGGTGGAGGAAAGCGTAATCACAGAAACCAAAGAACAGAAGAAGGTAACAAAAGCGGAGAAACCAACAGAAGAAAAAGTTGAGAAGGTAGTTTTAAAGCCAGTTAGGAAACAAATTACTCAAGAAGAGGAAAAGCCTGAAGAGTGCATCTAAAACCTGTGAGATAGAAAAACAGGTGGAGGAAGGAAAGCGTAATCACAGAAACCAAAGAACAGAAGAAGGTAACAAAAATGGAGAAACCTACAGAAGAAAAAGTTGAGCAAGTAATTTTGAAGCCAGTTAAGAAACAAATTATTCAAGAAGAGGAAAAACCTGACGAAGTGCATCTAAAACCTGTGAAGATAGAAAAACAGGTGGAGGAAAGCGTAATCACAGAAACCAAGAACAGAAGAAGGTAACAAAAATGGAGAACCTACAGAAGAAAAAGTTGAGCAAGTAATTTTGAAGCCAGTAAGGAAACAAATCACACAAGAAGAGGAAAAGCCTGAAGAAGTGCATCTAAAACCTGTGAAGATAGAACAACAGGTGGAGGAAGCGTAATCACAGAAACCAAAGAACAAAAGAAGGTAACAAAAATGGAGAACCTACAGAAGAAAAAGTTGAGAAGGTAGTTTTAAAGCCAGTAAGGAAACAAATCACACAAGAAGAGGAAAAGCTGAAGAAGTGCATCTAAAACCTGTGAAGATAGAAAAACAGGTGGAGGAAAGCGTAATCACAGAAACCAAAGAACAAAAGAAGGTAACAAAAATGGAGAAACCTACAGAAGAAAAAGTGGAGAAGGTAGTTTTGAAGCCAGTTAGGAAACAAATTACTCAAGAAGAGGAAAAGCCTGAAGAAGTGCATCTAAAACCTGTGAAGATAGAAAAACAGGTGGAGGAAAGTGTAATTACAGAAACCAAAGAACAGAAGAAGGTAACAAAAGTGGAAAAACCAACAGAAGAAAAAGTTGAGAAGGTAGTTTTAAAGCCAGTAAGGAAACAAATCACACAAGAAGAGGAAAAGCCTGAAGAAGTGCATCTAAAACCTGTGAAGATAGAAAAACAGGTGGAGGAAAGCGTAATCACAGAAACCAAAGAACAGAAGAAGGTACAAAAATGGAGAAACCTACAGAAGAAAAAGTTGAGAAGGTAGTTTTAAAGCCAGTAAGGAAACCAACAATTCAAGAAGAGGAAAAGCCAGAAGAAGTCCATCTAAAACCTGTGAAGATAGAACAACAGGTGGAGGAAAGCGTAATCACAGAAACCAAAGAACAGAAGAAGGTAACAAAAGCGGAGAAACCAACAGAAGAAAAAGTTGAGAAGGTAGTTTTAAAGCCAGTTAGGAAACAAATTACTCAAGAAGAGGAAAAGCCTGAAGAAGTGCATCTAAAACCTGTGAAGATAGAAACACAGGTGGAGGAAAGCGTAATCACAGAACCAAAGAACAGAAGAAGGTACCAAAAATGGAGAAACCAACAGAAGAAAAAGTTGAGCAAGTAATTTTGAAGCCAGTTAAGAAACAAATTACTCAAGAAGAGGAAAAGCCTGAAGAAGTGCATCTAAAACCTGTGAAGATAGAAAAACAGGTGGAGGAAAGCGTAATCACAGAAACCAAAGAACAAAAGAAGGTAACAAAAATGGAGAAACCTACAGAAGAAAAAGTTGAACAAGAAATTTTGAAGCCAGTAAGGAAACAAATCACACAAGAAGAGGAAAAGCCTGAAGAAGTGCATCTAAAACCTGTGAAGATAGAAAAACAGGTGGAGGAAGCGTAATCACAGAACCAAAGAACAGAAGAAGGTACAAAAATGGAGAAACCTACAGAAGAAAAAGTTGAACAAGAAATTTTGAAGCCAGTTAGGAAACAAATTACTCAAGAAGAGGAAAAGCCTGAAGAAGTGCATCTAAAACCTGTGAAGATAGAAACACAGGTGGAGGAAAGCGTATCACAGAAACCAAAGAACAGAAGAAGGTAACAAAAATGGAGAAACCTACAGAAGAAAAAGTTGAGAAGGTATTTTTTTATGTTTACTTTTATTTCTGGACCGATTACTGTTGTTACTTGTCTTTGTAAAAAGTTCTTGTCTTTGTAAAATCAACTTTGTACATATATTAAAAGTGCGTTTTGGAAAGCCGATTACCTGTTTGAGATTTAGACGGATTTTTGAACAAAATAACCACAGATGCATGGCAAACACATTTCTTGCTTACACAGACATACAATTTAAGCAGTTGATAGTTATGTATCATTACATTGAATTATATAGTTGTTACAATTTATTTATTTATTTTATCTATGTCTGTTTTTAAGTTTAATTTTTGTTATTGATAACTGTAATTACAAAAATGTAATACCACGAACTGTAATGTCCTACTATACATTTTAGTAATTTGATGTTTGTTTGTATTAAAAAAATTACAACAGGATTTATTACTATTCTACGTCTCGAGGGCCACAATATCTGACTTTATAAAAACCGTTTTCTCTAATAACGACAATATAATGAATAGTTCTACCTAGGAAAAATAACAATATCCACTATTTTCAGAAAAAGGACCAATAATAACTGGGTTTTTAAAAGCGCTAAGGATCGAAAGCAATCACGATTTTGATTTATCTGTTACATTTAAAGCCCCAAAACACAGTATTGTGAAGTGGTTTCGTAATGGTCACCAATTAGAACACACCGATGACTGTTTAATAGAGACAACGCACGAAACTTCAAATTTGAAAATAAATAACGTTGATAAAACAAAGGCTGGGAAATATGAAATTGTTGTTGAAAGTGTTGATGGTCAAATTGCAAAATCGGCTTGTTCAGTGAAGTTAAAGAAACCTACGGAAGAGGATGATGATATTCAAGCGCCTGTATTTGTAAGATATTTGCAACCACGGTCTATAAAATTAGGGGATACACTCTTGTTGGAAACCGAGGTTATCTCTTCTCCAAATGCGTCCTTCCAGTGGTTCATAGGAAATATGGACATAACATCTCATATAAAAGAACATAAACTAAATAACGTTTGTCTCACAAACAGAGAAAACATATCCTGCCTATGCGTGGAAAATATTACTGAAGAATTTATAGGAGTATTGACATGCAGAGCTGACAATTTTGCTGGCTCTGTGTCTTGTTCTGCTAGTATCGTATTGGAAAGTGAAACGGAAAAATCTACTGGAATGGCTCCTCATTTTACAAACCCTCTAAAACCATTAGTCGTAATGGATGGAGAACCAATAGTATTATCGTGCGAAGTTATTGGTAAACCATACCCAAAAATAGTTTGGCATCGAAATGGAGAAGTAATACAACATGAAAAGGATATATCAATAGCTAGACAAGAACATGGAATGTGCGAATTATGTATTAAAGAAGCTTTTCCAGAAATGTCTGGAACTTATATCTGTGAAGCAATAAATAGTTATGGAACATGTAGCAGTGAATGCATTGTTATTGTAGAAGGTAGTTACGTTTGGTTACATGATTGCATGAGGTGAAAAATAGTGAACTGCATGTTGGAGGCGTCAAAAAGTGAAGCAGTGCATTGTCTCAATAACAAGTTCATTTAAATAACTTTCATACTTTACACTGGCCATGCATCTGTAGACTATTAAAATTATGAAGATTGTCTTTTATAACATTATTTGAACAAAAAATCACGGAACACGTTGTTTGTTTAGCACTTCAAAAACATATTTTCTATGGATGAGATTCTAAGCTTTTGAATATTAGTAGCGCAACAAACACATAGCTTAGCATTTAGCTATTAAGGCTTTACAGTTCTTAATTATTTTAGAGCTTTTTAGTGCAATTCCTTCTTCTTACGAAAAGTGTGTCATGCCTTAGATTTTAACAGTAAGACCCTATTTCCACTAAGCGACTCGCAATTTGCGTCTGACACTTGTACAGCTATCGCGTGTTCTATGTTCATTGGCGTGACCGCGACTGTTGTAGAGTGAAGGCTGTTCGCCGCTAGTTTCTTTGTGAAAAACGGGTGTAAGTTTTGGAGACCGGGAGGTATTATTAATCGAGATCGAAATATAAGAAATTGTACCATTTTGCAAAAAATGTACTATATTTATATCTTTTTTAGCTTACGAATATGTACCCAGCGCATCTGAAGAAGACGTTCTAAGCGACGAGGTAATTTTTAATTTTCTTGTTTGTGTGTAAAATTAAAAAACAAAACGGAATTAACGCGTACTCGTTCGTTACAGCTTATTTTATATAAGCGTTAAATTTAATATTGTTTTATATCTTTCTTAATTTAAGAATCCGTTATTAGGCTCCATTTCATACAACACTGATCATTCCACGATTAAGATTTCAGTTGTAAATTTCTTTTTTAAAGATGTATTGTTTTCATTTCGCTATCGCATCATACGATTTAATATAATTACAAAACAATTAATTACAGAAAACGAGTGACATTGAAGAATTCGCGCCACAAATTGTAAAAGCCTTACCCACGGTTATATCTACCACTGAAGGAGAATTTACTAGGTATAAAAAATCCAGGACTTTGGTAATAAAACTTTATAAAATGAAACCCATGAATATTTTATTTTTTCTTTTTTTATAGATTGGAAGCTAAAGCTATCGGAATGCCTAAACCAATTATTAGATGGATGAAAAAGGGTGTGGAAATAAAACATTCTCAAGAATATCATATAGAGGAATTAGACGATGGAACATCAATTTTGACGATACCTGAAACAGTTCAAAATGACACTGGTGATATTACATTTGAAGCGCACAATCCACTAGGTGTTACAACCACAGTCGTCGCCTTATCCGTTGAAAGTGAGTTACGAGACGACTGAAAACATTTTGCATAAAAAAACTCTGTGGCTAGAATATGTCAAAATTTCCATACTTTTTAGTAAATCTTTGGTAAATCCGATAGAGAGTTTCAAATAGTATGTAAACAATCTTCTAAATACTTCATTTTTTATTATGAAATTATATTTCGTTTATGAACGATAAAGATTCGTGTAGATTGCAACAAGCTTGCTGGGCTCGAGGGGCGCCGTTGCCACGGTTAGTTCTGTCAGAAAATATGGAAAACCTAAATAGGCAAAATGATAAATAAATCATGGCAAGGAGCTACAGTACGATAAGGATTTTGTGACAGTTATTTAAATAGATAAAGGGCGCCCCCTTTATATTATTTAGTTATCATAATTTAGTTTGATATTCGCTTTTAACCGAATACCCAAAAGAAGGAGGTTTTTTGTACAAATAGCTAAAAAAATTTGGGTCATTTAAAAAAAGTGGGTCCGTAATTTCTTTTATTAGAGCATTTTTTTAAAATTATCAATACCATAGTATAGATACGGTAAGGTATTGATAATTATTAAAATAATTAATGTAATTTCTTAAATCTCACTTATTTTGTATTTAAAGGGAATAAAATTGTGAATTTATTATAAAGTAAGCTGTGATCTAACCTACCAGACTGTAATTAATTATATTTGTGTTTATTACACTTTTGTAACTACGATCAGCAATAAGCCTAACGCAACCAGATGATGTAAACCAGAATTTGACTTCTCACTTGATTCTGTGAGATTGGTTTATGATTTCATTGTATTACTTCATCGCTTTTGTGGATTGTTTCGTAGCAAAAACTTATTCTTTTTTTGCACAGATGTATCATCGAGAGCAAGGAGTATTAATGAATCAATTGTACAATTGTTTATCACTTTTACCTGATACAACCTTAAAGCCGACATAACGTAACCAGAAAACAACTACTATACTATTTTCAAACTTCTATCATCATTACACAAAGTAGCCACATTATTTACCGTTAGTCATATCTAAAGTGTTGCCTATATATTATATTTTATTACCAAATGTTACATATATTTTTTTACTCACTCAAACAAGTAACACAAATTAACCTCTAATGAATACACAACAATGTTGTTTTATACAACAACAATTCGTAATTTGATAAAATAATCATTAATTACATAAATTGAACATTTATTGAATTCAATGTTGTATTTTGGAGGCAAAAAAAGACAGAGTAGGTGCATTTTGAAAATAATGATATGTGGAACAAAATAAGCCATTCATTTGAATGTATGAATGTAAATTTGTTAAAAACGATACATATTAAAGTCCTCCATAGCCTTCGCCAATTTGCACCCTGTAAACTTTTGCTTTTAATAAATTAAAAAAGTCAGTAATAAGTACTCCTGATTTCAGATATTATTGATACAAAAGACTACAGAAAACCCGAATGGGTAAAGCATAAAGAAGAATTGAAATCTTCTGTAAAGGGTAATATAAATAATATCCTTTTCTATAATATATGGCCCATTTTGTAATTGTATTTTTCTCTGATTCCTATATTGTAAATTACGTTTTATTGCCAGGTTACTATCTTTTTTTACTTCTTTTTGTCAAAAAATGGTATTCGTTCACAGATACTCAGCGACAAATTTTGAAAATAGACGAAATTCATTCGGATAAGTCCACTACCGAAGAAGCTAAAGAACGAGTGGTACAAATTGAAGAAACAGAAAAAACTGCAATAGGCAAAGTGGAAAAATCTAAAGTTGTGAAAAAAATTAAAGTTGGGAAGACTGATGTTAGAAAGTCCGATATGCAAAAAGTTGTTAAAGAAGAATTTCAAAAACATGATGAATTACACAAAGACTATTTGATACAAACACAACAAGAAGATGTTGAAACAGTTCGTCCCTTAGAAAGCACTGAATTAAACAAGCATTATGGGGTAACAAAGTTAGAAGAAGATTCTCGCATGGTTGCGGAAATCAATGAGTTACTCGAGGTGATAAATGCTAAAGAATTTGGACCCGGAGAATCTCCTTTGAGAGAATTGGCTAAAATAGGATACATGCTAAGAAGTGGTTTAACAATTGAAGAGATTGAAAGTTTATATGACTCTCAATTCTTCCCTGCTTTGCGAGTCCCTCAGTCGCAATCAGCTTTAGTTAAGCTGGTTGAGCGTCAAGGCCATAGTGCGCTAATTACTGAAGTGCTTACTGAAGAGACTACTCAAGATGAACATGCAATTGCTGCAAAAGTAGGATTTAGAGCATTCTTAAAAATGGTTGAAATGAAGCATACCTCAGTTGAAGAGGTTATTGCTCACTTTTATCCCGAAGATTTCCAGCCACGTTCCTGGGAACAAAAGGAAGCACATGAGGTACCATAGTTTACACTGTTAAACAACTTAACTTTATGACCAGGGACATTCCAAAGATCACATCAACGTTTAGAATATTAGTTTTCTATCTGAGCCTTATAAAAATATTTCCATATAAAAATGAACAAAAATGTCTTATTATAATTTTGTTGTAGGCTGTGGAGGAGGCAAATGTTAAAAATGTTGCAGAGACGAAAACCATAAGTGTTAAACAAGGTAAAAATTTATGAATTTAATAATGTTTCCATAAATATTTGTATTTTAGTTTAATATAATTACTATTTTTTGCAGATAAAACTATTATTATGACAGATATTACCAAAGGTAAGAACACAAACATACACTTATGAATTATATTATATTTTTAAACTACAGTAATGCTTTCAAAACTCCCGCAAAAAGCGCTTTAATGTGCCAAATAATATACATATATGAGCGACGCTTAAATATTTATAGAATTACGCGTATTGATAAAAATTGCTATAAAATTATAACAACGATGTTCTTTGACAAAAAAAATAATCTAAAAATACGTAGATAGATATGCTTAAAAACCAGTGCTTATTTGAATTGTGCTTCTATCCTTGTCCAGCCTTTACATCAATTAACTTCGAGCGCTTGCACTTCCTTTGGAAATGTAATTAAAAATATTTCGTTTCGAGTAAGTACAACTAACATTTATCATTTATTATTATATGTTATGTTAAAAAATCATTATTAATAAAGGGCTTAAATAGCTTACAAATAAAAGTCTTATTATTTATCTTAAATAAGTTGCAACAGTATTTTATACTATTCAAATGAATATCAGTCAAACTTAATTTACAATACTCAAATTTCACAGATGTCAAAGAAAAAGAACACGGCAAACGCAAAAAACACATACAGACAAGTAGTCTTACTCACGAAGAAGATATGAAAGAAGTAAGGAAAGAACTTCAGAAAATGCATCCAATGGAAAAAATTGACCACTGTGACGTTGAAGAGTCGGACATTTTCGAAGTAGACAAAATACCTTTAATTTCAACTGTTCCAACTGAAATATCTGAACACAAAATCGAAATCATACCCGCTAGCGAAGCTGCTCATATAACCACGGGTAAACAAGATAACTTCACAGCCAGGATTAAGTTAGATACAAATTATCCTCTTATTAGCAACAGTGAGCAAGTTGAAGAAAAAGAAGAAAATTTCGAGACTAGGACTACGCTGAAGAGTTTAGCCCAAACCCAGTTTACTGAAGCAGATTCCCTGCAGGTAACTGAGATAGAAGTGGGAAATTCGGTGGCAGACTGTTTGATAAGTAAACAAAAACGTGAAACAAAAGCTAGTGAAGGATTAGTTACAGAAGAGGGATACATCACAACTGAGATTAATGAGGAAGTTTCTTCGACAAGTGAAATAGAAAAATGTATTGATCACAAGGAAAATGCAAAACCAACATTGCTACTACAAGATGCTCTTAACATTTCGCAGGACGTCAGTTCAGTAAAAGAAGGTACAATAAAAAGTCTGCCACTTACAAAAACGTATGCTTCAATAGGTATTACCCCATTAAGTGAAGTTAGTGTAACGGAAGTTAAGGAAGAGAGTACAGAACAAAAGCTAGAAAATCAAAGTTTAGAAAAACCAATATATGGCAAGATTGATTTTAACTTACTGGAGTCAATTGAAGTCGGGGAAGTTTTTATTGAAGATAAATCAGGGAAATATTATCCTGAACTGATTGTTCCGACTGAAACTGCACGAAAAGATATTCTTGTTTCGAATCAAATATTTACAGAATTTCACGATGTGCAAGAGAAAGAAGGACTACTAAACGCATTAAAATTACCTCCAACTCAGGAGGCTAATTTGGATGTAATGGTAAAAGACAGTGTTGTCGTATCTATTAATGAATTACACGAAAAAGAGGAAGAATTAATAGTTCCTCAAAAACCAACAATGGCGATTGTAGATAAAGATTTGGAATTACAAACTGGCTTAGAAAATTTTCAAGTTACTCCTCATGTAAAAGAATCTACATTTTCAGCTGAATCAATAGCGAGTAAAAAAGCAATTGTTGGATTCAATGAACATCAACATAAATTTAACTTCGAAACAAACATCATTGATTCAGAACTTTGTTTAGAGACATCTAAATCATTAACGTCGGAAACCACAGCACATGTTTCAATTTCTGCTTTAGATAATAAAATTGTTGAGGAAATTTATGTAAGTGAAAAAGAGAAAGAGTTTTCAACTAAACTAGACAAACCGACGGCTATAGCAAAAATTGGAGTGAAAACAATAGAGCCAATAATAACATCAGAAACATTAGACAATTTAAATGTCAGAGAATTTTTACCGGAGGAAATAGACGATAAATCTGCAGTAGAAACAATATTGACACAAAATGCTAAAGAGGTATCCATTCCTTTAGTACATGAACATGAGACCCCTCAAGATTGCAGAATCGAAAAGCCCAGAGAACTGAGTACTGCAGTTATTCCTAACTTGCCCCTTTCAGTTACCGAAACCTCTGCTGTTGAAAGGGAAAGCAGTTTAGATACAAATGCTATCCCGAGCAGTATTTATGCTAAAACCTCAACTTCGTATCCATTACAAACGCCCATTTCCGAAGAAGTTACTACAGCTGATCAGATAGGTATAATTACGAGTGAAAAAAATGTTGTAGAAGAAATTTCACAACAACATAGTTTACTGAAAGAAATCACAACGTTCCAAACAATTGCACAAGAACAAGTGCAATTATTGGAAGAAAAGGAATTATGCCAGAAGACTGCAAACTTGAACTTTACAAGTAAAGAAGGTTTAAATGTAACTGAAACACATTCTTCTCTGAGGGAGGAATATTTTGAACCAAAAGTTCCAACAACGACTGAAGTAGCTGAAATTGATATTGACTTTATCCACAAAGTTGCTTTGATTTCAGAAGTTAATACAAAAGATGCGTTAAATAAACTACCCGACGAGAAATTTAACTATAAAGAGGCACAAATTACACAAAATTCCTTGATACAGCTACAAGTTTCTGAAAATAACGTTTTAGAAACACAAGAACCTTTTGTAGAAAATTATATGCCTGAACATAAATTCCCTGACAAAGGAGTTATAGCTCCACAACAACCTTTAACTATATCTGAAACACTACAACATGAAAAAGAAGGAATTTATCAAGAGAGTGAGATAAAAGAAAGCTTTACTGCAGCTCCTAGTATTTCAAGTCTGCCCGTTGCCGTATCATCTGAACTCATTTCTGAAAATACGGTTGAGTTTACTAAGCAAGCCCCTAAAGGCGATAAGTCGAAACATGCTACTATCAGCAATGTGAGTTTTAAGGAAGTTATTGTGAGTACAACTGATTGCAATGAAATGGAGGGGGCTTTAATAACGAGAAAACCGAAATCTTATGAAGCTTCTCTTAATTTCGATACAAGCGATGCTTTAGTAATAGAAGAATTAAGTCCGGAAACAAAAACTACTGATCTAGAAGACCAAATAGATCAGGTTCTAGCTAAAGCTAAAGGAGAGACAGTTCCGATTCAAACTGCTACGCAACATGAAACATTTGTCCATAGTCTTGAAGGAGTGTTAGAAAAAGAACATATTTCAGCAAAGCAGCCTACTGTTTCCATGACAGCACTTTCAGTTCCGGAATGCGATATAAATGTATTGGTTGACATTGAAAATAATTTAGCGAAAACTATTACACCTGATAAACAAAGTGCAAATGTTTCTATACTAGAAACACACGGTATTCAAACAACTGAAACGTTATCACACTCAGATAATCTAAAGAAAACAGATGATTTTGAAATCGCGTACAAAAAAGCTTTACCTAACGTAGAAGTTTATGGAAAAGCTGCAAATGTAGAAGAAACTGTTATTAGTCATGGAACAGATGCGCTGATAGAACCAAAGCGTAGCGCTGAAGCTCCCAATGTTGTAGCAGTGCCGTTAAATGTGTTAAAACAAACAGATATTATATCTGCAGAAAAAGAAATTCCATTTAAACGAAAAGAGACCTTACAATCAAATGCTACACTTAACTTTACATCATCGCAAGCTATTGAAACGAGTATAATTGAAACAAGTGACAAAGAAAAAGAATTAGATATTTCTACTTTAGAAACAAAACCTTACTCCGTTAATTTTGTATCTCCCTTACAAGGAGCTATCTATACGGAAATTTTGACTTCTGGAAATGTTGATTGCTTAAAAGACACAAAGCCAGATTTAAAGAAAGCTATATTAACAATTGATGGCGACCTACAGCAAGTAGAAGGCGTCCAAGTTATTTGCAATGATAAAGAAGGAGAATTATTACACAAGGAAAAAGATATAAAACTACACGCCACCGAAATGCTAGTAGAATCTCAGGCAAAAGAAATTTCAGAAATACAAACTGTAGAGAAAGAAATGGAATTCAAAAACGAATTTAAAACGCATACTAGTACTGCTGACTATTCGATAAAGGAAGAAAAACATCTAGAAAGTTCTGAAGTACTAACGAATCAAGAAAGTTTAGAATTGGAAGTGCAAAAAATGAAATTCGAAAATGCTTACCCATCATATGAAAGTCATGAAGTTACCCAAAAAACAGAACAAATCTTGGTAGAAAAGGAAGAACTGAGAGAAGAGGAAGTAACCAACTTAGTCAAAAGTAAAAGTTCCGTGGAGGGCAAAATTTCTATAAATGTCACTGAAGTAATCGCTTCAGAAAACATGTTACCGTTGTCTATAATAACACCTATGGGTTCAAAAAGTATCCAACCTACAAATAACGTTTCGGTCCAGCCATGTGTAAACATAAGTGAAACGGTAGTTAGTGAAAAAGAAGAACTGCTGCCATTCAAAGATCACAATACAAAACAAGCGGAGATAGTTCTTACCCAAAATGATTACATAAATGTTACAGATTTTGTTCCAGTGGAATCAGAGCAAAACTTGAGAGTGGAGGGAACTCCTAAACCATTAGTGACAGATAAAGCCGAATTAGAAACTAACAAACATCTCAATGTTGAAATCTCGTTTGCATCTGAATCAGAGAATGTTTTAGAATCTAAAGATATTAATAAAAAAGAAAGGGGTGAAATTAACTTCGAGTCTTTGAAACCGCTCATTGTTGACGAAATCAAAGCTGAAGAAATTGAACAAGAATTTAGTATCAATGTAAAAGCAAAAGAAAAGCCTTCGGTAAATCTAGAATTAAGTGATTCTGTTAATGTCATAGAGGTATTGGCACTAGAAAAGGGAAAGATATTTAACAACAGAGTTAAAGAAACATTAACTAACGCTTCTTGTAATATTGAACAAAGTAACAAATACGTAACAGTGACAGAAATAGATACTAATGAGAAAGAATATGCAAACGACCACACTAACATTGATCAGCCTAAAGAATTCAAGGAAATCTTTGAAACACATTCGTCTGTTTTAATAGAAGAAGTAATACCAAAGGAATCTGAAGAGAATTTAACTAACAATAAGATGCTAAAAAAAGAGAAAGTTACCATAGATTTGGATTCCCAACACCATATTACAATAACGGATGTTGATACGAGGGAAAAAGAAGAAAATCTCGAATTCGAAAGAAATAAGATTTGCGATCAACAAAGGGTGAATATTTCAGCTATCGACCATGTAATTACAGTGGAAACCACAGCATTAGAAAGTGAATTAGCAATTACTGAACAACCTAAAAAGCGATACGAAAATGCACAAAAACTGCAACTTATGTCTGAAAGCCTAAACAGTGAGCTTACGCAAGTATTGGATAATGTCGACAAAATTGATATTCATAACAAGCCAGAAGAGGTAACGCCCAAGTCAAGTTATAATGAAATGCAACATATACAATTGCTTGAACTAGTTACAGAAGAAACTCCTACTTCTTTAGTTACAAGTGGTCCTATAAGTGAACATGCGTCTTCTATATTAGCTCCATTAAAAGAAGTAGTTCATATTTCCCCACAGTCCATTGAAAATGTGGAAAATCTGTGTGATCAAGGTCAGGACGAAAAGAAAGTACAAATTGAATATGAGCTTAATAAAAGTTACATTACATTAGAAAGTACAACAGTGGAAGCCTCCGAAAATATTATCATCCAAGGTTCCGAAACTAAAACTGCAGAACAACAACTTCTGGAAATGACATCAATTCAGGGAATTGAAATAACGTCAAGTGAAAATGTTGCTCAATTAGGTAAATTAGAAAAAGAGCAAAAGCAAATAGCGGAAGAGAAAAGAATTATTTCGCATGAAGTTTCTAAATGTGACCACAATATATTAGACAGTGTCGCAGCGATACGTGATTTAACTGTTACAACATGCGATAAGGCTACAATTGATGTAGAATCTTATAAAAGTTACCAAGTTTCAGAAAACACGACACACGAGCAACTTCAAAATATTAACACCCAGTACGATACAGTAACAAAACAGCCAGAAGAAAAAATTTGTGAATTAAAGCCGGTGGAATTAACAGAGATTATTTTAGGAGAAGTTGAAAATACTTTAATTCCCAGCACTGCCATTACAGGAAAAAATAAAATATATGCAGATGTAATTGATTTAGAACCAATTAGTCAAACGGACGTTCTAGTTTATGAAAGTGTAAAAAATGATAAGTTAGACCTTTCAATGAAAGCTCAAACTGCTACATGCTCACTAAATCAAAATGAAGGAATTAATGTATACGAAGTTGTAGAAGCTAATGCACATGAGAAATTGATTTCCGATGTGACTAGATCTGTAACAGCTGAACAGAATGTAACGCCATTGACGCACATACAATGCAATGAAAATATTTTCGAATTGCAGGTCGATGAATTAGTCACACAACAGGTAGAGCCAAAAACCTCTAATGTTAAAACTACAAATATCTTACCCTTATTAGTAAGTGATAATACAAGCATAGAAGGTGAAACACCGTTTACTGTTAAAACGCCTGATAAACAAAAAGTGAAAGAAACATACAACTTTTACAATGAAATTGAAGTGTTAGATAAAAGTAGGCCCGAAGAAACAAGTCCTTACAATCGAGAATACCCACAAGCACTCAAAACAAATTTCACTACTATTGCCGACGATCACCATAACATAATGATTACACAACAAGATGTGTTTTTAGAGGGTAAGCAATGTTTTGTTGTCAAAAATATTATTTTAAAATATACTTGATAGAATTAGTATTCACCGTATTATTCTTATTCACAAATTATGTTTTTTTTTAAATAGCTTTAAAATCTAAAATTGTCTCTTTTAGGGTGATCAAGGGAATTTAGATTGTTGTATTTACTAAGTAGCTTATAACTTCGTTTGCGGGAAAAATAAAGTTTCATTTGATAAATGTATTTGTCAATTTTCGAATTCATCGATCGAAATTAAAGCCCCATTATATAGGTATTTTGTTGTGTACCGGATATACATATGAAAATGTGACGTTTTGCAGCAGCAATTAGTGTTATACTCGTAGTTCGCTGCTTTGAAACTTCTGCAGCTTTTTCTTGTTCTTAT
The DNA here is from genome assembly GCA_029286645.1 of Papilio protenor. Taxonomy (NCBI): domain Eukaryota; kingdom Metazoa; phylum Arthropoda; class Insecta; order Lepidoptera; family Papilionidae; genus Papilio; species Papilio protenor. Next base: position 1,692 of record JAGSMZ010000074.1, on the reverse strand, counting down.
ATTTATAGTTGTTATATCGTTACAAATTTTCGCATAATTGGACATCAAAGCGTTTCAATAAATATACAGAGGTAGCATGGTTGATACTTCACTTGAAACATTTTTCACATGATCCTCACTAACGCTATATATTGATAGGTCTATATAATTATGATGACCTATAATATCAATTAATTAATTGCATTGAAATTAATTGCCAATAAGTGTCACTAAATCATATCTAAATGTTTATGTTTTATTTTGTGACACTGTTTAGTTTAGTTTATAACAAACGATGGAGCGTATTATAGTTTTGTAAAATGTTTTGTAACATGTCAATACAAGGATATGAGCTGGAGTACTGAACTTAACAACTAACATAGAACCTTTCAAAGAAGTTACCGTTGAAAAAATGTTGTTCCCTATGTCTAGTTTATGTATTTATTTGTTTTTGTTGGACTTCTGTAAACAAAAAGATCACTAAGAAAACCCCCGCGTTATTTGGGATAATAACCGTATTATACAAGAGATTGAAATTGACTAATATGAAAATACGCTTCTAGAGTACCGCGATACAGGAGGCATAATTTCCTTGCATATAATAAAGGAAATAGGGCTAACTAGCAACACAACTCAATACCATTTATTCTTTTTCTCAAAATTACGTATTTAAGTACTTATCTTGACTTTGTAAACTCTGTACGGCAAATCACTTATTGACACCTGTTTACGATTAAGGACGGATTTACTTCGTGACTACGAGTAGTTCATATATAAATCGCTTCATATCGAAACTGTGACTCATATTTTTTCTTGACTCATAAGCCTTATTATAGTTGACCTTGCACCCATATCCTCAGAACAATTATTGTCAATTACTCAGTTGTCTACAATTAAGACTTTATATCAGACACATAAGTATTCATTTTTGAAAATTTAATTTATGATTGGTCATGTTTCTAGTATTTTAGCACACAGCAATAGAAACTGGGTCGATTTTTATTAATAGTGGTTTTGTTGACTGTCAATTATCAAGAAAAAGATGATTATTTTCAACGGATACACACTTATTAAGAGTTCATATTACAGATCTGAAATGTATAAAAATTTATGACACACTATGCTTTTTCAGAAAAATCCTTTGTTAACAAAGATTCACCAAGATCTTCAGACATAGAAGAAAGTGAAGAGATAGTAACTAAATTTATTCAAGCACCTGATAATGGAGAACCAAGACAAATTAAAACAAAAAGAACCATATTACGAAAACGAAAAACTGAAGGCGGAAAAGTTAATGAAGCAAATATAGTAATAGAAGAAAGACTAGATGATGACGAAAGGCAAGAATCAAAACAGGAAGTCAATCATAGCGTACAAATCGAAGAGTATGAAGGAGATGAATCATTAGTAACAGATACTGATAAAAGTACAATTGAAATGCCTGAAGAATACTTCCAAATTCCAAAGTTAAGGTCTCAAGTACAAATAGAAGAGATTCAAGTTGAAAGTGACTCAGACAACTCAATTAAAAAAGAAACCAAAGAATCATATCAGATAAAACATAAGAATAACAAAAAGATAAGGCACACAAAAATAATATCTGAAGCTGATATAGAACAGATGAACACGCAGATTAAATCAAAAACAACTGAATTGATCGAAGAAGAACCCGAACAAGTACAAATCGAGCAAGTGAAGACGGAAAGTGGTGAA
>JAGSMZ010000073.1:0-217755 GCA_029286645.1 Papilio protenor | reverse complement strand
CAAAGATTCACCAAGATCTTCAGACATAGAAGAAAGTGAAGAGATAGTAACTAAATTTATTCAAGCACCTGATAATGGAGAACCAAGACAAATTAAAACAAAAAGAACCATATTACGAAAACGAAAAACTGAAGGCGGAAAAGTTGATGAAGCAAATATAGTAATAGAAGAAAGACTAGATGATGACGAAAGGCAAGAATCAAAACAGGAAGTCAATCATAGCGTACAAATCGAAGAGTATGAAGGAGATGAATCATTAGTAACAGATACTGATAAAAGTACAATTGAAATGCCTGAAGAATACTTCCAAATTCCAAAGTTAAGGTCTCAAGTACAAATAGAAGAGATTCAAGTTGAAAGTGACTCAGACAACTCAATTAAAAAAGAAACCAAAGAATCATATCAGATAAAACATAAGAATAACAAAAAGATAAGGCACACAAAAATAATATCTGAAGCTGATATAGAACAGATGAACACGCAGATTAAATCAAAAACAACTGAATTGATCGAAGAAGAACCCGAACAAGTACAAATCGAGCAAGTGAAGACGGAAAGTGGTGAAACGCAGAAGATCAAACTTTTCAAAACTACCGAGATACTTTGATAAGAAGGGACAATAGAACACTGTTATCTTCTAAAAATCTTTGCTCCTCTATACGTACTGGAATCTCCGCGGTACTTCAAATATAAGATACAATTAGGTACATACCTAATTCTACTTTTTGCGAAGGATATTAATCGACTCCGTGGCGCAACGGTAGCGCGTCTGACTCCAGATCAGAAGGTTGCGTGTTCAAATCACGTCGGGGTCAAACATTTTTTGTCATTTTTTTTTAATTTTCTGAAATACAATTTATAATAGAGATTAGTACTTCATTTCTAAATATTAATTTGGTTTTATTATTGGAGGTGATCGAACCATCAAGCCATTAAGGACATAGGATAAAGCACGCAAATTTTAACTTTGGAAGTGCTGAACAATCGCATTAAATCCAATATAAACTTTTAATTTGTAATAAAGAGTAAAAAGCATTAAAGGGAAACTTGAAAGGATATCGCATTTGTTTGAAAGCGTTTATCAGGAAGTGAAACTCAATTTCACGGTCCGCGACACCAGCGCCCCTAGCGCTACCAGCGGAAAGTCACGATGTTAGTACAAAGAGAGGTAATCACGTCCACGATCTCGTCTGCACTGCAACTCTATGGCTTAATAACGTTGCCAGGGAACCTTTTCATCCAATAAACGTATTATCCGCCGTAACACTAGTTTGTTTACACCACAAATACACATGTACAAATGACAGTGAAATACTGTGGTAAAGTAGATAGATTCCTAAATGTCGAACAAATAGTTTATAATATCAAGTATTTAACACGTTGCTTAATCAGTTTGGTAGCAGCACAGCGACAGCGCAGCTAAAGTTCCGCAGATAGGACATTGTTCGAGACAATGTTAGAAAACAATTTTCAGTTGATCCGATAGTTGAGATTTAGCGGGGCGCTGGCGCTGGCGCTGGCTTGCCGGATTAACCGACACGACGCCAACTTTTCCCATTTCAGTCGAGCAGCAAGAACGTGCAGGTTGAAAGTCACGATAATAGCTCCGTTCTACATAATATCTCATCATCGCACCAATCATTAATTCAAGTAATCGGATTAGCTCTTCTATACATATAGTCTTTTATATTAATAACATCTTTTTTGTCTATACGATATACTCGTACTAATATTATAAAGAGGAAAGATTTGTATTTATGTATGTATTGAAATAACTCAAAAACTATTGGGCCGATTTCAAAAATTCTTTTACCGTTAGAAAGGTAATTTATCTGTGAGTAACATAGGCAATATATTCTATTTTCACGCGGACGAAGTCGCGCGCAACAGCGAGTCTTATACAAGTGACAAATATGTAGCTGTCTAGATATTGTAATTACAAAGTAAGTGTTATTTACATAACTATTAAGTTTATATTCACATTTATATTAGTGAATGTTATTCAACATGTAAGGGGTCCAATTTGATCAGAGTCGATATTCAAACGACACAATAAGCTGTGTACAGAAGCGGGCGGCGCCACTTCAAACGGAAATTGTATGTTATCCTCTGAGAGAATAATCAAACTTCGAATAGTTTGCGGTTCGTTTTAATCAGTTATTTTGTTTGTCGAAGAACTAACTTTTGACTAAGTTTCTTAGTATTATATAAAGTAAGTATATTATGTTTGTCTAGAATTGATGGATTTTTGTTAACGTTAACGCAAATACATGACGTTAACAAATATGGATAAATTCTGTCTTACATACTCTCCAATTTTAACTGTATAAATGAATAGTGCAATAGTGTAGATATGATTTCATATAGCATTTCATTGAATATGCATGTTGTTTACGGTCGCGGGCAGTGTATCGGTGCGGGGAAGGGAGGGTGCATTAACACACCGCATAATGCGACGCGGCCGCTTTGTCCGCGCCGATAACCACTTTAATCGGAAATTATTAGCGCACGGCGCGTGTACGACGACGCTTTACAAACATAAACTGCGACAAATTGTTTCAAAGCATACACACTGAACCTGTAAATACTTAAACGTTAAATAGTTTTGATGGAAAGACTTTTTTATAATTTAATTGTCATTCAATTTAGAGCGTTTAGATTACCGTTTTAAATATCAAAATAAAATGCTATTTTATTTCAAAGTACTTTGTCAGGTTTAATATGTAAAGAAAGCAACAAATCGAGTTATTATTTGTAAGAACAATTCTATTTCACGGGTGAAACTGCTGATTGAACAGAAATTAAGTTGTTAGCAAAAGGGAAGCAACTAATTACGTACCGTCCGGCGACGCGGGGGCGAGGCGGGGGTGACGCGGGGGCGTCGCGGGGAGAGACTCGCTGCGGTCGCACAAGTTAAATTGTGTTTGCTGGTTACCATTTCAATTGCAACTGAGTTGTACTTTCTTTACTCACAATCCTATTGAATTGAATTTATTTAATTTACAGTTACTTACACAGAGTACAATATCAATTATTTCGAACAATTTGCAAGACTAGTAAAATTGTATTTATACATTTTAAAAAGCACTTTATAAAAGTTTGTGGAAATAGTCTTGCTATTTGGGTAACCTGCAATGTTTCCGTACGTTTCTGTGAAATGTCTGAACATTAACTCGCACATAACACTTGCTGCGAACTGTGTACTCATTGCTAATCGTTCGTCGAACAACAGCGGTGTACATGAGTGCAATTTCGATACAATCGCCGACAAGCGTCCATTGCTCTCTAATATTGCAACACTGCCATTATGCTCCGTACTTACGGATCAGTGGATATAAGAGTCGAAATTAAGCCAGATGTACTGACAAAAGCCTTCGTTTAATATTTGTATTTTCTATGAAAAATTGAGGTCAAACAGCAAGGGTCAAGTGAACAAGAAAATGTTCTCTTATCCTTAACATTCATGTAGTAGTGAGTAAATAGTATTCAGATAGCAAGTGTAAGGGTTAAGTAGGCTGTTAGTAGTGGGCAAGAGCAGCACAATTAAAATGTATGCGCGTCGCAGTCGGAGGCGGGCGCCGGAGCTTTTGTATCGCCGCACAGCGCCGCCCTAATTAGTTATTTGTTTAAAATCTACATAATATGAAGAATACATTAATTGTTTAAGAACTTCATTATCTCATGAAATATCATTCTTAAGGAAAAAAAGCCGCTACCACTCTCCAGTGATCGTTTCTTTACATATCATTGTCAGTTACAAATGTTTGATCTTACGATCTGAAATGGAAATTGAATCGTTCTCCCCTCACTGGAATCTTTTGATGTCATACTTAGTTACTAGAATTCTTTGTATTCGATACTTGAAGTTGCGACTTGTGTTGTTTAATTAAAATACATTCCACGAAAGATTACTTTGAGACGTAACATAATGATAACAAACTGACACAAGATAAAATTTACATCGTGTTACTTTTGTCATTTTACTATATGATTTTAACGTTATTGTGGATATTATTCCGCCAGTTAGTGTGCTGTATAAAAAACACAAACTCGACAAACTTCTTTGGCGGCGGCAGCCAGTGGGAGAGGGGCTCAAGATTTATCTTAACAAAAGTTTTTAGTTTAGATCGGACGGCTTCCATTGTAACCAAGTAAAGCTTTGACAACTCATTGCCGTCAAACTCCCGTTACTCCGCAACTCGGCCACGCCCCGCCGCCCGCCGCCCGCCGCCACTAAAGATTATATGGAACACAAACAATAGCTATATAGATCAATGTAAAGATTTTATTGAAGAAGCAATAGCAAGAACTTTTATGAAGTTGTTATGAAAGGTATTATAGAAAAATTTTACCTGTTTCCTGCGCCCCCCCCCCACCCTGTTTTTTTGGGGGGGGGAGTTCTACACAAGGACAACTGCTATATTGTTAATCAATTCGTTTCTTTAATACCAATTTATGTAGATTTTAAATATAAAGTTGCCTAACATCAAAAAACATTTAAGATATTCAAATATTTCCGAGACACAATCCTGTTTTCGTTTAAAAAGGAAAATAAAGTTGTGGAAGTATTAACGCTAGACTAAGGCTTATTTTAAAACGGATATCCCTCGGGCCGGGGCTTTTGTCAAGTCTTTGAGAACTATATTTAAACTCGCAAACTTGTCTGCCTCGCCCGCGCCCTGCCAGATAACACTCGGCTGCCCTCTAAATGATGCTTTTTATATTTTAAAATGCCTTTTTATTTGAAAGTTAAAAATTAAAATGTCACTACACTTATAAACATAAACTACAATTTTAAATTGAGGAATCTAAGTAAAGAGAAGTTAACGCCCTAAGTAACCTAAGTTGTTAGGTTTGCAAAGTAACTATTCGGGTCAAATGAGACCGTGCTAAACATATAGCTAGTTGATGATTTGTCAGATTGCGTTTTTTTCCGCGAGCAGTCTAACTGTGGTTTAACATCTATCGGCGTTTAGAACAAGAGGTGCCGAGTGACTGGTCATTGTTTGTCTTCCACAATGCTGCGTCGCCGCCAGCCGAGTGCAGAGTGCAGAGTGCAGAATGCAGAGTGCAGCGGGACAATGCCGCCTTCAAGTCTTTTATAACTTTTGTCTTAAGCTCGCGAAAATGATTAATTACTTTTTGCTTTGCCTTATTCTTTACATTCAATTGACATATTTTGTTTAAATAAAGCGATCAATTTGTATCTTATTTAGCAGATTATTATTAAATCATAGAATTCATATATTCGAATAGCTACAGTTATATCATGCTCGTAGCATACCTCAATACAAATGCTACAAATAAATAAACAAAAAAATAAAGGAAATTATTCTCTATCAAACACTTGTGAAGCAAAATAAAGAAGAGAAAATAGTTGTAAAACTTATTCTTATTCTTTAATAATGCTCCGTTGAAAACGTAAAAGCCAACGTTAAAATAAAGATTAAATTATTTATTAAAGATAATTCCTCGTAATACGATGACTGTCCATTGAAACTAGGCAGCGGGGGGGTGCAGGTGCGGGCAGCGGGGGTGGGGGGGGGACGAGGATCGGAGCTGAGAAACAACAGAAATTTATTAGGCCAAGGAAGAATTGCTTCTTTTTAATTACTAAAGCTTACTTTTAATGCCGCTTTTTTGCTATTCGTAGAATAAAAAATAAGCAATTACGTATTTAGATCGTCTCGCCTTACGATATTTGTTTTTCAATTTTATAAAAGAGGTCAGGTCGAATACATACTATACAAATATAACCGCGCCATCTGTTTGTTCGTTTAGCTGTTCATCCCATACCGCTCACCAAAATAATTTAACTAGATTACTTATTATAGAGTGATCCTTAAATAGGTTTCTTTGACGTTGAAAGTTAAAGAAAGGAATTTATAATTAACATGTTGATGAGAGATGCATACTTCATCAAACAACAATATTAGAGGGTGGAGGGCGAGGTCGCGGGCCGGCGCTAGTCTTGGTATAAAATTATGACTGAAGTTGAGAAACAAAGGCGGCTGGCGCTCAGCTGACTGAGTATTACTTATGTACGATACTTCGCATTACTGATCCGCTTTAAACATGCTATTTACTTTCTTTTACTGCTTTCGGTATAATTATTTACAAATCTTAATGCTCCAGTCATTTTCAAATATTTCGAATTATTTTAAAAGTCTGTAAGGGATATATTTATTTCTAAAAAAATAAGTGAATAAATCGGTGTACCTGATGTTTGAGATTGCTCTGGTCTTGTGAAAGGGAATTACTAAACTGCAGAATAGAAAGTGGTGTAGTATCAAAGCGCACGTTTGCTGCAAGAGTTCGCGGGTTGTTTGATGTATCGCTGTTTTTACACAACCCTTGCCCCTGACTGAGAGGCAGTGGGGCGGCATAGCTGTGGGGCAGTGGGGCGGCAGGGTGCGGGGGCGGGAGATGTTTTCATGGTGCCTGTACGCGCGACCCGCCCCGCAATAAATACCAAACCTAAATAAATACGTTGTCATTTTTAATTTGGATTCGTGAAGTATTGTTTTAATGCTTAACATTTAACTTTATTGTGAAAGTTTGTTTTTTCCTTAATTTTGAGTAATGAAGTAATTAATTAACAAAACGAATATAGATATGTTGTATATGAGGAGGGCGCTGTTCTCGCGTCAGCCCCAGTCCCACAGGCAGGATGTCATTACGCGCGACACGACGCGATCCTTTGACCTTTTTTGATATTTTCTCATCCCGAGGACAAAGGAGAGGCTCTTCAACAAAAGACAAATTGTTATATTCCTACTTTTACTAATGAAATAATGTTTATTTATAATACTTGTGCTCTCAAGGACAAATCAATATTAAATGTATGTGGAAGGAAATTGAATACTACGTAATAATTCCAGATTTAGCAGCGGAGTGCGGGGCGTAGGGCGCGGGGCGCGGGGCGCGGGGCGCGGGGCGCGGGGCGCGGGGTGCGGGGTGGCGGTCGCCTCTCGAGCCGAGATTAACGACCCTGTAGTTTTTGGGAACGTTTTCAAAGAGAGTTTAATTTGTTTGCGAAAGATACATATTTAGTTTTAATAATTGCTTTACGTAAAAGATAAATTCGTCTGGAACTTGGATAGCGAAAATGTGATTAATTGAAACCGTTGAATTAATATTGACTTTCTTAAAAGTTTTAGGAGGAAATATGTTAATTACCCAAAACTGTTAGATAAACTGGCATCTATTTTATCATTTACAGTTTTTGTACACTTTGAACAAGGCGATTGTTGGAATATGAATTAAAATGTAATTTCATCCGCGGGCAATAAGCAGCGGCGCCAACAGCCGAGGGAAGCGAGGAGTCCCGGAGAAAGCAATAATCTCAAGATGATCTTGGAAATATCGAAAACCATTTTCGTAAAAGAAACCTTACTTTTTTGCTTATTAACAAGAGGTCGTGTCGTCAATCTTCCTAATGATTCTTTAAATACCATTTCACAATTTCGATACCTGGCTTTTTATAATAAATACGAATCTGAAATTAGATTACGTTCTATTTACTCATTTATTTGTACAATTACATCTTTATAACATACTAAAACCTCATGTTATTAGGATAAGCTGAACCATAGAATATCAGTAAACTTTCACAATATTTAAAAATCGAAATAGTTTAACTATTTCTCCAAATGTTATTTTTTTGCTCGATAATAAAATTCTGGGTAAAAACTGAGCGCTGCCACTGCGGCGAGGGTTCAACAAAAATATTGCAGCAATTCTAATATAAAGTGTGTAAAAACATGAGTACAAAAATATCCATCATATTTAAATTGAGCGGTTTTGGTTTTCTGCTTTTAGAATAAAATGACGCAGTGTCACTTTGCTTTTTGTTTTGACTGAACTGACATATTGAATATTCGTATCTTTATTTCCATTCATGACTAAACAAGAAGTTGCTAGAGCCAATCCTCCATCTAAAACGTTCTGTCGCATATCTGTACTTTCCCCTCAAAATTGTCTCGGATAATCAGTCACCAGCTGCAATACATGGTTGCATTGGAAATGCTGAATCATTACGTTCCCTAGCTGCGTTCTTTCTGCGTTCTGCCAGCCAAGTTTATGCCTCTTAATTAAGTCGATTACGCCCAGCGGGACAAGATAATCTCCCTACTCATAATTAAAAACTCAAGCGACTGTTGCTTTTCGGGAATTAAGCTTGTTGTAATATGTTATGTTCTCGCGTTGTTTGTACACATTGCCTACACTTTTAGGTTTCGTAAATTAATTATGTGTATATTGAGGATAATGCGTATGATAATGTAAGTCTCGACGTGAATGGTCTCTTCATGAGACGATGAATATTAAATAATGATCGTGGAAAACATAAATCGTTTTCTAGTAACATATTTACATAAAAACACAAATGCATCATTACTGGTGAATCCTACTTAGACAGGGCGTTATACAAAGCAGCGTAAGTTCGTCCTGTTTGTAATTGAGGAATATGGATTATAGTTTAATGTTTAAAATTAATTATGCCTCGTTTACAGCTGACAGCTTTTGAGTTGAAGGCAGTATGAGAGAGCGAAGGTCACGTATTTGCAATAGTTCAACACTGCTTAATGCATGGGCATCGGGCGGTGGCCAGCCGGCGAGACAATGTGATGGATAAAGAACAATCTAACAAGTTGACCCCCACGTCCCGCACCCCGCGCCCCGCGCATCCCGCACCCCGCATCACCGCGCGGCAGGAATGAGATGTGCTCCTGTAAACGACATTAGAATTTCATGAGCGCCGGAGGATTGATTCCTACCTTTTTTGTTTTATTCATGAACATCCCTCTCAACATGTGTATTTTATTTATTGAAATCGAAGTAATTGAATGAAAAGCAAGAACAAAAATATGTGTTTAAATAAAGCCCCTTACCTTGTTTCATTCAAAACAAGTTATGGAATGTAAAAAAAAGTGAAAAGTTTAAATCAAGTCTTGTTCCGTGTCAATAGAGCGACGCGACCCGAAGGGAGGCAGGCACGGCGGTATTTAATTGATTTATTAACTTGTGAATGGTGTCATGCGGTGACCTGCGACTGCGACCTGCGACTGCGACTTGTGCGTTGCGACTTGCGACAGCGGCTGACAGGGGTGACACTCGCCCTCTGTCCGTCTCCCGCTTCCGCCTGTCGAATTAATTATTCTTTATCACAGTCGACAGACCGTGAAATTTTAATGGAAGGACTTCGTAATTATACAAGACTTTGATGTAACTTAATTTAATATCCTATACTATTGCATAGGACAGTTATAAAAACATGTAAACAGAAGTGTACGAACATCGGTAAGACACACAAAAAGATATGGAATATAAAGTAGGGGTATCGAGGAAAAGTGTAAAATGAAAGGGATTTAATAAGAGATAAAGGTCCGGTGAGCGATATGTGTCCGCTCTTTGGCCGACTTACCGGAGGGTCCAGGCCCGCGTCCTCTCGCCGCGCCCGGCGGCCTCAATAAACTATTAGGTGAGGAATATTTGCACGAGCCCTATTAGTTGCGGATGAATAACGTAATATGGATATGCCATACAAAGGACACAGTAAAAATATGAATCAAATATTTAACTCTTTATTGACAATTTTTGCAATCGTTAAACATTTATTTTAAAAGCCCTTCCCTACAACATCTCCGTGGCTTTTCGGAGATATCGGAGCACTGAAGTACTTAAGACTGCCAGTGATTGCAATCAATGTAACGAGGATTCTTAATGTTGCTGAAAATGTTGCCAACAAACGTGCTCATTGTAGGTACCTACTACCTAACTACTGTTGTCACATTTATTACGAATATTAACTTGGATAACAGTAAACACTCTCGTTTAGTCGTTTAGTAAATATCTTGTCAATTAGCAGTAGAGCTACGGAATAATAAGAGCAAAGGGTTACCTTCCCTTTGACATTTTTTATGAATCTGTCATTTACAAAAAATAAATATAACGAGCAAAAGTTTCTGAATAACAATTTTATCGCGATGGTATCGTTAAAGATTTTCATTAACTTAATTATAAATCCGGGCGCCGCCGCACCGCACCGCACCTCCGCACCGCCGCACCGCCGCACCGCACCGCACTGTCGCACCGAGCCGCCACTCGCACTATCATTAGAAACCTTTTACACGACCCTACCTTTCCAAGTTATGAAAAATTGTTCATCGATCCCACTTATTTAATGAAAGAAATGTCAATTCAACTACACCTCATGTCGCCCCTGACTACTTTTACTTCCTCCGGCGCGGCATTCCTACCATTACATTGCTGGATACGTCATTAATTAAGCTACGGAGTATAGCCGAGTAATAAACATTTTCCGCGCGTAATATTAAATATCTATATTAATAATTTATGTCTTTCCGAATTAAATTTCAAAGAAAAGGGCAGCGAAAGTCCACATAAAAGATTACTTTCCAGTTACAAACAACTTCCGCGGGCGCACAACTTTCAGGACTAATAAAAAGATAAGCCGCAATGTTGCCTGTATTTTGTATACGAAATTCAATAAGGTTAATAATAAAAGTAAACTGTGACTCAGGATGATCGTTATAAAGATGTTAAAAAAGTTAAGAGATGTATTATAGTAATATTAGCTGTTCGCGTGCGGATTCATCCGCGTGAAATTATAAAAACTTTATTTTATTGTTTACATTTGTCAAATTATCAATAGCAAATGTCAAAATGACATAACATGACATGACAAACCTTAGCAATTTTCTTTCTTGATATTGGCAGCAACTTATGGTCTCTTTCCCACATTAGGGTTTTTATCCAAAATATTTACCCCCTAAGTTTAATGGCGTGAAAATATATAGCCTAAAGCATGACGTAAGTGTAGGGCTTTTTATTAAAAAAAGAATTATTAAAAAATATGCTATAATTGCTGACATCTTAAGCAACAAAGAAGTGTGTATTTACGCTTTATTATAATAAGTATAGAAGTATAGATAGTATAGATAGTCTAGAATACAAGAAGGAAATAAGCAAACCATAACATCTGCCGACTGTAAGGAGGAAAATGGACATTTTTTTTCAAATTTCCCACAAAATTAACGTTATTTGTGTTATGAGTCGGCGTGTCGTTGCATTGTGCTGTGTTGTGTGCTCAGTGGCGACTGGCGACGTTACCGCGCGCTGCAATTCACTTACCTATGAATTATTCATGGACGATAAAGAGCAGTCTGTTCGCATCATCAACCTCGACATTTACTCATAAGCGAAGCCGCGTCGATGTTTCAGTACTTCTGCTGTACAAGCTCTGTATTATAAAAAGTTATATTTGATGTTATTTTATTCTTTTGTTATTGATGAAAGTTTAAACTAAAATGTATTTTGATCGGATTTTCAAAACTGTTGTGCAATTTTCGTAAAGGCCCAGGGAATTTAATCATAATGATATTTCGTTGAAATTGTTGTGTGGAATTGGAACATTTTATCACAGATAATATGAGTACAATACTATATTAATTATTCGGTAAACTCGCGGTCAAAATAAATAACCTCTCCACACAAAAATATTTTGCAACAAAATTTAAATATCTCGAACTCTCGGCAAATGTAATTGCTCGTATTTAATTCGTTGCTTTCACATTCTGTGGAATCGCGAGGATGAATGGGAGAGATTATTTCCGAGTCATTTCATATTAAAATGGCTTATGGATTTGTGTTTCGAGTTTTTGTACGAAACGTAAAAGTATGACACTAAGCACGCAGACGTAATTATTTAAGAGTCGTTAGATGCAGTGCTCCGCCGCCGCCCCAACACAGCATGTACCCATTGTGATAGCTTTATATTAAACGTGTATAAAACTTGTGCGTTTTTTCAATATATTTGACTCTCCGTCAGAAGCAAGACAATAAGCGAACAAAAACGAAACGCATATAACACAAAAGAGAACAAAGTTTTCGCCGGTAACGACGTCCTGTCTCACTTCACGACATATTTTTTTACACGCGACCCATAACTTTTTCTTTTTAAAGTCCAGTGTTCCCTCCGCGTACGATCTGCGAGCACAATGCAGACATCATTAAGAATACTGTATTGTGATGATAACAAAGACACGCTGGTTGCGGCGAGGCAACAGCTTGGAACATTTACCTCCTCCTGAAGCCAGAGCTCCTGCACCTCCGCCAACTGTGGTCTGCGAGACATTACATAGCACAGACCAGCAAGAAATTACAGAGATTAACTTAATTTTAACAGAACGTAAATACGTTATACAAAGAACAGGTAAAATAGTACGTACAAATTGTGTTGCTTAAATGTTTAAAGGTGTAGGTCGAGGGAGGAAACGACCCTTGAGGGATAAATTTCAATTAGAATTGACACACGCACGGAGACCGTCTAAACATCACAGTATCGCATACTCCGGCCGAGTCCACCCCTAGATAAGCTCTCTGAAGTACCCCACGTGTACAGGATTGTAGTTTTACACTGACGCACCTGTGGTGTACACGATTCGACTACAGATAAATTCGATGGTTTCTGTTTTTTTTTTAATATTAACAATCAACTTCAGTGTTAAGTTTTTCCAGAATAATGTTGCTCTCAGTACACGCAAGAGAATGTTAAGTTTAAATCTGTCATTTTTTAAAAGTACTCGATTATTTTGGAAAGCGATTAAGATGGAGAGCCCTTCACAATAACGACCGCTTCGTCGATGGATTGACATTTGGCGAGGACCTCTCTCAGACACAATGCGCCTCAGCACTTGAAGAGGTAGAAAAGTGAGCACCTCGCTGTTTCCTTGTTTAAATTACAATCAAGTTTGAATGAGAACGTATTATTAAAAAATCCAGGCGACGATCAGTAGCAGTCAGCAAGTATATCGGTCTTTTTTACAGTTTATTCCCTCAGTTGCTAACGTCGCTATAACATGGTTACTTAAATCAAGTCTTTGCGATAAAATGAACAAACCTTAACTACGGTCATCTAAATTTTGATTTTGTCGTAGGAAAAAATTAAAAATCTTCCACAACTGGAAAAAATACGAGCTTTTTTGTTATATGGATGAACTTAATTTATTTATCTACTAGGTACTAATATAGATATAGATATAGATATAGATATAGATATAGATATAGATATAGATATAGATATAGATATAGATATAGATATAGATATAGATATAGATATAGATATAGATATAGATATAGATATAGATATAGATATAGATATAGATATAGATATAGATATAGATATAGATATAGATATAGATATAGATATAGATATAGATATAGATATAGATATAGATATAGATATAGATATAGATATAGATATAGATATAGATATAGATATAGATATAGATATAGATATAGATATAGATATAGATATAGATATAGATATAGATATAGATATAGATATAGATATAGATATAGATATAGATATAGATATAGATATAGATATAGATATAGATATAGATATAGATATAGATATAGATATAGATATAGATATAGATATAGATATAGATATAGATATAGATATAGATATAGATATAGATATAGATATAGATATAGATATAGATATAGATATAGATATAGATATAGATATAGATATAGATATAGATATAGATATAGATATAGATATAGATATAGATATAGATATAGATATAGATATAGATATAGATATAGATATAGATATAGATATAGATATAGATATAGATATAGATATAGATATAGATATAGATATAGATATAGATATAGATATAGATATAGATATAGATATAGATATAGATATAGATATAGATATAGATATAGATATAGATATAGATATAGATATAGATATAGATATAGATATAGATATAGATATAGATATAGATATAGATATAGATATAGATATAGATATAGATATAGATATAGATATAGATATAGATATAGATATAGATATAGATATAGATATAGATATAGATATAGATATAGATATAGATATAGATATAGATATAGATATAGATATAGATATAGATATAGATATAGATATAGATATAGATATAGATATAGATATAGATATAGATATAGATATAGATATAGATATAGATATAGATATAGATATAGATATAGATATAGATATAGATATAGATATAGATATAGATATAGATATAGATATAGATATAGATATAGATATAGATATAGATATAGATATAGATATAGATATAGATATAGATATAGATATAGATATAGATATAGATATAGATATAGATATAGATATAGATATAGATATAGATATAGATATAGATATAGATATAGATATAGATATAGATATAGATATAGATATAGATATAGATATAGATATAGATATAGATATAGATATAGATATAGATATAGATATAGATATAGATATAGATATAGATATAGATATAGATATAGATATAGATATAGATATAGATATAGATATAGATATAGATATAGATATAGATATAGATATAGATATAGATATAGATATAGATATAGATATAGATATAGATATAGATATAGATATAGATATAGATATAGATATAGATATAGATATAGATATAGATATAGATATAGATATAGATATAGATATAGATATAGATATAGATATAGATATAGATAATATGAGTACAATACTATATTAATTATTCGGTAAACTCGCGGTCAAAATAAATAACCTCTCCACACAAAAATATTTTGCAAAAAAATTTAAATATCTCGAACTCTCTCGGCAAATGTAATTGCTCGTATTTAATTCGTTGCTTTCACATTCTGTGGAATCGCGAGGATGAATGGGAGAGATTATTTCCGAGTCATTTCATATTAAAATGGCTTATGGATTTATGTTTCGAGTTTTTGTAAGAAACGTAAAAGTATGACACTAAGCACGCGGACGTAATTATTTAAGAGTCGTTAGATGCAGTGCTCCGCCGCCGCCCCAACACAGCATGTACCCATTCTGATAGCTTTATATTAAACGTGTATAAAACTTGTGCGTTTTTCAATATATTTGACTCTCCGTCAGAAGCAAGACAATAAGCGAACAAACAACAAACGAATATAACACAAAAGAGAACAAAGTTTTCGCCGGTAACGACGTCCTGTCTCACTTCACGACATATTTTTTTACACGCGACCCATAACTTTTTCTTTTTAAAGTCCAGTGTTCCCTCCGCGTACGATCTGCGAGCACAATGCGGACATCATTAAGAATACTGTATTGTGATGATAACAAAGACACGCAGGTTGCGGTGAGGCGACAGCTTGGAACATTTACCTCCTCCTGAAGCCGTGCAGAGCTCCTGCACCTCCGCCAACTGTGGTCTGCGAGACATTACATAGCACAGACCAGCAAGAAATTACAGAGATTAACTTAATTTTAACAGAACGTAAATACGTTATACAAAGAACAGGTAAAATAGTACGTACAAATTGTGTTGCTTAAATGTTTAAAGGCGTAGGTCGAGGGAGGAAGCGACCCTTGAGGGATAAATTTCAATTAGAATTGACACACGCACGGAGACCGTCCAAACATCACGGTATCGCATACTCCGGACGAGTCCACCCCTAGTTAAGCTCTCTGAAGTACCCCACGTGTACAGGATTGTAGTTTTACACTGACGCACCTGTCTTGTACACGATTCGACTACAGATAAATTCGATGGTTTCTGTTTCTTTTTTTTTAATATTAACAATCAACTTCAGTGTTAAGTTTTTCCAGAATAATGTTGCTCTCAGTACACGCAAGAGAATGTTAAGTTTAAATCTGTCATTTTTAAAAGTACTCCATTATTTTGGAAAGCGATTAAGATGGAGAGCCCTTCACAATAACGACCGCTTCGTCGATGGATTGACATTTGGCGAGGAGCTCTCTCAGACACAATGCGCCTCAGCACTTGAAGAGGTAGAAAAGTGAGCACCTCGCTGTTTCCTTGTTTAAATTACAATCAAGTTTGAATGAGAACGTATTATTAAAAAATCCAGGCGACGATCAGTTAGCAGTTAGCAAGTATTATCGGTCTTTTTTACAGTTTATTCCCTCAGTTGCTAACGTCGCTATAACATGGTTACTTAAATCAAGTCTTTGCGATAAAATGAACAAACCTTAACTACGGTCATCTAAATTTTGATTTTGTCGTAGGAAAAAATTAAAAATCTTCCACAACTGGAAAAAATACGAGCTTTTTCGTTATATGGATGAACTTAATTTATTTATCTACTAGGTACTAATGTAGATTTTGTGATTTTTTATGGAAATAATTGAGAGTACCTTTTTGTACGCTTTGAGAGAGTTCGCATTGTTTATTTGTGTTCGACAGTCGCTTCATTAAAACATCAACCGTTACAATAATTAACAAGCCTTCAGACTTCCCATTGTCCGTGACTTTGTAACAGGAATTGTTAATAGCCTGCCTGTCCATCAAATTATTTGGCGATTGCTTTCAAACAATATTTACATAAATCACAAACTTATAGGATATTTACTGAAAAGTGATTTTATGTACTTTTGTGATTCAATATAAAGGTGAATTGGAAACATCTATCTGATGTAACGTGACATAACAACTCATAAAACCTTGTTATCTTAAAATTAACTTAAAAGCTTAGTAATTTTGAAGTCGTTCACTCCGCGTGCGGCGCGGGGCGGGGGGATAAGAGGAATCATCAAAAGCACTTTATTGCGGCGCTCAGTGGATTTTTACAAAGTCCCGCGCAGATAATAAACTAAATTGTAGTAATCAAATATTTTCGCACGTAAATTTTTAACGTTCGCCTTCTTTATAGCAGTCGTTAGGGAATGATTTCCTTAAAGTGCACTGACGTAAATGTTCACATTGCTCCTGCCAATTGTTTCCACTACAAAGATACTAATAAAATTATGTCTAAATAATATAAACATTTGCATAGATTTTCATTGTGCAATTGACACATCGCTTGGCATGCAGTGGCTTTTGTTAACTAAAATATTACGGAATACTGACGGGCACTTTCAAAATAGATGAACATCATCGGGGCCTTCAAGAAGAGCATACTTCTTCCTTTAAGACTGGCAACTCATCTGCGTTTCCCCTAAATGGCGTTGCCTATGTCTATGGGCGTCGAACTTAATACAATTACGAAACCCGCTGCTCGTATCTCTCATTCTTCTATAAAAAATTGTAAGTTCTGAAAATGTATATTTGTTAAGCTCATTTTATTAATTTAGCAGAGGACGTTGGTGTGCTCGTGGTGTGCGGACTAGACAATTGAATTGAAAAGCTCGCACATCGCTCCCTGCTAATCTACTTATTATAACACATTGTCCTTAATTTTTAATGCATTTCATTCGCGAAGAAAACACGAAGATAATAACTTTTTAGGCTCCCATCCCTACTTACGTGCCAGTTTATATCCAATAAAAATAAATGACGGTGCGTGACGATACCTATAAATGTAACTCGAGGTCACAGCAACAATCCGCCGTCAATCCGCCAGCAACAGCGGACAGTTGTCATTGTCAATGATAAAGCTCATGTCCCAGTTTCCGTTACAACCGAACTGCACGAAACTAACTTTCACAACATTCATTTTTCGAACACATTATGTGATGGCGGCTGATTTGTAGCTATTTCCCCCCTCCCTGGCCCGGGCACTAAGAGCCCCTAGCTGCGACTGCTACATATTCTTTGCAACAATAAAAATGTTTCGCATTTATAATATTAGTAATATTACAGAATGTTGTCAGTTTAAGAATAATTGCTGCTGAATATGTAGTATTTAATGAAGCTGAGTTAGTTACAATACCAAGTGTTTATAAAAAAATCCAGCAAGGAATACTTTATTAATTACACCGTTAGGGAATTGATTAGTTCAAATGATTCATTAAAAGTAAAGTATTGATTTTATTTGACTTTTTTGTATGTTTGCCCAACTTTTAGGCTTATCTTTAGACGAGGGCTGCAAGTTGCGGCCACGGAAGTTGTTTCCGACGTCGACAGGAAAGTAATCCTTTATCGCGCTAACTTTGCGATCGCGCGCCTCATTTTTATTCATCCGCCGCTTTTTTACCAAATTTCAATTCACAATCCAAAAAGATTTATTTTTAATGTTGAATGTTTTTCTTCGCTTGTGACATTTTCGGTTAATCCCTTATTGTATAATTTGGTACGCTTGGAAAAAATGTTTCATTTTTATGAATCCCTGGAGCGGGATGTTTTTCACGGATTACTTACATATGTATCTATGTTTCACGTATTTGAGTATGTGTATGTCTATATACAGGTACACTGTCTGCTTGTGAACGATTTTAAAATAGCAGGGTTCATATTCTTCCCAGGTGAACTAATAGACCATGTTCCAGAGGGCTTCTTGATAAGATAATTCAAAATCGACATTAAAAAACTTTAACAAAAAGAAAGAAAAATTACTTAGGAACGTTATTCTAACTCCACATCGTGTGAATGGTAAAGTACACTTATTTTTTATATTGTTGTATCATTTAATTTTCCTTACCCTCACTGGGATATTGTTTAATGTAATGCAAACGATTTTAACGCATTGAAGTGTACTTTGATGCGAGTTCGCAGTCTGACGCAAGATCGTTATAACTATTCTAACTCTCGATCATCGGAGACCGAGAGCTCTGCATTCGATGAAGCTGTAAAAACCGTCAATAGGTTTAACAGCAACATCTCCGAAAACAAAGAGATGTTTGTAGTGTTTTGGTCGTTATTCTTTGGGTTTTCATTGTGATTGATTTGTAGTTTTTGTTTGTTTCGTTGCGTGAGTCGAGTCGTCCAAATTTCGGATACATTTATGTAGGGAACAAAACAGTAATTGTCATTGTAATAATTGTAACATGACGTCGGTCCTCGATGTATTCATACGAGAGCGCGAAATGTTCACTCTTTTTAGCTTTATCACGAGCACGGGCTAAATATTTCACAATAAACGAGCACAAATCCGTGCGCAAAACGAACACAAAAAGTAACGTTTTGTAATTAATACATCCGTGTCATACAAAAATTACTCGTTTAGCAATCTGATAGCGCATTCATGAAATAACCGATCTCATGCACAATAATGTGTCAAGTTATACAAAATTGTATCGTTACTCTCAACAGATGAATAGAAGTCTGACATCGGCGCGAAATTAAGTTCTTTAGTACTACTAATGTCAAGGGTATTTATGCACTCACTTGTCATCACTTACATACTTATTTAGATAATGCACTATAACATTTGACTTCATAAATAAAATAAATTAACATACCGATATGTAGATAAATTTACATTCGATGCGCAGCTGCTCCCGGTTATTGGCTAATGGAGTGGAAACACAAAAAAGAGTTTCATTTTGTTTTCAATAATGTTCATACTCTTCGTCCGTGCAATATTTCACACATGCGTATCTGTAGCTATTGGATATTACATTTAGTCAATGTTTCACTTTTCTATTGTCTTGAATTTATCCATCGCGTCCGAATAGTATTTATCATGATATAGCAAAGAGAGTGTACGAATTACGAAGTCGTTACTCGGAGTGTTGAGTTTAAACAATGAATTGCGCTGCCACTTATTAAACTATACCTACTATTTCTACACACGAATCAATCGTACTATGTATATAAAAATTATTGCTTTATGCTACTCAAATGAGTCAGCTCTTTAAAATGTATTGCGATTTTATTGCTCCTACATTATAAGCTCAGTGAATTAATTTTCTCCTCGACGTATAAACCTCTTAACTTGCTAAGTCAGTTGGCGCTCAGCTGCGTCCATGTCCGCGACCAGCGGCACGAGCGCGAGTCGGGAGGGCAGGGGGCGGGGGTATAAGACTATTCAGCTGTTTACATCAATAATAACAGCTTTATAAACAGTTCGAAAATACAATCGAGATTAAATACTGATTAATCATAACGTTACGTAATTCATACCTATTTCTGTTCCATGTAAGATACCAGCGCCAGTATATGGGAACGAATATTATGCACGTTGCCGGACAGATGCCGGACGGTTGCTGGCCCTCGGCTGACGAATAATTGAGCCACGAGGTTAGTAAGACTATCGGTCATTGGCGGAATAAATAAAACCAAAACTCAGGAAAAATGATGTTTATTGAAATATAGTGATCCTATGCGACTTTCGCAGTCGGGTCAATATATAGAGGATAGACGCTAATATATACATACAGTCACATCTTACATATAGTATGTACTCCATAGCTCTGTACAGACGGTGTCACCAACTTTATACAAAAACGGACATTACGAACAGAACTCTAAACACTTACTATATATACATAGTCAGACATATAAGTACAATTTCAATATTAAAATTTATATTAACTATGTACAATGGTTACAAAACGAAATGGTAATTTCCTAAAAATGTACTCTCAGGTGTTCACTGCGGCCGCGCGCCGCCACCGACAGCATTGCGTAACAAAAACAAATTGTTCACAATAAATCGAAAGTTCATCGAATAATAGAGAATGCTGTGAGGACTAGAACACTTAATAGAAATTCAGTCGAAGACAATAAGTCGTTCATAGAATATTATATAAGTTATGATACGATGTAGGATTCACTAGAGTTCAGAGGATACAAAAGGTACAAAGTATGAGGTATTTCTAAAAAACAGAGAGTCTCATGATCGGCGCCCTGTGCCCGGCGCCCCGTGCCCGGCGCCCCGTGCCCGGCGCCCCGTGCCCGCGCCCTGTGCCCGGCGCCCTGTGCCGGCGCCCCGTGCCCGGCGCCCCGTGCCCGCGCCCTGTGCCGGCGCCCCGTGCCCGGCGCCCTGTGCCCGGCGCCCCGTGACCGGCGCCCCGTGCCCGGCGCCCTGTGCCCGGCGCCCCGTGACCGGCGCCCCGTGCCCGGCGCCCCGTGCCCGGCGCCCCGTGACCGGCGCCCCGTGCCCGGCGCCCTGTGCCCGGCGCCCCGTGCCCGGCGCCCTGTGCCCGGCGCCCCGTGCCCGGCGCCCTGTGCCCGGCGCCCTGTGCCCGGCGCCCCGTGCCCGGCGCCCTGTGCCCGGCGCCCTGTGCACGGCGCCCCGTGCCCGGCGCACCGTGCCCGGCGCCCTGTGCCGGCGCCCCGTGCCCGGTGCCCCGTGCCCGGCGCCCTGTGCCGGCGCCCCGTGCCCGCAGAAGGGCAAGAGGTCCGGCGAGGCGAAAGGGGCCACCTACACTGGTATAGTCATAGCCCTACTACAATGTCAACCGTAATCTCGTTTTATTTTAAAATTAAAAACCTTATTTTTCATAAAATAATATCATTGCATTTCATGAAATTTAACTGCAAAGATTTATTACAACAGAGAATCATGACTAAAGTGACTTTCTCAATATTGATTAATAATCTCAGATGTGCATGTCAAGTGTTCCACATATTACAGTATTATATTAATAAAACATTTTTTTTTTTCATTAAATTAATAGACACAATGTCTAATTTTGAAGTTAGAGAATACTCAGATATCGTGAATAGTTCAGTAGCACATTGTATTCGACTACGCGGGTATATTAACATAGTGTTTTAAAACATTTTTTTAATGTCAAAGTTTTTCACACTTTATTCGTCAACACAGAAGAGGAGCGCGCTGGAAGTGACTTGCCGCGCAGTTCGGACGTATCACTTCACTAAGTTCTGTCCACTCATCACCATTGCCACTGATTTCTTACGTTTATTTCACTGAACATACTGATACTTAAAAGTTGTCTACACTGAGATCTCCTGTATTTGCACGCGCTTCTTTGTAGGCGCAGCAGCGCCCGCGCCCGCGCCCGCTCCCGCTCCCGCACCCGCCGGCCTCTCCGCGAGCTCCGCCTCTCTGCTGCGCTGTGGAAACCCAAAGCTGCGTTACATTATGTCCAATGGACTGCTGTTCCTAAATAAATACAATAAAATTCAAGTTAGACGTAAGCGGGTAAATGTTTGGACACGTGTACCTTGAGCGTGCTCCTGCGCGGAGACACGAGCGCGGGCAGCGCGCCCCCCGCGCCCCCCGCGCCCCCCGCGCCCCCCGCGCGCGCCCTACGGCGGGCGGCGGCGCTGCGGCGGTCGCGGCCGCGCTGCAGGTAGATGCCGGCAAACACGAGCACGTTGAGCGCCAGCAGGAAGCAGCCCGCGCCCACCGTCGCCGCCAGCGCCACCGTGTAGCTACGACACCCACCACACCGCCACGTTACAACAACACTAACAATTACGTACTTAAATATTTGGCATACAGCGTATTATTAAGCATTACGATTGCTCACCGTTAACATCCGCTACTGTAAGCTCCCGATCAGTCTGCGCTGAAACTTTTTGTTATTCTAACACTTTCTAACGTCCTCAATTTTATGCTATATTGTTATCACAACAAGCGGAAAAGAGGTGCAGAGTCGGCAGGACATCAGACTCCAGGTGTCTCTGCGAACGAGTAGACGAGAGAGTCCGCCACAATAAGCCGCATTTCCTAAATTGTCAGGTTACCTGTAGTACTGGGTGTCGACGTTGGTGAGGCTGTCGTCGCGCGGCGGCGCGGGCGAGGTGGGCGCGGGAGGCGCGGGGCGCGCGGGGCGCGCGGGGACAGCGCGGGGCGCGCGGGCGGCGCGGGGGGCGGGGGCGAGCACTCCGCGCCCTCTGCGCCCTCGAGCCCCGCGGACCTCTCCTCCCCTTCCTCCCCCTCCTCGTCGTCGGCATCCAGAGCGGCGGGCGTCGTGTACAGTTCCGGGAATATGTCTCCTGTAGCAGATGAACATCGTGGTGGGAAGTTGGTGGAACGCACAGAAGAAAGCGAGTGCAGTGACAGTGGTAGCAGTGGTGGCAGTGGCGGCGGTAGGGTTACCGGCGAACATGTCGGGATGCGCGGCGCGGAACTGGTGGTGGCGCGGCGCGGCGCCGGGCCGGTGCAGCTGCGGGATGAGGTGCAGCCACAGCGCCATCTTGTGCCCGCGGTAGTGACTCTTCACGCGCAACTTGGTGCCTAAAATCACATTGCCTATCTTCCTTAAGGGCTCACTTTTACCGAGAGAATCACAGGCCGCAAGAGAAACGTTTTAATATATTCAAATACGTTATGCGTGCAAATGTTAACTCAAATACGAGTTTGTTTTAACTTTACTTATTCGGATCTTGGCAAATAGTCAACATGACAAGAAACTTTCTTTTATTTGACATGCATAAGTCAAGAAAGGTGTTTCTGTGATGTTCCCAAAAAAATGATGTTACCAATGATAGCTAAAACAGAGCTGAGTGACTTCATGTAAGATAATAATAGGTAGTAATGTTGCGAGAGGCACCTATGCTGAGGTACTGCTGCGTGTTGAGGTCGTAGCGCGGCCAGGCGACGGCGTGCTCCCTGCGGTCGTCGGCGGCGGGGGGCACGGCGGGGGCGGCGGGGAGCCCCGGGCCGAGGGGCGCGGCGGGCGGGGGGTGCGGGGCGGGCGCGGGGTGCCCGGTCTTGGCGAAGGCCGCCAGTAGCGCGACCACCGCCTCGGCCACGGCCACGTCGCCGCGCGAGTAGTTCCGTGGGTAGAATGGCATTCCTCCCACCAAGGGCAGCCCGAGAAAGTAGGGGAGCGTTTCTCCTGATACGCTTCCCAACCGCTAATAGAAACGCGACAGATATGTAGGTATTCGTTTCCAACGTTAATCTTTTAGTTTGATATTTTATCAATGTGCTTATAAATCAGAAATCCATTAAATTACGCACAAGGGAATCTGGAACACAACGTGAGAAAGGTTGTGGAAATATGTATGGGACAGTGTGAGACATACCTGCGGGTAGTCGGCGTCCCTAGTCTGGTGTGCAAAGTGCGCGAAGTAAGTGGTGGCCCCGCGGCGCGCGTGCAGCTGCGCCAGGCGGAGCGCGGGCGCGGCGCCGGCGCCGTCCGCCAGCGCCTCCAGC
Organism: Papilio protenor; assembly: GCA_029286645.1. Lineage (NCBI taxonomy): Eukaryota > Metazoa > Arthropoda > Insecta > Lepidoptera > Papilionidae > Papilio > Papilio protenor. Next base: position 193,935 of record JAGSMZ010000073.1, on the reverse strand, counting down.
GTCGCGTCGCGGATGTTGATGGGGTGCTGTATGGGCCGCTCCCAGTCCGTGTACTCGTTGCGGATCGCCGCGAAGATCTCGTTGCGGTGGTAGCGGTAGACGTTGCGCACGTACGTTCGCAGGACGCGGTTCCTGACGACAACATCGATGCCACTGAAGCCCCACACTACCTCGGTGAGCTGCCTCATGCCTAAAGCTACTTCGACGGCGGCGCCGGTGGTATAAAAGACGAGAGAGCGCGGAAAAATAAGGCCTCAAGCGGTAATATAATCGGCGCATAATTATTCTTAACGGCGTAGTCGCTTGTGGGTTCATGCTTGAATAACTACATTCCAAAATCTCATGAACCTTGACAAACCTGTGCTCCTCCTCGAAGCCGTGTCGGATATCGTCCTCGCTGAAGTACTGGTAGCTCTCGGTGGTGGCCACGACGACGGCGAGCGTGCACTCGAGAAAGGCGTCGCTGGCGTGCAGCGCGCGCGCGGCGGGCGGGCGGCGCGAGTGCGGCGCGCGCGGCACGCCCGGCGCCCAGCCCGCCAGGAAGCGTGCCCGCGGCGCCTCCACCGCCAGCAGCGCCGCCAGCGGCCGCGCGCGTACGCACGCCGTCAGCCTGCGCCGCGGATACCATAACTGAATTAGTCAAGTAGACACCTCATCGGCGGCAAGTTATGGAGTTACCGTTAACGGAAGAAAAAAAGCAAAACATTTTTCTTTTGTAGGAACATGTATTCACCAGTCCTGGTCGGTGTTGGCGTCGGCGTCGACATCCCGGGGGCACCGCAGCGCCTGCGCGACGTGCTCGCGCGCCAACCCGGGGTCTGGCGCCAGCGCGCCGGGCGCCAGCGCTGACCCGCTCAGCAGTAGGGCACGCGACACTAACCCTACACACCAAGTCATTATGTTTATAAATATTATCGTCAGTAAAATTTTATCAGTTGAAGAGGAGGAGGTACCTTTGGCCTGGGGCAGCATGAGCATTGTATTGACGAGCGCGGCGGCGGCGCCGTGGCCCGCCAGCGTGACGCGGCGCGGGTCTCCTCCGAAGGGCGCGATGTTGTCCCGCACCCAGCGCAGCGCCGCCGCGGCATCGAGCACGCCCGCGCCACCTGCCAGGCTGGCAGCGTCCTCGCCGCCGCTCGTCAAGTAACCTGCACAGCGATTTGTACGAGCTGGCATCTCAAATAGTTTTTAAACAAATATTGAAAAATATACTAGAAATATTATAATAATACGGTATGCGTTACCTAATAAACCTATCCTATAGTTGAGTGTGACGACGAGGAGGTGAGCGCGCGCGGCCAGCACGGCGCCGTCGAGGGCATTGCCGGAGCCCCACGCCCGCGCCGCGCCCGCCCACACCAGCACGGCATACGGCGCCTCCACGCCGCGCGCGCCTACCATGAATGCATCTTACATTACCTTTTGACTGTTAACAAATAAGGAAAAAAGCCATCTCCTCGACTTAGTCTTAATTAAGCAATTAAAAACATAGAGAACATAAGGATACGCCAGCGACAAACGATCAGCTTACCGCTACCGGGCACGAAGATATTGAGGTAGAGGCAGTCCTCGCTCTGGTTGGCGAGCAGCGGCGCCGTTGCCCGCAGCTCCGCGTACTCGGCCAGCGGCATCCGCGCCAAAGCTGCCGACTTGTTGGAGATATCCGGGTAGCGCTGCGGACAGACGGGGGCGAAGGCGTCGGCGAGTCGCGTGCCGGGCCAGCGGGGTGCGGGCGCGGGCGCGGCAAGGCGCGCAGGCGCCGCCGCGTACGGCACGCCGCGAAACACCTCCACCGGCTCCAGCCGCCGCGACGCTGGCTCCACGATCACACCGCGGATGGCCCCTGCACCACGCCACGCGTTATCTAGCCGCCACGGGGCGCCGCCTCTCTACACCCATCCCCAGCCTCGACTACCATCTGCGCGATGGGGACTCACAGAGAGACGGCGCCCTACTAAAAAGCAACTCATAAATAGACATATAAAGGGAATGGTCAGAAATGCCAATAATGGGCACTGTTAATATGGTATATGTGGTGGGCATAAAATGGTCGCGAGCGTATTCACCGGCGGCAGTGTGCACGATGCGCGAGCTGTATCGCGGGCCGGCCGCCGCCAGCGCCGCCAGCGCCGCCAGCGCCGCCAGCGCCAGCGCCGCCAGCGCCGCCAGCGCCGCCAGCGCCGCCAGCGCCGCCAGCGCCGCCAGCGCCGCCAGCGCCGCCAGCGCCGCCAGCGCCGCCAGCGCCAGCGCCGCGTACCACGCCGTCCGCGAGCACGCGCGCTCCATACGCCATCCCGCCACCTGCCTGATCATCACCCCCGCTATCACAGCTATCCTTCGCTACTATAATAAATACTGTAACTACACTTAATAAATATCAAATATGTACAAGTACATACAATGGCTTTCCTCTGTCCTACTCTATCATCGCAGTCTAGGGCCATGACCGCTACGTGACCGCTGCGCCGGCTCTGTATGATTTAGATACTCATATTTAGGCCGGTCTCAATTTTTTTTTTCTCAATCGAGTAAAAAGGTTTCAGTTTCATTTCATTCACAATTTTATGAATTTGTAACAAACTAGTGCCGTATTCGGAATATGATAAATTTAATATCATCGATATAATACAAAATTCATTTTATAATATAGACTTCGCGTTCCGTTTCAAAGGGATACGGATTGCTTCTCATTTTATATGTAATCATTTTGCTATTAGATATGGCGAGGGTTGATATGAAATCGGGACGAGGACAGGCAGGTGCCGGTCGCCGGTCCGGACCCTGCCCGCGCCCTCCCCGCAGACCCTGATTCTTCAGTACTCACAAAGGGAGATTCTGCCGATAGACGGCATTCTATAAATGGCGCGGGCGATGTTCCAATCGCCTCTCCAGGTACGTCGCTACTCGTAATTATAACGTTTTCAGTTTAGATAATGTGCTTGGCCACTTAATGTTTAGGATCAGAATTAACGAGAAATGCAGTCGCAAGCCGCAACATGCAGTGCGAGGCGAGCTCGTAACAACTGGCTGTCACGACCAGAACGATCTCAGTTATAAGCAAAAGACAAGATTATCCATGAGATAACTTCTGACGAGTACTCGTATAATATACAATATACTCGTATTAAGACGAACAGTAATGCAACGTACTTTACGTACTTCGATCAACAATAACATCGCTAATTTTGTTAACCAGAAACGAAATACAAAATGTGAGACGAAATTAAGTTTCAAAGTATCTAGGACTAAAGCGTTTAACTGAATGCTTAACTTAACTAACAACAAGACTACTGCTTTAGGATGGCACACAGCAGACTTTTATTTTAATTTTTACACCACATACAAATAAAAAGTGTCGTTTGATGATTTTCAATATTGAAATATTACTTTCTTTATTCAAGACAACGTCACACCCAAACACAAAGATGAAAAGACGAGAGACTTTGATAGAGACTGATTGAAAAGCCATTAACATTTCTGCAATATTTCTCGCTCTCGGGGAAAAAACATTTACGTATTTTAATATCTCGTCGCCTCGAGTGATTGATTCCGCCATTAGCATCGCATTTGTCGTTACTTCAGGCTTCGTGTACTCGTATACATTCATGAAATTTCATACCACAATAATTTGTACAAAATAAAGAGTTAAAAGAATAATATCTGTGTGTCAAATATTGATCCGTGTGCGCGTGTCGCTCTGCCGCCACGCAGGGCCTAACTACATAATTACTAAAATACGTAGTAACCTACGTGAATGTTACTAAAAAAATATGCGATATACCAGCATCTTGCGCAACAGTGAAATCCTAATGACGGTCTAGTATGTCTCCCGTGTCACTTTCCTGACATGCCTGCGTAGGTACATCTTTGACTGAATTGGCGAAATTGAATCCTCTTTTAATATCGTATCGTCCTCTGAGCCCAACAGCTTATTCGCAACTTCCTTGTTTCTAAGAGTCTTGGCTTTTAGTAGTTGATATGATAGACATCTACGAGTATATCGTAAGAATTCTTTGCTGTAACTCCGAACAACAACTTCTAATCTTCAAAAACGAAGTTCTTGAAAGTAAATCCGCAGTTTAATCAGTATTTTGTGGACGCAACACAACTACAATTGGCGTCTTACACAAGGAGTGAATAAAACGAGGTCGACCCGGCCTAGGTCACAAAGGTCACATTGAACCCGATACGAGAAAAAAATCAGAAGTTTAATCAAAATTCTTTTCTTACCCGCACCGGTGCGGTGTCGACATAAGAGGATATTTTGTGTTGGAGCTTTTCACTTAACCTGTCATTAGTTTCCCTCTGTCACCAACATAGTTGAAATACAACAATATAAACACAACTGTTGTAGTACTGTTTGAGGCATAAGTAGAGAGTAGAGAGCGGCCAGTGGCCAGTGGACCGGACCAAACTGGCGCAGCGCGTGTCAACGTGCGGTCACTCATTTGTAATTAAATTTAAATCTTTAACTTATCAGTCCGCACTAGTTAGGTTAAAATAAGCTTAACCCGTTTGTAAACAAATATAATTGAACGTGATAAGCTTTTTACTTTTTAATACGCATTTAAAGCTTACAAGATTCACAATTAAGCTTTTGTACCAATGTTTGGTTTGGTTAAAGCTTTTCAAGTACTTTGCAAATATGTTCGTCCTAAAAAAGCTTGTGCACTCAATAAACATACTTTTTTGTGACCTCTCGCGCCGCTTTACGCATTCTCTGGTGGCCGGTCAGGGATTACCGGAGCGGCCATGAGCTTAAGCTGAACAATAAAGAGCGCCCGTTCTGCTGAGTGTCGGAATACGAAGTGCGGGGCTGCAACGGGGTGCGTTAACTAAGAAAAATACAGCCGGACATACTGGTGGCCTGACGCACGCTGACAATCGAATTTGATAGTAACACCGATAAAGTATTAACGATGAAGCGTTCACTCACTTATCTTCAATAACTAGTTAAATTTTAATATGACAATGCCAGCATGTTGTAGATAATTAATGTGCCGACCCTCAGTGAGACAAGACGAGATGAAACTCTGAACAATGGCTCATACGGGCGCTCCTACCTCCTGAATTGTTCAAAACAGTTGCGCAAACTTAAACTGTGTGGAAATACGGGCCTTGTAAATATAACAGAAGTAAAGTTCAACAAAGAAACTGACTTCTTCACAAACTAGGTCCTACTTTAACTTTCCCTTGAATTGCCGACCGTTTACTTTCTGTTCCAGCCGTCGCTGTCGCTCACTCTTACTTCCATTACTAATTGTATCGTGACCATTAACCAGAAATTTCGATCGTTTTTACTTTTTTTTCTCTAATATTTATTAAGAAAGCTATTGGGCATTTACTGCATGATAAGGGTAAGCTGTGGGTATTCAGGTTGCGGACGACGAGACGCTCGAAGCAATATCTTATGTACTACTAAATATTGTTATTTATGTAAAAAATATTGAAAAAAGCGTGAATCAAATTCACGTGAATACACGTGTAGAAGTGAAGCAAAATATCTAAACCTTTCTCCTTCAACCACATCTTGAAGACCACCTGTCACACAAAGCTATGCCATCAGGACGACACGAGACCATGACGTCACCCGCCCCGCGCCCCGCGCCCAGCGCCCGTCGCTCTCCGGCATCTCATATACGCTACGTGACGCGAATGCCGCGCTCTAACAATCACCATGTTATGAACTGATATGCTATAAGTTTTTCGTTCCTCGTTCATATTTGTAATAATTTTCGCTTTTAGCCGAGTGTACTCGGTGTTTACTCCCCCTTCCCCTCCCCCACAGTGACTCCTTCTCCTCTACGGACACTGAATCTAATTCAAAGTTATAACGTGACATGCGCTTTGTGGGATTATAAAACCATAGTAATTTTTTTAAAGTCGCCGTCATTAGTGGCGGCGGTGGCGGCCGCCCTGGGAAGGGAATGGGGACGGCACGTATGCACATCACATTATTGATAAACGACCACCGCTTTTTATTCCATTGTAGGATCGCTCCAATCCCTCCGTAGAGATGTTATATATGGGGAATGTGATTTATATCAAAAGATTCATGTAGATGAAAAGCCGTACATGACGTGCTGTAGTCCTGTACTAGCTAAGTGTCTTAACATAACCTATATATCCACACATTAAATTGCTGAGATCATAGAGCACATAGCACATACAAATACAGTATTGAAAAAAAATACCTCAATTACACAAGTTTTCATAATACCATCTTATTTAATTATTCAGGGACAGATTTAAAATTAAACATAACCTATAAGTCAGTACTGACAGCCATGAATGGACCTACAAGACGTAGTATTTTGTATGTATTTGATTTGCGCCGTTTTTGCGCTGGTGGACGCGATTGTACGCATTTAAGTTAAAAACGAAGCTAAAGCTGCCACTTCCAGGCTAAGATCTATCCATTTATATTATAGAAATCAGTCTATCCTGGCGTCTCTCTGTGCGATACGGAATTTGCCGAGAGCGGTCAGTGAGGACGCGAGGGTGTAGTGAATGTACTTAATCATTTAAGTAAAAAACTGTGAGTCCTTCACACGGCGGAGTGTTACGAACGTTCTGAATGGAAATACGCATTGCAGTCGGAGTTAAACGCTGTGTGCTATACTGAGGTACTCGTATATACTCGTATGTACTGATGTAATTATAACATTTTATGTCAACTTAATTATAGAACATTTTTGGTATAACATCAACTTTATTCAAATGTGAAAAGCAGACATATATTTCCGATAATTTAATATGTACGACGGTTTCGAGGAACGTTTCACGATAAACGGTACGTAGTCTTACAAAACGTTGCATTAAATAAAACCAGAAAATGCCTTACTCTAGATTATACCGAAATGATTTCATGAAATCGGCTCAACCACTGGCTCTTAAAAGAAACCCCCTTCGGGATTTAAGTGCGCATTTGCGAAATAATTAAACCATCTTAGGAGAGCTTCAAAATAGGGCCCTTTTAAAATTCCAGCTTAATGGCTGACAACAATGTACCGGCCGCGGGAGGGGGGCGGAGGGGGGTCGGATGGAGGGAGCTCACGCTTTATTGCAGTCATTAAGCAACTTTATCGCTCGCTTATCAGACCTCCAATATCTTAGTTTAGTTTTAAATTTCTCTGACCATCTGACTACGTTACGACTCTTTAATTAAAGGACTGAATGGCGACTGACGCTACTTCTGTACGAGATGTAGTCAGATTGGATGACTACTGAGTGATGTTAATGTGATGTCAGTGCGTAACAGTACATATCGCCTCGTGGCTAATTTATATGTTTATTAATATACTGTACGTCGAATAAACAATAATTATTCATTAATTAACGCCCGATCGTAATTAAAGAAGTCCGAATACGACAAATCAAAAAAACACAAACAAAATAGTTTCGCTTCAAAATGTTCAGTTAATTAAAACTTGTCAAAACAAATTTATGCTCGCACAAGAAATTCATTATAACGTAAGTTTTAAATTTTGTTTGGCTTCGTAATTGTTTAGCTTTATGTAATAAATTAACTAATTCCTCGAAATATAGTTTTGTTAGAATAAATTTTGATGGATTAGGTTTAAAGCCGGATTAATTGTGTTCGGCTTGTCGCGTCGCTCGCAGCGAGGACCGCGGTGAGCGGCAAGTGGCTAGTAGGTACATGACTGCCTCGAGGCATTTCCACTTTTTATAAAATCCTTATTAATATGAATTAACGACAATCACAAGGAAATTTTGTGCCTATTATTCATATTTCACAAAGACTTTTGTAATCTGTAGCACTTGTAAAGTAAAAAAAACTGTTTTGGTCATTATACTCATGAGAATACTGTTCGTAGCTCTCAACGTTCAACAAGACAAGAATAGTTAAAAGAAACAGTTCAAAAAGAAGGCCGGGCGGCGCCGGCGTAGCGAGTAGCGAGCGAGGATAGACCGAACAAAAACCTGTTTAGAATTTGTCAACGCCATGAAACGGCACCTTTGCTGTCGCCTGCATTATGAAATATTCTCGCACAGTATTTTCTTTTAAACTCTCCGTACAACATATTGAAGTTCAAGTTTTTTCGAACATTTCTTACGAAACCATGTTATTTTTTGGTACATTTTATAAGATTTCGGCTATTTATTACAATTACTATTTTTTATGGATTTTTTTATACTATTCTATGGATACAATACTTCTTTATTTTTTGGAATAGACAACGTTAAAACGTGCCGTTGGTGATGCGTTTGGTTCGCGTACTTCAACCGAATAAAGTAATTCTAAAACGTGAAAGGACTTTAAACGATTCGTTAATGTGGTAGTCCACCCAAAGAAGATCTACAGCCCAAGTGTGAAGCACAGAAGTTAACTTATCAGCGCCTCTGTTGATTGTTGTCAACGATAAGTGATGTAGTATGACGGCAACAAGTGGTCACTCTACATATTGTTGTAGCAGTTACGTCTTGTGTTACTATGAAATCACGGGCGTGTGGCGTACGTTAGGTTTTGCCAGCTTGTCGCGTCGCTCGCAGCGAGGACCGCGGTGAGCGGCTAGTGGCTAGTAGGTACATGACTGCCTCGAGGCATTTCCACTTTTTAAAATTATTTATTTATTTATTTATTTATTTATTTATTTATTTATTTATTTATTTATTTATTTATTTATTTATTTATTTATTTATTTATTTATTTATTTATTTATTTATTTATTTATTTATTTATTTATTTATTTATTTATTTATTTATTTATTTATTTATTTATTTATTTATTTATTTATTTATTTATTTATTTATTTATTTATTTATTTATTTATTTATTTATTTATTTATTTATTTATTTATTTATTTATTTATTTATTTATTTATTTATTTATTTATTTATTTATTTATTTATTTATTTATTTATTTATTTATTTATTTATTTATTTATTTATTTATTTATTTATTTATTTATTTATTTATTTATTTATTTATTTATTTATTTATTTATTTATTTATTTATTTATTTATTTATTTATTTATTTATTTATTTATTTATTTATTTATTTATTTATTTATTTATTTATTTATTTATTTATTTATTTATTTATTTATTTATTTATTTATTTATTTATTTATTTATTTATTTATTTATTTATTTATTTATTTATTTATTTATTTATTTATTTATTTATTTATTTATTTATTTATTTATTTATTTATTTATTTATTTATTTATTTATTTATTTATTTATTTATTTATTTATTTATTTATTTATTTATTTATTTATTTATTTATTTATTTATTTATTTATTTATTTATTTATTTATTTATTTATTTATTTATTTATTTATTTATTTATTTATTTATTTATTTATTTATTTATTTATTTATTTATTTATTTATTTATTTATTTATTTATTTATTTATTTATTTATTTATTTATTTATTTATTTATTTATTTATTTATTTATTTATTTATTTATTTATTTATTTATTTATTTATTTATTTATTTATTTATTTATTTATTTATTTATTTATTTATTTATTTATTTATTTATTTATTTATTTATTTATTTATTTATTTATTTATTTATTTATTTATTTATTTATTTATTTATTTATTTATTTATTTATTTATTTATTTATTTATTTATTTATTTATTTATTTATTTATTTATTTATTTATTTATTTATTTATTTATTTATTTATTTATTTATTTATTTATTTATTTATTTATTTATTTATTTATTTATTTATTTATTTATTTATTTATTTATTTATTTATTTATTTATTTATTTATTTATTTATTTATTTATTTATTTATTTATTTATTTATTTATTTATTTATTTATTTATTTATTTATTTATTTATTTATTTATTTATTTATTTATTTATTTATTTATTTATTTATTTATTTATTTATTTATTTATTTATTTATTTATTTATTTATTTATTTATTTATTTATTTATTTATTTATTTATTTATTTATTTATTTATTTATTTATTTATTTATTTATTTATTTATTTATTTATTTATTTATTTATTTATTTATTTATTTATTTATTTATTTATTTATTTATTTATTTATTTATTTATTTATTTATTTATTTATTTATTTATTTATTTATTTATTTATTTATTTATTTATTTATTTATTTATTTATTTATTTATTTATTTATTTATTTATTTATTTATTTATTTATTTATTTATTTATTTATTTATTTATTTATTTATTTATTTATTTATTTATTTATTTATTTATTTATTTATTTATTTATTTATTTATTTATTTATTTATTTATTTATTTATTTATTTATTTATTTATTTATTTATTTATTTATTTATTTATTTATTTATTTATTTATTTATTTATTTATTTATTTATTTATTTATTTATTTATTTATTTATTTATTTATTTATTTATTTATTTATTTATTTATTTATTTATTTATTTATTTATTTATTTATTTATTTATTTATTTATTTATTTATTTATTTATTTATTTATTTATTTATTTATTTATTTATTTATTTATTTATTTATTTATTTATTTATTTATTTATTTATTTATTTATTTATTATATAGCCACACTTTTAAATCACTTCACTTCATCGGTTTCTAAATCACTTTGCGAGTTAGCGAGATACCGTCCGATCGCGCACTATTCCGTAAGCGAGGAATTCTCGGTCCGCTTCGCTCGAGCGGGGAGGAGTCGCACGTGACGACGTGACGACACGAGCGTGCTGGGCGGCGGGCGCCGCGCTACTGGCGCGCTGTCACGCTGTCACGCTTAGTGATGGTCAACTCGAGTAGGTAACTCGAGTTAACTCGAGTTGGGCGTAACTCGAATTGATTCGAGTTGAATTCTCTCTAACTCGAGTTCGAAAACCGAATGGAACAGACATGGAGCGAAGTTTGACCTCCGTGAAGTTAGCCCCCTCACTTTATTTTTTTTTTACTTTTTTTTATGCAAATCGCTAGAGAATCGTTAGAGAGGGTTTGAGAGAAAAAAAATCGTTTGAGAGTTCCTACTTTCTCCGTAAAAGCAAATTCAATGTTTACCGTAAAGTTGGCCCCCACACTTTATTTTTTTTAATTTCTCTCATGCAAATCGCTAGAGAATCGGTTGAGAGAAATTGAGAGGCAAGAAATATTGTTTGAGAGTTCTTACTTTTTCTGTAAAAAATTTTTGAATTTCGAAGTCGATAATAGTCGAATCTATTTTACTTTTCTCCGAATAAAAAAATAATCCGTCTGCCTATATTTGAAAGGAAGTCATTTGTGTCGAAATATCTAACATTAGGGAAAAATATTCTTTCCGATTTTAATTATCTTATTTTCATAAGAATATTGTGATTATTACTGATTATAAAACAGGTATGCGTCTGTAAATAAACCAACGCACATACTTTCATCATAATGTAAGTTTGATTTTATTTTAAAAAGACTGCTATATAATTTCATAGTTTAATTGATAGTAAATTTTATTTTTATTTAAATTCGAGCCAAAAATACTTAAATAAATGATTCGATTTCAAACAATAACTTTTTTGTTTCTTTAGTTAGTAGGTATAACTCTCCCAATACATTATAAATAAATAATATAAAAATTAAAGAATTGAAACAGAAAAAAAAAATTTTGTCTGTTCCAATATTATGCCAAGCCGAAGGAATAATTTGGAAAAAACTCAAAAAAACATTTGTTCTCCAGTTAACCCTCGATTCAAAACCCGAGTTATGTGGATTTTAACTCGAGTTCAACCCGAGTTATGTGGATTTTAACTCGAGTTCAACCCGAGTTATGTGGATTTTAACTCGAGTTCAACCCGAGTTATGTGGATTTTAACTCGAGTTCAACCCGAGTTATGTGGATTTTAACTCGAGTTCAACCCGAGTTATGTGGATTTTAACTCGAGTTCAACCCGAGTTATGTGGATTTTAACTCGAGTTCAACCCGAGTTATGTGGATTTTAACTCGAGTTCAACCCGAGTTATGTGGATTTTAACTCGAGTTCAACCCGAGTTATGTGGATTTTAACTCGAGTTCAACCCGAGTTATGTGGATTTTAACTCGAGTTCAACCCGAGTTATGTGGATTTTAACTCGAGTTCAACCCGAGTTATGTGGATTTTAACTCGAGTTCAACCCGAGTTATGTGGATTTTAACTCGAGTTCAACCCGAGTTATGTGGATTTTAACTCGAGTTCAACCCGAGTTATGTGGATTTTAACTCGAGTTCAACCCGAGTTATGTGGATTTTAACTCGAGTTCAACCCGAGTTATGTGGATTTTAACTCGAGTTCAACCCGAGTTATGTGGATTTTAACTCGAGTTCAACCCGAGTTATGTGGATTTTAACTCGAGTTCAACCCGAGTTATGTGGATTTTAACTCGAGTTCAACCCGAGTTATGTGGATTTTAACTCGAGTTCAACCCGAGTTATGTGGATTTTAACTCGAGTTCAACCCGAGTTATGTGGATTTTAACTCGAGTTCAACCCGAGTTATGTGGATTTTAACTCGAGTTCAACCCGAGTTATGTGGATTTTAACTCGAGTTCAACCCGAGTTATGTGGATTTTAACTCGAGTTCAACCCGAGTTATGTGGATTTTAACTCGAGTTCAACCCGAGTTATGTGGATTTTAACTCGAGTTCAACCCGAGTTATGTGGATTTTAACTCGAGTTCAACCCGAGTTATGTGGATTTTAACTCGAGTTCAACCCGAGTTATGTGGATTTTAACTCGAGTTCAACCCGAGTTATGTGGATTTTAACTCGAGTTCAACCCGAGTTATGTGGATTTTAACTCGAGTTCAACCCGAGTTATGTGGATTTTAACTCGAGTTCAACCCGAGTTATGTGGATTTTAACTCGAGTTCAACCCGAGTTATGTGGATTTTAACTCGAGTTCAACCCGAGTTATGTGGATTTTAACTCGAGTTCAACCCGAGTTATGTGGATTTTAACTCGAGTTCAACCCGAGTTATGTGGATTTTAACTCGAGTTCAACCCGAGTTATGTGGATTTTAACTCGAGTTCAACCCGAGTTATGTGGATTTTAACTCGAGTTCAACCCGAGTTATGTGGATTTTAACTCGAGTTCAACCCGAGTTATGTGGATTTTAACTCGAGTTCAACCCGAGTTATGTGGATTTTAACTCGAGTTCAACCCGAGTTATGTGGATTTTAACTCGAGTTCAACCCGAGTTATGTGGATTTTAACTCGAGTTCAACCCGAGTTATGTGGATTTTAACTCGAGTTCAACCCGAGTTATGTGGATTTTAACTCGAGTTCAACCCGAGTTATGTGGATTTTAACTCGAGTTAAATCGAGTTACGTTTTTCCCGAGTTGGCACATCACTAGTCACGCTGTCACGGCGCGCACGGGCGGGCGCGCCGCCGCGGCCTGCCCGGGACATTCGCTCCACATTAGTGGGCAACATCTACAATTTTTTTAGTATCAGATTAAAGTTAACTTTGCATATATTATCGTATCTTAGCGCTTGTACAAACAGCGCTGCCGAACGTCTCCACCTAGCGAGTGAACACACGGGCGGTCGGAGCTCACAGACACACACACAAACACACGAAGAACCGCATAGATACGGAGCTTGACTTAAAACAGAAGACATAGTGTGAGCAGTATTATAAAGATGTAGAGGAGACTGTGCAGTGTGATAGTCGAGCGGACTTATCTTCGTAGCCATACACTCGTAGTCGTAGTCTTAATCTCGTAGCCACTTTTATAAGAGAAGGGGGTCCAATAACAGCACACACGTAGGCGTAGAGTGTTAATGCAACGCGCTGCCAGCTATGCGATAACGTTCAAACTTAAAATTAAAATCATCCCGGGTATCAACACGACGCAAAGCTTTTGATTCACTGCAAATAGTCAAAAAATTAACTGAAAACTAGAATAACTTAAACCAGAAATCCTTTTTGATTGTGATTTAAATATTAAATTAATAGGTGATCTATACATGTATAAATCTCTCTCTATACATCTATAAATGACAACTCTCAATTAAAAGTTGATCACAATACCAACAACATAATAACGTAGTATTAAGTAGCTGTCATAAAGAAATTACAATTAATGAATGACACAAAAATTAGTTGCATCGCTATTACACGTCTTCAAAAATTCATGCTAAAGATATTCTATCTTATTCTACTGGATATTTTTAGAACCAAATTTCCTGTTCCCGGAGAACAAAATATTAACTCTGTAAAACATGAAGTAAAACAAACACTACGAACTCTGCTCAGTCGTAACTCGCTACTTCATATTTATCTTGGAGGTAGAATCATCAAAAGCTTGCCTGAACTCTCCCCACGAGCTTTTAAAACCCTTGTTTTAATACGTACATTGAACATAAACGTTTAGTAACACACTAATGCCGTGTAACTGACGCGTCGTCGGCGCGGGCTCATGCGAAAGTGATAAGAAAACATAACGATAAGAAGTGTATCATATCCAGACAATTCCTTACAAAAGCAGACTTATGTTCCAACAAGAAAAAATATAAAAATATTGAAAACTTTTTTACTTTGAGTTAAAAGTAAAAAATTGGTTATTTGTGTGTCGTGCCATCCCTCGTGTGTTTGTTGAGGGCCTGGTGACAAGTTGCCGACAAATTTGATGCGCGTCGTTAGGTAAATAGTACTCGTGTGTGTGTTTGTGTGCGGAATACAAAAACTACGCGTTACATTCACTTGTAACTAAGTCGAACAACAGTAAAACTGTGATCATGTAAACCACAATTAATTAAGTAAATATGGTTCGTGAAATGCAAATGTAAATTGGTTGCTTTCCAATTTAAAATGTACGAGTACTATAAGCGCTGCTTTTGGATTCGCTGAAAGCTTTTAGTAGTCACATTAGCACATTGCGGGCGACGCCGAAAACAACTATTAAATTTTAATTAATTAAAATTAAACCGTATTATGATTAATCTATACCAACCAAAGAACTAGTGAGATTCCTACATTGTTGTATTAAAAAGGGATTAACAATCAAATGAAGTCATTATTGCTGGAGTATTGTGTTGACAATTAACGTTCAGCGGAGCTACAGTGCCGCACTTCAGTGGGACATGCTTTGTAACAAGTTCATTGTTTGGCATTCAATGGCGTGGCTTTGCGGCCGATGACGTCACTGAACTGTTTTTACATTTGACTTCAAACCGCCGCGGGCCTCATCGAGCACAGCCTATAATGTAATTTGTTGCAATAAATCTGCAGACGAAGATTGGGAGCTACTTTACATTCTGCGCATCGTACATTTTTAACGTTTGTGACTTCATCTATACTACGAATTTCACGATTAATTTTCATGAAATTAAAATAAATAACTTGTTTTCGCATATGAATTATATCGGTTAACAGTTAAGAGACATCCATAAGAGATGGTTACGATAGCTGTAGGAACACAACAGCGTGTGTTGCGCCCACGTAAGCCCGACTGCGCGAGAAACTTATAAAATTGTTAAGAAACTTTAAGTTGTTTCATAACGTTTTGCAAATTTTCTTAATGGAAGTTAAATTCCATAGTTCAAAAGTATTCTAATATACTCTTCGCGGATAGTTTGTTGCCGAAGAACTTTGGCAGACGATTAATTCCAGTGAAGCGTTTGAAATGTATGAGACTAACAACTGTTTACTGTTTACTGAGGGTGTGTCACAAATAATTTTGTGACAGTTGCGAAAACGTATTCGTAACGTCAACGACAAAATTTCTATGCGGCATTCATATCCAACAAGGTGTCGAAGACAGACAGGTGACACTGCAACTACTTATACAAAAAATATGTCCCTAGAGATTCCATCCATTATTTATCTTGCATTGAACTTATGAAAAGTATGTACTTGTAGTAACATTAAAAACAACATTTGAAACTTTTCTTAAGCAATTAAAATAATTTTTGTTTTAAGAACATCACGTTATAACTGATGAATATGAATAATTGAAGAAAATTAAACAAAGAAAACTCACATATTTTCTAACTTTACGTCTATGGAAAATGTGTTTACCAAAAGTTTCATTTTGGTACTTGAATGATTTTATTATATTTACTTTGTAAAAGTTGATATTCGTCTACAGCAATTCACACTTAGATATGAGCTGGGTTTGTATTGTCAGTGGATGTGATGCTTTTAAAACCGTAGAATCGATAAATAGTCATCAAATATAAAACCGAGACAGGATGTAAAATTAAAATACACAAAGTCGCGTTCTCTTTAAGTCTCTTATAAATGTCATTTGAATTTCGGTGCTACCCTCGTTATGTATGAGCTTACTGAATGTCGGCAAACGTAAGCCGCTCATCTCATTTCTTTACAAATTTTAACTTCGTATACAATTTCTCATATCGCTTACCGCGAGGTAATGTTCAGCTCACACACTTACATACAGCTTGAATGTTGCTGATATAATACCTAACTACAATAATCTTCATTGCTTTAAAGTTGCCTGATGGTATGTGGTTGTAGATGTATTCTGGATTCAAAGAAAAATGTTTACCAGTTAAAGACCTCAATATATTTTCGTATTTTTCTTCCCATTCTATTTAAACTAACCTGCTTAACATGCCATCCACTTTTCTGTCTCAAGTACTGTTTAATATTCCTGTAAGGACGATAAGCTCTATACTCTAGTCTACAGCATTGCATACTCCTTGCTTCACGACCTTGCGGCGAACCCTCAGGGCTTCACTGTCTAATCTACGGCACGTAGCCGCTGCGGCACCACAACTGCCTCACATCACATCATCATTGAACTTGGATTGAAAAACAAACAAGATCGGTGATGGCCCGCGGTAAATATTTCATTCAAGGTGGCAGAAATAAATTTCTAAAATGATAAATTGGCTTAGATGAGTAGGAATAAAAAAATCATTTCAACTTTTAATTTCTTTTCAAAGTATCGACAACAACAAACTTTGTCACCTTTCCCTTAAATTTGATTAATATCTGCATAGCAATTTATAAAATTTATAAAGTAAATTTTGTAAAACTGTAAAACATGCAAATCTATATCTACATATACTTCTATACTAATATTATAAAAAGGAAAGATTTGTATTTATGTATTTTTGTATGTATTGAAATAACTCAAAAACTACTGGGCCGATTTTAAAAAATCTTTCACCATTAGAAAGGAAATTTATCTGTGAGTAACATATGCTAAATTTTATTATTACTAATGTTGAAGAACTATAAATAAACAACATATTTCTGGACCACGGCGTTAAAAAATCACAATGTTTTAACTTTTTTCGGCTTACGCTGCCTAAGCCGTTAGAGATATATAAAAATGATGTATGAAAGAATTGTAGATCTTAATACGTTCTACAGAAAAGTCAGGGATGGCATATATCTATCTTTAACGGTTTTCTTACAATAATCACTTTTTTGTTTACAAAATGAATTAAAAAACCGCACGCTATTTGCGGCGTTCTTTTATTGGTTTAAATATTAATCCTTATCCAAATAAATGCATTTGTTGTTGTTGTTAAAATGATTGTGTAATAAACTATACTCGTACCAATAATACCATGTATGTATTGTAGACGTGACATTCGAGTGCGGGCCAGGGAAGAGACAAAGTGCAGTGATTTACTGCGAGAGGCGTTCTCGGATATCGCGGTGAGTGCTTCCGCTCTCGTACACTTTTTATTTTCTTGAGTGCGTTTTCACCCTACCTCTTCCTACCTCCTCCTACCCCGCAGAGCCGCGCCGCGCCCCGACCACGCTCTTTCAGCTTTACAGCTTAACTACTGTTTGTTTTTTTACGATTGTTACAAGTAGTTACTGCTCGCTCTGTGTCACGGCCGCTCTTCTCTTCATTTTTTCTATACCAATAGATTTCGTAGATCATAAATGGTATTAGATGTATACTATTGGGAATGCTCCGAATGCGGAAACGAGCGGGCTACCGCACGCAGCCGGCACGCAGCCGACACAAATAGTGACAAGAAACAAGTAAGTCCCTTATTCATTTACTTTGGGTCACGGATCGTGTCTTAGTTACATTTTCCTCTAAATTATGTCAGTCGCAAATTAATTTAATTTATTAAGGATCGAGAGCTGCTGTCAAAGAAATCTAACGAAATTGAAAAGTCTGTCCGAATTCAAGAATAATCTAATAAATTTATTCAGATCAATTAAAAACTACTTAGGTATAAGCACATTTATTTTATTTATTTAATATTTCCATTAAATTGCTTAAATTTGGCATAAATGAATTTATTTGTGAAGGTAGCTGGACTATAAAATCAGTCAAAGCTAGTTAACTTGTGAACCACGACATTATGACACAGATAGTCTCCCGCTAGTCGCATCATCTTCTTTGGTGTTTTGGTAGTGAGCCTTTGCGTTCGCATTGTTATTGTTGTTTTTGCGTAGAAATCGTTTCTTTCTTGTGTTTGTCGTTGGTCAAGTCATGACTTTAATTTCAAATTTGGAACACAGTTATGTAGGAAACAAAAGAAAATGTCACAAAGTTAATAAATGATCCTCGCATTTAATTTACAAACATAATGAGAACAGGAATTATTTTTTGAAGTAGTGGGTCGTCGTTCACCGCGCTGCCGCAACCGAGCAGAGCAGCGACCTCTGGAGGCGTCATTCAGATTCACATTTTAATTAAATATATTAATTTCGCGAGACGTTAATACTTTATAATTAATCTGAATATTTTATAATGATCTGAATGACACATAATATAGATGTTTAAGTCTACCACAATTTAGTGATGGCTGGACCTAGTCAACGCGCCGGACCAACGCCCGTTGATTCTCATCACAGTTACATCTTTCTTCTCAGACATATGTATGTGGTGTCGTGGTGGGCAGAATAAAAGATTTCGTCTTAACTATTAATTTATTCACTTTTAAAATAAAATAAAAATCACTTGCACACGTCTTGGCTTGCCGTCTTAATACACCCTTCCTCTCATTCTTTTTTCATTCATCCATCCCGTTCTTTCCATTCAGTCGTTCATGCGTATCAATCTTATTCACCTAACATTCCTTTTCGTTCTGAAACCACAGACCTACATCTCGGCCATCCTGGGTTTGGCTGCCTCTAGCCACACACCATGATCTCCTCTGACATGCTTAGTATAACCTAAACACAATTTCGGTTATATTATACAAGCTACATTATACAAAATAAAAAGAGACTTCACCCAAACATACCAGAATTACAATATTTCAATCTTATAGCTAAAACTAACCTATCTTATTACATAACATAACACATTATCCTTAACAATTATATACAGAATTAAACAATAACAGTTCATTTTTGTAATTGTTATCTGACTACCTATGCCTTACACCTTGTATTATACGGGGTGAGATCTGCTCGAGTTATTTAAGAAAAATATCAAACAAAAATAGAAAAAGTAAGAACCATAAAAAAAATGAAAGTGGCTATTCGCCTAAAGTATCATGAAACCCAGGCCATGGTTTCATTTGATCTGCTGAACTACTTGTTTTGGTAGGCCCCTCTCTATAGCTATGCATCTTTTCTAGGTCATAACGGTCATTCCCCTTGACTTTTGTTACTACATATGGCCCCAAAAACTTCTCCTTCAGTTTGAGACCTGAACCAAATTGGGTCCTCTTGATGACAACTCTATCCCCTTCCTGATACTTAGTGCTTTCCTTTCTCTTCTTATTGTAAGACTGAGCATTTTCCGCCTGCACTTTTCCTATCTGCGCTTTAGCTAAACATCTTAACTCTTCCCTTTCCTGCATAAAACAATCTATATTCTCTTGTTGCAACAAATTGTAGATTTCTATGTCTTCATTTGTTTTCATCTTTACTCCGGTCATTAATTGAAATGGTGTAGTGTTGATACTTCTCTGAAAAGTACTGTTCAAGGCTTGCTGAAGACGGCTTACATGTCTATACCAAAGAGACTGATCTGAAATGCAAAGTTTTGTTAAAATTGGTATTATAATCCTATGTATTCTCTCAACTTGACCATTACCGCGTGGTACTCCAGTTGTGATCGTTACGTGTTCAATTTTTTCTCTTTCACAATAGTCTCTAAATTCCAAACTGGTGAATGCAGTGCCCCTATCTGTTATAATCCTTGTGGGGTTGCCAAATGTCTGCTGAAGGATTGAGAGTTTACTTAAAGTTTCTTTTGAGGTTGTACCCTTGGTAGGAAAAATCCAAACAAATTTTGAGAAACCATCTACTACAGTGAAAATATAATTATATTGTTTCTTTGTCTGTGATAAAGGTCCAATATGGTCACAATGCAGGGTATGCAATGGTATATTGTGTTTATCAATTGAGTGCAAAAACCCCTCTTGATGTCCCTCCTTTCTTGTAGCTAGTAGACATGGTATTACAGGTTACAAGAAATTCCTCAATTTTATTGTTTAAATTTTTAATGAAGTAATCTTTACCAATTAACTCTATCATTTTCTTCTTAGAAAAATGGCCGCGCTCGTGGACTCTTCTAATTATTTCTGTTTCCATGCTTTTAGGAATAACTAATTGTTTACTCATACCTTTGTAAAGTAAGCCTCTTTCCAAATAGTAATCTGCAAAAGGTCTTTCCCGCAAAATCTCCTTTATAGCCTTCAATCCCTCACCACAGTCTTGTGCTTGTTTTATTTGATCATGCAAGGTCACCACCATTACTGCTTCATAACAATTCCTACTTAAAGCATCCGTGTGTCTCATCTGGCTGCCAGACCTATGTTCTATAACATAATCATACTGATCAAGTAAAAGCACCCATCTAGCCACCTTAGGTGTCAAATCCCGTTCTTTAAAGTCATACTAAAAGCTTGACAATCTGTAACAATTTTAAATTTAATTCCAAAGAGGTAATGATGAAATTTTTTAACGCCCTTGACTATGGCTAAGGCTTCCAGCTCATAGCTGCTGTACTTGCTTTCAGCATCGGTAGTTCTCTTACTCATATAGTGAATAGGATGTAACTCCCCAGTCGGTGCCTTCTGCAGCAATATAGCCGCATAAGCCACGCTAGCTGCTCTGTGTGTAGCTCAGTCTCAAGTTGAGGATTAAACAAAGATAAAACTGGGCCACTTACCAACTTCTGCTTTAACACATTGAACGCCTGTCTCTGTATATCATCAAAAGAAAAACTGGTATCTTTTCTTAAGAGGTCAGTGAGCGGTTTGGCCAATAAAGCATAATTTGGAATATACTTTCGGAAGTAAGACGTCAGTCCAATGAAGCTGTGCAATTGCTTAAATGTCCTCGGTTCTGGATATTTCATAACAGCCTCAGTCTTATCAAGCGAAGGTCTCACCTTTCCATCTTCCACCATATGTCCAAGATATTCCACTCGTCGCGATATTAGGTTTGCTTTCTTCCAATTGATCTGTAATCCATGAGTGGACGCAACTTGTAGAACACATTTTAATCTCTCCAATGCCTGAAATTCATCTTCAGCATACACAATAATATCATCAATAAATGTTGCCATTATATTCTTTGATACCAACTCCCTGAATATTATTGATACAAATCTAGTGAAATACTTAGGGCAGACTGAAATGCCAAATGGTGCTCTAAGAAATTCCCATTGCCCATGGTGGGTAACAAAGGCAGTGTATTTGACAGATTCCTCACTAACTTTCAAATGGAAAAATCCATTTTCTAAGTCTAGAACACTAAAATATTTAGCACCACTTAACTTATCAATCAAATCCTCTATTATTGGTAAAGGATATTCATCTTTAACCATCTTCTTGTTAATATTGTTGAATGCAAAATACAACCTCTTTGGCTGACAAGCAGTATGTATACAGCCAAAGAGGTTGCATACTGGCCACTAAGACATTTATCGTGGGATAAAAGAAAATAGGAGAGATGGTGAAGAATCGTGTTATGTTATAAAACGGAATTTTAACTAAAAATAAAGATGTGAGTTTCAGGAAAAAAGTGTTTTGTATTTTTGGCTGCCGCGCTGTCGGTAACAAGTTAAACATGGTCCATACGAGCCGGATTAGTGATAAACCGAGAGCCGGCAGCCGGCAGCCAACAAGTTCACAAGGTGCAAAAACTAACGCCATAGGAGTTGGGCGTTAGGAGCACATACATATAATTAGAAGACTGCCGCAACATGTGAGTGGGATCAGCGTGGCAAGCTACAACGGCCAGCGCAGCAGGGTCGAGCAGGGCGTGAGCGCGATGGCGCCACAAAGGGCAGCGCTTCGTGCGCGCTCTGATGACGTCATCCGCGTGTACGCGCCATTTTGTGAAAATTTAAAAAGTGAATTGATTTATTTTAAAAGAATGTGGGTTTATTTGAGAGATATTTTATTTTCTGAATTTTTGTGTGTTGACAATAGGTATGATTTTGGTTATGTTGGTAAGATTTGATATTTGTGTTTTAGGTTAGTGTTTTAATTTGATGTTGAGAATATTTTATGATGTAATGTTATTTGATTTGTGTTTAGAATTAATGTCTTTGTTCGTGTGTTATATTTTGTTGTATTGTTGCAAATGTATAAGGTTAGGATTTTTACTTTTTATTGTTCTGTTTTATGGCAGTGTTAGCAATGTTAAGGGATTAAGCGGGCCATAAGTACATACATAATGGATAAGATGTAAAGCAATTAGTAAAGATATCAGGTGTAAGTTTAAGAAGTACAAGATAATAAGATTTAGTTTATTCAAGTCAAATGATTTGATCCTAGGTACTGTTTTCCAGTGTGACCATGTATTCAATGTTATAACGAGCTCCCTGCAAACCGAACCAAGCAAACGGAAAACTAGAGCTAAAGTTTATGATACATCAGTCTTAACAACGTACAGCACTGAGAGGTATCCCTTACCGTTCAATACATCATTGCGAGCACTCTCCGAAATATTGGGCCTATGTGGCATTGTGTATGATGTAAGTTCGGAGGGTCATTTAAGTGGATGTTTGAACATTTTGTAAAAAGGGAGGACCTAGGTATTATCAGTATCCTAGAGATTGTAATGACAAGATGTAAGAATGCGAAAAGTCGCAAAGTTATTGGCGAGCGGATGAGAGAGGCAGGTAACAAGTAGATTTAGATTTTTAGCAAAAGCAAGTCGCACCACATGTAACAACATATAGCCAAACGTCAGGGAACTGTAGTTATGAGGGAGGAAACTCTCTTCTGTGGTTTATTGTGTGAACTTGCTGGAAACCGTAATGGTTAGGACTAAATCTTACTGATATTAAGATGTGTATGATACTTGTATTTGTGTTTTGTGAAATTAAATAATTTTAGCAATTTAGGTCAAATGTTGTGAGTGGCTATTAGCAAATAAGCAAAGATTTAAGTACTGATGTTTTGTATTTGAGTTGTCTTTTGATATTTAAGTTTATTGATAGTTACCTATAAAAAGATATGTTTTTTCAAGTTAGATTATACAGTCCACTGTTCAAGAAGTTATGAGGCTATGTTGTTTTTGTATTTGTCACCATCGTTTTAAGTTCTCCCCCACATCGCATGGTGGGCGGGACAGTTTTGTGAAGAACATTAACAATGTTCTTGGTGGGCGGTATGTTGAATGCAAAATACAACCTCTTTGGCTGACAAGCAGTATGTATACAGCCAAAGAGGATGCATACTGGCCACTAAGACATTTATCGAGGTATAAAAGAAAATAGGAGAGATGGTGAAGAATTTTGTTATGTGATAAAACGGAATTTTAACTAAAAATAAAGATGTGAGTTTCAGGAAAAAGTGTTTTGTATTTTTGGCTGCCGCGCTGTCGGTAACAAGTTAAACATGGTCCATACGAGCCGGATTAGTGATAAACCGAGAGCCGGCAGCCGGCAGCCAACAAGTTCACAAGGTGCAAAAACTAACGCCATAGGAGTTGGGCGTTAGGAGCACATACATATAAGTAGAAGACTGCCGCAACATGTGAGTGGGATCAGCGTGGCAAGCTACAACGGCCAGCGCAGCAGGGTCGAGCAGGGCGTGAGCGCGATGGCGCCACAAAGGGCAGCGCTTCGTGCGCGCTCTGATGACGTCAACCGCGTGTACGCGCCATTTGTGCAAATTTAAAAAGTGAATTGGTTTATTTTAAAAAGAATGTGGGTTTATTTTGAGAGATATTTTATTTTCTGAATTTTTGTGTGTGACAATAGGGATGATTTTGGTTATGTTGGTAAGATTTGATATTTGTGTTTTAGGTTAGTGTTTTAATTTGATGTTGAGAATATTTTATGATGTAATATTATTTGATTTGTGTTTAGGATTAATGTCTATGTTCGTGTGTTATATTTTGTTGTATTGTTGCAAATGTATAAGGTTAGGATTTTTACTTTTTATTGTTCTGTTTTATGGCAGTGTTAGCAATGTTAAGGGATTAAGCGGGCCATAAGATACACATACATAATGGATAAGATGTAAAGCAATAGTAAAGATATCAGGTGCAAGTTTAAGAAGTACAAGATAATAAGATTTAGTTTATTCAAGTCAAATGATTTGATCCTAGGTACTGTTTTCCAGTGTGACCATGTATTCAATGTTATAACGAGCTCCCTGCAAACCGAACCAAGCAAACGGAAAACTAGAGCTAAAGTTTAGGATACATCGGTCTAACAACGTACAGCACTGAGAGGTATCCCTTACCGTTCAATACATCATTGCGAGCACTCTCCGAAATATTGGGCCTATGTGGCATTGTGTATGATGTAAGTTCGGAGGGTCATTTAAGTGGATGTTTGAACATTTTGTAAAAAAGGGAGGACCTAGGTATTATCAGTATCCTAGAGATTGTAATGACAAGATGTAAGAATGCGAAAAGTCGCAAAGTTATTGGTGAGCGGATGAGAGAGGCAGGTAACAAGTAGATTTAGATTTTTAGCAAAAGCAAGTCGCACCACATGTAACAACATATAGCCAAACGTCAGGGAACTGTAGTTATGAGGGAGGAAACTCTCTTCTGTGGTTTATTGTGTGAACTTGCTGGAAACCGTAATGGTTAGGACTAAATCTTACTGATATTAAGATGTGTATGATACTTGTATTTGTGTTTTGTGAAATTAAATAATTTTAGCAATTTAGGTCAAATGTTGTGAGTGGCTATTAGCAAATAAGCAAAGATTTAAGTACTGATGTTTTGTATTTGAGTTGTCTTTTGATATTTAAAGTTTATTGATAGTTACCTATAAAAGAGATGTTTTTTCAAGTTAGATATACAGTCCACTGTTCAAGAAGTTATGAGGCTATGTTGTTTTTGTATTTGTCACCATCGTTTTAAGTTCTCCCCCACATCGCATGGTGGGCGGGACAGTTTTGTGAAGAACATTAACAATGTTCTTGGTGGGCGGTATGTTGAATGCAAAATACAACCTCTTTGGCTGACAAGCAGTATGTATACAGCCAAAGAGGTTGCATACTGGCCACTAAGACATTTATCGAGGTATAAAAGAAAATAGATAGGAAAAGATGGTGAAGAATTGTGTTATGTTATAAAACGGAATTTTAACTAAAAATAAAGATGTGAGTTTCAGGAAAAAGTGTTTTGTATTTTTGGCTGCCGCGCTGTCGGTAACAAGTTAAACAAATATCTCGATAATCAACACAAACTCTTGTGGATCCATCTTTTTTTCTAACTAACACAATAGGGCTAGCATATTCTGAATAACTTACCCGAATTATATTGTTGTCCAACCACTGCTTTACCTGTTGTTCGACAATCTCGCGTTCCTTCATAGATATCCTTCGTGGACGATGAGCAACGGGGATGTCATCTTTTAATATGATCTTCAACTCCAATGGAACCTCCTTGGTTTGAACAGGTTTATACTCATCTACACACCGCAAAACCTCTCGTCGCACTGAAGGGCTGCAGGTGTCACCTAAAATAACATCGCAATTTGCCACACAATTTAAACCCCTGAACCAATCCTCCCCTTTGTCTAACAAATGTACAGATCGATCTCCGAATACTACAGTGTAATCAGACAACAATTCCTGTCCCAAAACAACATAATAAGGCATGGTATTACATGGTATAATATGAAAAGTAACAGTTAAACACCTATCGCCTATGCGAGTAGGCAGGGAACACTTTCCAAGCGAATGAATAGACTGGTTTCCTAATCCAGTTAACAACAAACGTTCACTAACACAACTAAAGCTAGTAAGATAGTTCTTGTAGATACGTTCATCTAATAAGTTTATGTCGCTTCCCGTATCAACTAACGCGTTCACTTTAAAATTGTCCAACATAATCTCCACTACAGGTTTGAATAATTCAATTTATCTACCTTTTGAAGTTCCAGTTTGTTTATATCAGAGTCCACATGTCTCTCCGCCAATCTTCCGTGGTGAACATGACATCGGCTGTCAATGTCATGTCACTGTCATTTGGGCCATCTGTCACTGTATGTTTCGTCACGTGAGCGATGTCAGTTTGTCGGCCAATCGTTCAATCCGCTCCGGTGTGAAGTTGTTCGAAGTGAACATAGCTTTCGCTTGGCCGGTCGCTCCGGTATGTCGTGATTGGCGCTCCTCATTGGTCAATCGCTCTCGTATATCTTCGTACCGGCGATGACTCGACCGATCCTTCCCGAAGCTTGTGTTTTTTAGGTTATGATGATTGCCTTTTCTACAGTGTGACGCAATATGGCCGAACTCGTTACACTTAAAACACTTCAATCCATGCGCTTTATTTGGACATGCCGATGACGTATGCCCCATTTCACCACAATTATAACACCGCGGCTGTTTATGACGAATGTTGTCAGGCTTCATTTTCGATTTTACATTTTCATAAATCTTCATTTTGTCTTTTAGTTCAGAGTATGTAGTAACTCCGGTAACATAATCTATTCATCTCCACGTCCTTTATACCGTCTATAATATACTTGATCGCTACATAGTCTGGCAACTTGCCCCTCTTTCCCATCTCCTTCATCGTCAGCATGTAATCTATGCACGTTTCATTTTCTAATTTCCGCCGACTACACATCATCTCGTGCACCGTTTTCTGGTCAAGTGTATCAGGGAACTCCTTTGCCACAGCCTGCTTAAGCTCAGCCCAAGTTTTATATGGTCGTTCACTTTTTAACCAAAGTGCTGCAGTACCCTCTAGGGCTCTTCTCGCCACTATAAGTTGCTGCAACGGACTCCATTCAAAGATTTCGCTATGATCTTCGATATCTTGGATCC
Organism: Papilio protenor; assembly: GCA_029286645.1. Classification (NCBI taxonomy): domain Eukaryota; kingdom Metazoa; phylum Arthropoda; class Insecta; order Lepidoptera; family Papilionidae; genus Papilio; species Papilio protenor. The sequence goes on along the minus strand of JAGSMZ010000073.1, from coordinate 166,794 downwards.
AACGTGACACCGGGTAGCAATTATCGGTACCCGTGAACTTCGGTATTAGCTCTTCGGAGTATTGCAAATTACCCTGGCGTTGAGGTGTTACTTCTGTAGCCTCAGTTTTGTCAGCAACTTCCCTATCCCTCGGCATCTTGATATTTCTTTCTGTTCACCACACGACCACGTGGCGTGCGAAGTCGTCTTAGGGAATTTCGTCTTCTTTGCGTCTTTTCGTTCCGTCTTTCTTCGTATCCCGGACGAGCCCCCAAATTTGTGGTGTCGTGGTGGGCAGAATAAAAGATTTCGTCTTAACTATTAATTTATTCACTTTTAAAATAAAATAAAAATCACTTGCACACGTCTTGGCTTGCCGTCTTAATACCACCCTTCTCTCATTCTTTTTTCATTCATCCATCCCGTTCTTTCCATTCAGTCGTTCATGCGTATCAATCTTATTCACCTAACATTCCTTTTCGTTCTGAAACCACAGACCTACATGTATAGGTTGCAGTTTTGTTAAGCATTTTGGCCACTATCGTGTTATTATTAAAATGTGTGAATGTTTTACTTAAATGCATAACTAAAATACCAAAAATTGTTTAAAGTTCCGCTCCCCCTCCCCCAACCCCGCCCCTGCCCGCCACGGCGCGGCCGCTCGCATATTCATGTCGCATAATAGCGCTGTTAGCGCGCTTCATAATTGTCAGCTTTATTCGCGTATTAAACCACATATTTAGTTATATAGCAACCATGATGATATTATTAATGCATACTTGCATACCCTTACATACCTTTACCTTTACTCGTTTCTAGGTTGAATTAGAAATGCTGGTTATTAGATAAGAGGGCAAGAATTAGACGTCTGTGCATTTACCGCCACTTTCTGCTCTGCGGTCAAACATTTACGAGTGTATATTGAAAAACTATAATTCCTTATCATTACTAAATGTCGCCAGCCCTACTTAGGTAGGTGTTGCAGTAGCAGTAGTGCTATTAATATTTAGTCTATAAACCGGCGAGGCGTGGCCCGGATTTGCTAAGTATCGTGTGAGAGCGACCGCTTAGCGCTCGTGCTCGTGTTGAGCCCCATGAATATGCGAGCGCACGAGCTTAGCGCAACTTGCGACGTCTTGCGACGCGGCCGCTTGCAGCTGACTGCCCGGCCCCGGGGTGGCCCTGGCACGGCCCTGCGTCCACACGCCGCTTATTAACTTACTGTGTACTAACATAAATGCTGAAACTTAATTTAGTACAACTTACTTTGTCCTTAAAACTAAAATCGGTTCGCAGTGGATACATTACGAGGGGACAATTCAGCTGCAGCGTTGTTAGTTGCCACATCACATCTACTTACTGAGTTAAGTCCAACTTGTAGAACGTAACCTGTAATAACTAAATTTCACACAATAACTTAGATGCACACTTACAACTGCATACTCATTGTTCCGTTTCTTGGCAATTTTATGATAGAGTAAGAGCGGAGAACTGTCTTCGTATTTGTCTGTGTCCGCTAATAGTCGCCATTTTGCCTAATTTACATTTATATTAAATCTTTACAACTTGTCCGCGATTGTCGCCGCGCGAGTGGGACGCTGATTGATCACAATTTTACAACAGTTCCTGTGCGCGTTGGCGCTCCGCGGCCGCGTCATAATTATGTTTGGTACAGGTAAAGTTTTAGAATCTGTCATAAAAATTACAGTGAATTTAACCCAATTGATTACTCGTAAAATATCAAATCTAAAAGTTCCTGAACTCGTCTTAGAGACTACGTCACAACATTAAATACTTATTATAATTTCCTCTCGAACGTGTATTGAACTGATGACGTCACACGAACAGCCCGTGTTATTTGCCGCATCCTGGCTGCGACCTCGTGTGGGCCGGCGGCGGGCGCGCTGGCGGCGGCGGGCGCGCTGTCGGCTAGCTCACTGTGATACGTAATGTAACTGAAATAATTTTAATTCAGGAAATATAAAACTGTCTCTCTTTCTTTTGTTTGACTTTTTTGAGGTCTCAGTCAACAATAGTGTATTGTTGTTGAGCGGACGCAATCAGCCGGCGAGCGCCCGCAGCCTCCCCTTAGCGTCCCCTTAGCGCCCCCGTATCGCCGCGCATGTACAGATACTCTTTATTCAAAAATCTTTTTAAGCGAGGAGTTACGAACCTTATAGAGCAATAAATTAAAATGTGAAACGTACTCGAGTGATGCAGGCTTTTATTATATTATGCAAAACAAAACCAAAACCCAGTGAAAGCTGTTCTACAGCAATGTTATGACATTTCATTGATTGATTCATACGTGAGAAAACATTAAGATAAGCTCGATAAGTCACCCAGATGACCTTAATACCATTGTATGTAATTAATTATAGTTACATATAAATAGTAAAATGAAAAAAGGTACGGCAATGTGCCGACCGACCGCGACCGAACAGGCGGCCGAATCTCAAAAGTAGGTATTGTATTTTTAGCCGATGTTTATTTAGGACAGCGAACATCCTCGTTCATCATACTGCATTAGGCGAACTCGCTCCACTGCTGCTCCGCTCTACCTCCAGCTGGTACTGTTCAAACGAGAGCAACGAGCGCGGGATACGTTACTATTACAATAAAACATCGAAGGAAAATCACTGCTAAAACTAAATCTAAAAAAGAATACTTTAAAGTATTCGTATATGAGGATGTCCCCAGCGCAGGCGTAGCGGCTAATGCGACTACTAAAGCCGCTTACACCACTTTCCACACTCGAGATAATCTTTAGGTAGATCAAATAAAGAAATAATTATAAGCTCGTCTCCGTGAACTATGCTTATAATTATTGTGTAAATTTCGTGAGTGACGCGATACTAATTTAATATTACTCAATTAAAGGGCTGAATATCTATTCACTTGTTACTAGATATTTACTTAACTACAAAAATATTCAAATTTGGAGGAAAGTTGTGTCTATCCAAACCTTCCAATCCTTACATATTTATTTTAGATTCGCAGCACGCGACAATGTGGCTGCAATAAGAAGGTAATTACATCAATATACCTGTACTTGTACATCAATCGCGATTGTTCGCATGTTGTTGTTGTTGTTGTTGTTTCACAATTGTTCACATGGAGAACCATGCGTGCGATGTTATCAGTCCCGTTTGTGGCGGACAATCGTGCAATTTAATGCAGTCATTTTATACTACTTAATTAAACTGCAATCTATGTGCGTACTTAAAATAAATTGTAAAAGATAAACCGCAGGCAGCTGACCTCTGTTTATTGCAACAGCCGGCAGGGGGAGCCGCGCTCTCTTGCCAATAGTAACTATAGAAGTTATAATTAAAATTAAATTATTGTCAATCAATCCCTTACTTGTATGTATAGTTTGTATACTTACTTGTATTCTTAATATACGAGTAGTTTTGCTTAAAATGTGTCATAACTGAAATGAGCTTAAAGTAATAGTACGTTTATCAGTACCACTATCGAGCAGCGCTTGCGGATTACACGCAATTATCTCTCTTCTGCGCCGCGACAGTATTATTACTATAATGGAGGTCATAAATGCGGCCTTCGTAATTTGCTGGCTTCATTAGTGGTTGGTGTAGTATTGCAACAGCGATACAAATAGTCGTCGTCAGTATTGTAACAATATGCCATAATTTTCAGTGAATATAAAATCAAAAGCTATTTGAACTCCACTAATACATTTTCTTAATAAAATAGCTTTCGCCCGCGACTCCGTCCGCGTGGAATAAGAAAAAACAAAAGTGAGTAGCCTATGTGTTCTTGCAGACTATCCTCTACATCAGTACCAAATTTCATCCAAATCTGTTAAGCCGTTTTGGGTACAAACTATAACAAACATCCACCCATCCATCTAAACTTCCGCATTTATAATATTGGTATGAGAAATATGTGGATATACTGAAGAGGCTGCAGTATGACGGACGAAGATGCGTGTTCCGCTAGATAAGTCACAAAAGTGCGAGCGTCGCTCTCGTCGGCCCGTAGCATGGCTACGTCGCATCGGCACTACTACCTGCCTGAGCTACGCGAAACTCTTGATTCATAATTTAATCATGTAAGTTATCTTTTATTTTTTATCCTTTATTGCGACATACTCTTACATATCAGGCATTTAACTGCAATCACGCGAGCTCCTGGCAATGGAAAGACATATTACAATAAGTAAAATTTGAATTTCAATAAGTGGAAAATATTAGAATAAAAAAGCCTTTCGAGATTTTTGCACAACGAGCTCGTATTGTACTGAAACTTGGATGCTGATTAGAAGCACGCAAAGTCTGAAAACTTTATCCATTCACTTTTATGACTGGTCAGCGCTATAAGCCTAAAAGCTTTTAGTTACGACCAAAATGTAGAGTGAAAGAAGAAACGCTACAGAGAGAGTAGTTATCTTTGTTTGTCTTATGTCAAAAACAACACAGAAAATCATCAACAACTCGGTACGGCTTTAACAATGCGACAAGTTAGCTTTTAGGTGGAATTGACATAATATACTGAACGAGGTTTTTTTAGTAAATTCATTATGACACAAAAAATGGCAAAGAAAACGAGAAGGTACTCCTAGCCTATACTAGTTTACGTTTAGTCGCTCCTCTATACTTATGTTGTTGTTGCATAACTCTTACCCGTAACTAATTCTTCTCTTATACATCATCTATGAACAAAGTGCTCATATCCTTGCATCCTGCCATTAATAAAAGATTTCATTAAGTTTGAGGCGTTATATATACGATATGACGTACTATAATATTGTTATAGGTCTGTGTTCGTCCGTGTTCAATCCATCGCTCGTCCATTCGCCTCGGTCGTTGGGACGCACACTCTGATATCTAGCCACATGTCTACAACTTTATCTCTAAGTGTCTTCTTCCGCCCTACCATCTAATGATATTTGGCGAATAATTTTTTAGACAAGGATGTTATGTTTAAATTTGATTTAATTATTCTAGTTTGTTTGGATAAAACTTTAATACTTTGTGTTATGCTCGCCCCTTTGTCCTTGATGACTATATTACTAGTCGTTAGAATGTTATCCGTCGACAGGGAAGGGCGGAGGCGACATGGGCGGTAGGCGGCGAGCCTGCGGCTGCGGGGGGCGCGGGCCGGGTGCGGCGCGGGCGACGCGGCGCGCCACCCCGCAGCCCACGGCGACGTGCACGCGCACGCGGCCCGCGCAGCCGGCGGGCCCAGCACGTCGCCGCACAGCCGCTCGCTCCAGCAGGCCGTCGATGCTGATGTCGGGGTAGCCCGCCGCGTCCACCGCCGACACGCGCACCACGTTCACGTAGCGACACGCGCGCGTCAACTGCACACAAATAAACCACATGCAACGTTATACTGAACTGTCCTAACCATTTCTATTAAAATTGTACGTGAAAACTAAAATGGAACTCAAAATCACACTTGGAGTATATGTACCCATAATAATAATAATTAAATGTTCATTAATTACAATTAAAACCGGTTTCACATTTAAAGATGAACGGAATAGTTGTGCTTATAATGTACAAGGCGGAGTTGTGCGAACACGAATACATGATGCGAGGCGATAAGGGAAGCGACAGGAAGTGAGGGGAAGGTGCTCGCAGATGTTGAAGTACTGCTGTGTTACGTTATGCACGACGCCGGAGCACTGGCGGTCGGGGATGTAGTAGGGGCCCAGCGCCTTGTCCGGCTCGCTGAACCCGTAGCCTGCAACAACAAGCGCGTCTCACAAACTACTCACCGCATCCGATTCCTTATCACATACTTAAAATGTTATGGCCTCTTATACCGCGACAAAACGAACGACGTTTACACTCGCTCATATTGGTAAATCATCATTTACCTACTTACTTTTATTTACATTTAGATATTTAAATTATGAAAATCCCATCTCAACTAATTACATATGTGTTTCAGTTCTTTGGACTATCTCGTTTACCTACTATAAGTGGACACGTGCCGGTGTTGCGGTTGCTCATTTTGTACTGAGAATTGTCAACGTCAAGTAGAGCCGGGGCTTGCCTTTGAGTGCTGACGACTTGAAGATCATGGCCTGTCCCGAGACACTCCCCGCGGGCAACACGACGAGCATCAGCAGGGCGAGGGGCGCGGCGAGCATGTTGGCGGCGTGACGCGGTGCGACGGCGAGTGCGGGCGCGCGCTGATGGCCCACTATATAGCACGCCCGCGCTGTGCCTGCACTGCGCCCGGCGCGCGCCGGAACATTGCCGTATTACAAGCTTAGCTAATTAACAATGAGCGTAACCGAAGACCGCGCGTTACGTTTAATTACCATTTTTACAATAATTAAGTATCAATACTAGTTTAGTTCGCAGTGCTTACGTCACCAACATAAACTTTCTTGGGCTGATATTTGGAAGAAAGAAAATAAGAAAGAAGAACGGGAAAACACACTATGGTATTGATCAACGATAAAATGCCGTTTTTACCGGTATTACATCGAAGTTGTTGTCGAGTTAAGCAGGCTCTATGTTGAGCAGTCTCGACTCTCGACACAGCTCGAGACAGCTCTGTCACTGTCACTGCTCACGGCCAAAAGACACCAAAATTTAGCTATTACATTACTTATGCTGGGTTTCTGAAGTTTCCGTTTTTTTATCTTTACATAATTATTCATTTGTGTTAGGTTGAACTAAGTTTCAATAGAGTAAAACGCAAGTTACTCGTGCATAGTTTGAAAACGCAATTTATGAAGTTATCGAACCAAAAACATTAACGAATAGTTAATTTTAGCTGAGAAACCGGCCATTAGTTACTATCCTGTAACTACCCACTCTTTATACCGAAACCAACATATAAATACTAACTACAATCACTAGTGCGGCGAATGCATAAAATAAAAATATAGCAAAAATAGTGAAAGTGAATCAATAACGTATAATTGACTCATTTTTACTGTTTTTGCTACTGTATTCATATAATAATATTGTTAAGTACACAATTTATTGTCAATGCGAGATACATAACTAGTTGAGATCGCTGTGACACATCCAAATCAAAACAATCAACACCACTATATGAGATCTATTAGCTGTAAGTATACTCTACCTCCAGGTTTCAAGTGACAACTATAAAATAAAATCATTTGTAAATGCAAAAGTGAAAAACTACAAAATTTTTGAGTGAAGCAAGTAAGAAACTGATCCGTACAATGCTGCTCGCAGACCCTAAGCTAACACACGTCAATTGGATCGATAGCTGGCGGTGGTCCTAGCTTTACTGTGCAGTCCAGTGCCGCTCTCCTGTCCTACGTTGTGTTTCTTATATTACGAAGTTGTACGCGAAAGGTAACGTTACTTAGAGCCTCAACTTTACACTCATGAAATACTAGCAAAGAAGGCTTCTTGCCAGCTCGAAAGGTTGCAGGCGGGTACGTGAGTATGTGTGTGAACTGGTATGTAAACAAAATGTACATATATTGGTCCCATTGTGGCCACTGTTGGGGCCCTGACCTACCACGTATTTAACTATTTTGAATTGAAGGTGACACAGACTTAGTTAATTTGTTATCGTCAGTTAAGCTTTTCGCTTTTTAAAATACATGGCACGGTGTAAATATTTAGAATAATATTCATCTCCCCTTCCTTATCCTACTCGCGTAGGGTCGGCGCACCGGGTTTTCGTCCTCCAAATAACTATCATACGTCATCTCAGTCATCACTCCCTTCTTGTTCATGTCACCTTTTACGCAATCTATCTATCTATTTCTAGGTCTGCCTCTGCTGGTGTACCTCCACATTCATAACTAACGTCCTTCTTGTAACATGCGATTCATCCCTTCTCATAACATGCCCATACCACGCTAACCTTTTACTACTTATTTTCTCAACTCAAATTAGAATAATATTTTAAACGTAAGATATCGCCAAACGCTGGCTTCGTCTGCGGCCAATACAGTTCTTTGAAAACATTAAAAACCTTTATACGGACCTTAAATTAAGTATTCCTAGTTAAATTAGGAAGTTTGGTTTTTAACACTATTAAAGGAATGATTCAGTTTAGCTGTCTACTCAACTCGCTTTTCTTTCTGTAGGCTGTAGATTTAAATTTTAAATATAAAGTCGGTTATACATACGACGATTTCAGTTTTAATATATTTATTTATCTAATAACAAACTGGTCGAGGCTGTTTTATCACATTTGATTGCTGAACGAGTTGACAATATGCTCCGAATACGCGCCGCGACGGCTATATGGGCGGCAAGGCGCTGTCGATGTCCAGCGGCGCGCCATTGAGCGTCGCCTCGTCGGAGTGCAAGCCGCAGCCCAGTACCGCGCGCACCGCGGCGCGCCCGGGGCACGTGTTCACAAGGTTTGGGGAGCGTTCGATGCTCACTGAGCTCAGGGAGTCGTCAATGGTGACCTTGACGTGCGCGTAGTCCGTCACGCTAACCCGGACCAGCTCCAGCTGCTCGCAGTGCTGCGTCAGCTGTGGACAGAGAGCGAGATGCATCACCAGCGTCGCCGAGTACTCGCGGCCGTCGCGTACACACACATACTTACATTGTACAGGACACCGGAGCACTGGTTATTCGGGATAAAGTACGGTCCCAGCGATTTGTTCTCGGTGCCGCACGAAGCGCCTAAAAAAAGAAACGCTTTTACTGAAGTACACCAAAAAAGTAATTGTCGTCTCCGCAACACTCACCCTTGACGACCTCCGTCTTGTACTGGAAGAGGTTGAGTGCAGTGGCAGGCGCGAAAAGCAGCACCAGTGTGGCCAGCGCGGCCAACGCGACCGGGGGTGCTTTCATTCTGCTACACGCGTGCGCTGCGCTGCTGCGACTGACCGCGACGCAGCATCGCCCCGTCTTATATTAGGGCGCTCCGCTACTGTATGGTAAACATCATTTGTTTTACTATTGTTATCGTTCCGCTCCTCACAGTTAACATTCAAACTCGTCGCAATTACATTAAGTGTGACGGCACCCGGACCGCTTGCGCTGCAATGTCGTGCCTTACCTACTCATGTAACACCTACACGTGACGTATCGTCTATACTAAACCTTTAGTCACATTATTGCAACGCCGCTGCCATGTTCGCGGACGCTCGTACGCCTCCTTACTGCAGCGAGTGCGTGACAACCCCAACAGTATCCCGAGTGCACTGATGAATAGGTGGGACTTTGCAATGCTGGCTCTTGATCCAGACAGAGAGAGACAAAACCCTCGGTTTCACCAAAGAGATCTTCGAAACGTATCCAGTGTAGGAATGTTTTGGTATCTACAAAAGGTCCATGAAGATCCTTGTAGCGCTTCCTGTGGCGCTCTTTATCTTTTCATATGGCCTTCCGGTCAGAGACGCTCTGTACGACCGGGTCCTACCAATACTTATTTCCTAAGGACATAGGGGTAAGTCCTTTATCACATGGGATGACGTCCAGATGAACACTATCACCCGATATCGTTAGATGGTAATAACGAAGGCTGTGCACTTTGCGGTTGTGGATAGTAAGGGCACTTAGAAGGACTCGCCCATCATGCTATGAAGTAGGAGCAATTCCACGTTTCGTCTGTTAAGTGTGGTACCGAAGGCCTAGTTTTAGTCCCTTTTCCTTTCCACCCTTCCTTCCTTCCACACAAAGGCTAGGAAGAAAAAGTGGATTTTAACAGCGGATGAGACGCATAGGAAGGGAAAATATCATGTTTTTGTGCGTCTCCTCTTCCGTCGCTTAAGGGTATGCAACGCATCTGTTATTGCGGATGTCTATAGGTCGCGGTTGCTTCGCCATTTCGGCGGATTCAGGTTGCCGCTTGCTCGTTTGCCATCGTGTAATGTGAAAAAAAAAAAAAATCGCTCTCCGCTGTATTTGTTACATAGACTGGTATAGCACAACTTCGTCATAGATCGAACATGAAGTTTATGTCGCGGCAACCACAGAACACAACACGAAGCTTTATGCAATTTTTATCGTACTATGAGACTGAACGCCATCTATTGTGTCATGCAGTAACTAGTAAACAAATGTTCGGTTCATACTATGCCAGCAGAGTTGTACAGTACAGCGACACTCATTGGTACCTGTTAGCGTTCACACTCTGCCAGTTAATTGACGGTTCAATCGGTGCGCTACAGACCAACTGTACTAGTGACCAATTTAATACATAACATAGCATAAATGATATTACAGATTCCTACTTAAATGAATGAACTCCACCGATAGTACTATCGTTAAGTAGGATTAAATATTTTGGTTGAAAAGTTTGTCTCTTGTAACACGAAGTGAAAACGTCGTATTGTGCTAAATATATCAGTGCGGCTCGAGTCGTGGTCGGGCGAGGCGGGTCACTGCCCGGCGCCCAATATAAATGTGCGCCGCTCGTGGAGCACTAACCTCGCACGCGCCGGCGCCAATGTCGGGCAGCGAGGACCACGGGCAGGCCGCTAGAGACGCTGGGAGCGAGACGTGGCAGGGCACGAGCGGCGCGGCCGGGGAGGTGCTACGCGCGGTGTTCGCGTGGCTCAACGGCGCCGAGCTGTGGGCGGCGGCGCACGTGTGCCGCGGCTGGCGAGCCGCCACCGAGTCGCGGCTGTGGCGGCGCGCGCTCCTGCCTCGCGCTGCGCCCGCGCACCTCGCCGCCCTGCGCCGCGCACGCGCCGCCGCTGCACTCAACTCCGCACACAACGAGACTGGCAAGTAACGTAATCTGTACTGTACAAAAATCTAACTCTGAGTACATACTAGCTGTTTTCACACACGTGCAAGCTTGTTTTTTTATCGTAATTTATTTGTTTTCCATAGTTTTTTATGATAAGTAATTAGCAAGGAACTATGTTTTTTTAATAGTGGAACATCTGGGCACATATGTAGCTATTCAATAAATGCAACAGTTATCAACACAACACAAGATTTCCTTTTAATCACGTTGTTAAAAAAAAAGCTTAGGTAATTTAATCTGTATGTCTTGTGTGTAGGCTTCTAAGTGAATGTTTTGCGGATAATAGGAGAGTCGTGGGCGGCGTGGTCCTGGCGGCGCGAATACTGGCTGGCGGCAGCGCGCTGGCGGCAGGCGTGGCGCGCGCCCGCCGCGGGGGGCGCGGCTGTGGCGCACGCCGCACTCAGCCACGCCGGGGACCGGCTGGCGCTCGCCGCCGATGATGCCTCGCTTACGGTATGTCGGATTTTTATATTATAATAAACTATTAGGTCCTTACACATCAAATTGGCGTTTTGTCCTACTGGCCACGGTGAACTCAAATATCTCCTATTATCTTTGGTTAGGTCACCATATAAATTAGAGGAGCTCCAATCGTAATGTCTAAGACATCCACCGTACTCCCCGAACCTTGCTCCAACAAATAACCTTTTTTTTTAAATTCGGATAACTTCTTTCAAGGAAAAAATATACAATTCCGATGGAGAATTTATTGATTCCCGTCCGAATGGCTTTTTTTTAATAAAGGGATCTGAACTATATCTATGAGGTAGCAAAAGTACAAACAGCAATGGTATTATACATACTTTTATTGACAAAAAATATTGTACTAGCTTTCGCCCGCGACTCAGTCCGCGTGGTATTGAAAAAAAAAACAAAAGTAATTAGCATATGTGTTCTTCCAAACTCTGCTCTACATCTATGCCAAATTTCATCGAAATCTGTTCAGCCGTTTAACCTATAAACTCTAACAAACATCCATCCGTCCATCTAAACTTTCACATTTGTAATATTAGTTAGGATTAAAAAAAACGACTTTATCTTTCTCCCATACAAAACGCCACGTATTTTAATGTACGAGTAAGGACCTAATGTAATGTTCGTACTAAGCTAAAGTTACACCACGAACCTTTTTTTTGTTATGTTTTACATTTACGTCACAGCCGAGCTTAACTAAACTTATAGAAAACTACAGGTATATATATAACAAAACAAGTCCTCTGAAAAAGATGTGAATTTCCAAAGCGGTGACTTGTCAGCGGCGGGGTGATACCCGATGTGCAATTATACTGATATTCTGATAAGTAGCCGTGGTATCGTATCGTGTATGTGTCGGTGCTGCGTGGGCGTGGTCTCGGGGCGGGCAGCTGTGGGGGCGCGTGTCTGGCAGCCCGCGGTGGGAGCAGTGCTGGCGCCGCAGCGAGCGAGCGCGCGGCTGGGCGGCGGTGCTGGCGGTAAGCTGGGCGCCAGACGACGCGCGCCTACTGCTCTCAGGGCCCCTTGTGCTCGCCGACCGCTGGGAGCTGCTCATCTTGAGGTTCGACGGTCGGTATTCTTACATTTATTACCCGTTATTTTTGGGTGACTATTTACTATTAGTCAATTAAAAAAATTGATGTGCTCATTTTTAAGCAAATTTTGTCAACAGCAGAGAGCGGCGTGGGGCGGGCAGAGGTGCGAGCCGAGTGCGGCCCGGGCGGCGGCTGCTGGGCCGGGCCTGCCGCCTTTCTGTCGCTGTCGCTGCGCCTGTTGGCGCCCGCGCGCGCCGTCACCACAGTGTGGCTCAATGCCGCCGACCAGGTGCCACTGCTCTGTCGTGTCCCGTCCTGGCCCATCCGCCTCGGCTCACAACTTGATATGACATAAGGTACCACCTACGTGTGTCCGCAGGGCGTGCAGTCGGAGTTCGCGGGCGTGAGGTCTCCGGTGCTGCGTGTCTACAACGAGGCCGCCGCGCACATCACGTGAGTCTCACTTTATTGCTAGTCTTGACTGCGCCGCCACCATAGCGCCCACAGCGCGCCACTCATGTTATTTACTAAGTTTATAAATGTATTAAATAACTAGCTGTTCCCGTACGGCTTCACTGCTGCATGGATTGCTGCTATTAGCTTGTTGTCCTTGTCCCCTTCCCGAATGACGGTTTTTTTCAATTTATTTACCCCTAAGTTTAATAGCGTGAAAATAATATACATACATGTATAGCCTACAGCATGTAGTATGTGTAAGGCTTTTATATTTAACAATAATCAAAAACATGCTGTCATTGCTGACTTTCTATATAACTATTATAAGAAGTATGTGTTTACACTTCATTATGTCTGTATAGAAAGTACTCGTATAGATTTACATTATCCCACAACTCTATCACTACCATCTTTTAAGTCACAAAATTAATAAACTTGTGCAAATCTAAATCGACGTTAGATCGGATAATACGGTACGGCGAAAATACGGTTTGGTTTTTGTAAATTATTTCAGACACATGCTTGCGGCAGAGGTTCCGGTCCATGAGTTAGAAGAGCTTGAAGGCCGGAGCCCTGAGGAGCGGCTCGTCGCCGCCGACGCGCCCACGGAAGTGCCATCCGGCGGCGCCGAGTGCCCGCGGCCCAGCTACTGGCGCGCCACGCTGCCGGTGAGTCGCCCCTCATTCTAATATTGTAATAGACACTTACTAAAACAACCATTATGTAAAACGGTCATATCTCACAGTTAAGCATTTGTTACGGAAGAAGATTGAGCATTGTCTATTAATTATTATAATGGGACATATTACGAAGTGAGATCTTTGTGTAGTGTTTCTGTTAATTTTGTGTAGATCCGTGCAGAGCAGTACGAGCGGGTGGTGCTGGCGGCGGTGGGCGCGGCGGGCGGGGCGCGCGGCGCGGCGTGCGCGCTGGCCGTGTGGCCGCTGCGCACGCGCGCGCCGCCGCCGCTGTTCGCGACCACTTCTCTGGTGGAGCGCGTGCGAGCGTACCGCGAGGCACGGCTCGCGCCCCCCGCGCCCCCCGCGCCCCCCGCGCCGCCGCGCCCCCCGCGCCGCCGCCCAGCGAGCGCGAGCTGCGCGCCCTCTGCACGCCGCCACTCGCCACGTGCCGCCTTCCTTCTGCTATACTAGGCGTAAAAATACATCCAAAGTCAGTTTCCAATTTAATATCAACTTGGTATCACCATGTATCAACTCCAAGGCACATCGCTTCAAGTTACATGGATTTCATTTTTATTTTTTTAAATATTAGTACCAGATCCATCGACTGTACGGAACTCCACGGGTCTTACATTATTGAAACGAAATAATCAAATAAATCCAGTTTTTACAACAGAAACGTTGATCGAAATGGTAAAGGCGAGGTGGTGCCGAGTAGTAGAGTGAATGTTGTGCAGCGGCGGCTGCGTGTGGGCGGTGTGCGGCGCGGGCGCGCAGTGCGCCTCGCTGCCCGCGCTGCGCCCCCTGCTGCGCGTGCCGCTCGCCGCGCCCCCCGCGCCGCCGCGCCCCCCGCGCCGCCGCGCCCTACCTGCTGCAGCCCGCGGTCTGCGACGACTTCCTAGTCACGTAAACGATCTATTCTGCATTTGTAAATTTAGTTTTAATGATACACAGCTAATCCTTTGTGAATGCAAATCCAAATAAGCCGAGCCCCAATCGCGATTCTCGGAACACGAAGAAAAAATCATTTCATGCCTGTCTGAGTTATCATCGTGTTTTTGTTTAGCAGCTAATGCTGATTTTATCTCTAGTCTTTTTTTTTTACACCAATCGTTTTTCATAATGTGTATGGGAAATCAGAGGCCTTGCGAGGCGCACGGAGGCCCTGAGGCTGTGGTGTGCGCAGGCCGGAGGGGCCGGGGTCGGGCGCGGTGCGCGTGGTGGCGGCGCGCTCGGGCGCGCGCGGGGCCGCGCTGCCGCACTCCGCGCCGCCCGTCGCCGCGCTGTTGCCTGCGAGCCCCACTCATCTACTCGTGCTTGCCGGTCAATATCTATATGTAAATATTCTTCTTTTTTTTTTATCAGTACTTTGTGTATATGTCTATGAGGTAGAATAAAAACAATATGTGGGTTGGTAACTGTTAAATAATCAACGTTAAAAAGGTTTTATAAATAAATATTGAAGGTAAATCATGATTACTCAAAAATGGTTAGCTTTTGCATAATACATACGGGGATCAAATAAATCAGTTTTTTACAACAGAAACGTTGATCGAAATGGTAAAGGCGAGGTGGTGCCGAGTAGTAGAGTGAATGTTGTGCAGCGGCGGCTGCGTGTGGGCGGTGTGCGGCGCGGGCGCGCAGTGCGCCTCGCTGCCCGCGCTGCGCCCCCTGCTGCGCGTGCCGCTCGCCGCGCCCCCCGCGCCCGCCGCGCCCCCCGCGCCGCCGCCCAGCGAGCGCGAGCTGCGCGCCCTCTGCACGCCGCCACTCGCCACGTGCCGCCTTCCTTCTGCTATACTAGGCGTAAAAATACATCCAAAGTCAGTTTCCAATTTAATATCAACTTGGTATCACCATGTATCAACTCCAAGGCACATCGCTTCAAGTTACATGGATTTCATTTTTATTTTTTTAAATATTAGTACCAGATCCATCGACTGTACGGAACTCCACGGGTCTTGCATTATTGAAACGAAATATTCAAATAAATCCAGTCTTTACAACAGAAACGTTGATCGAAATGGTAAAGGCGAGGTGGTGCCGAGTAGTAGAGTGAATGTTGTGCAGCGGCGGCTGCGTGTGGGCGGTGTGCGGCGCGGGCGCGCAGTGCGCCTCGCTGCCCGCGCTGCGCCCCCTGCTGCGCGTGCCGCTCGCCGCGCCCCCCGCGCCCGCCGCGCCCCCCGCGCCCGCCGCGCCCCCCGCGCCCGCCGCGCCCCCCGCGCCCGCCGCGCCCCCCGCGCCCGCCGCGCCCCCCGCGCCCGCCGCGCCCCCCGCGCCCCCCGCGCCCCCCGCGCCCCCCGCGCCCGCCGCGCCCCCCGCGCCCCCCGCGCCCCCCGCGCCCCCCGCGCCCCCCGCGCCCGCCGCGCCCGCGCCGCCCTGCCCGCTCTCGTGCGACCACCTGCTCAACCACGTATGTTGCATTCATTTACATTTGCACTTCAATCTGTGGCAATACGAAAGGATATGATGAGAGCGGGATTACAATTAGAAAAATGAAAACCCTCACAAACACAAATTTAAAATATCATCTTTCTTATCACAGAATACCTTTAAATACATGAAAGACGTTAAATGTACCGCCGCCCCCCGCGGCCAATGCGGCGACTCCATGGACCGCGTGGCGCAGCGCATCTCGGCGGCGCGGCTCGCGCGGCGGCACGAGTACGAGCGCGAGGTCGCGGCCCGCGCGGCGCAACCCCCCGCCGCGCCCCCCGCGCCCCCCGCGCCCCCCGCGCCCCCCGCGCCCCCCGCGCCCCCCGCGCCCCCCGCGCCCCCCGCGCCCCCCGCGCCCCCCGCGCCCCCCGCGCCCCCCGCGCCCCCCGCGCCCCCCGCGCCCCCCGCGCCCCCCGCGCCCCCCGCGCCCCCCGCGCCCGCCGCGCCCGCGCCGCCCTGCCCGCTCTCGTGCGACCACCTGCTCAACCACGTATGTTGCATTCATTTACATTTGCACTTCAATCTGTGGCAATACGAAAGGATATGATGAGAGCAGGATTACAATTAGAAAAATGAAAACCCTCACAAATTTAAAATATCATCTTTCTTATCACAGAATACCTTTAAATACATGAAAGACGTTAAATGTACCGCCGCCCCTCGCGGCCAATGCGGCGACTCCATGGACCGCGTGGCGCAGCGCATCTCGGCGGCGCGGCTCGCGCGGCGGCACGAGTACGAGCGCGAGGTCGCGGCCCGCGCGGCGCAACCCCCCGCCGCGCCCCCCGCGCCCCCCGCGCCCCCCGCGCCCCCCGCGCCCGCCGCCTACGGCCTGGCCGCCGCCCGAGAGGTGGTGCGCGCCACCGACGGCCGCGACTACGTGGTGCTGGCCCCGCTTTCCCAATCGCAACCGAAATGTGAGCACGACAATAGAACTTCAACCGTAGAACTTGATCCGGCTAAAGGTTGTGTTATCAATCGCTCCTCTCATGTCGACCCGTGCGAGCACCGCCCGCGCCTTTTACTCAAAATCGATCGTAGCAAGGTCTCCGATGTTGCCCAATCACCTCTACCACCGACAACAACAACTCCGTTCGTTTCGACACCGACCTCTGCTCAATATAATAACGATGAACGTGAAAACGAAAATGCCAAAAAAAGCTGTAAACGATCAGCTCTCGGCCCACTGACGGACTGGTGCTCCTCGCGGCCGAAGATTAAGCCTCAACGACCCGATTGTGTCCAAGCGTCTCTGGTCGAAAGAATCAAACGAAGGTCGAATAATTCCACCAAAGAAATTCGCAAATTTCACACCGCTGCTTTCTTATCACAAAACGTTACGTCGACAGAACGAAATGAAATCGGTGAAGTCGCCGCTAAAATTAAGGCCGATGCCCATAAATTAAACCAAATGATGAATGATAGAAACAAATTAAAAGAAGCGGGTCGCGGACGTAATACGAACCTGGAAGAGAAGGAGGAGACCAGTGCGAGCGGTCAGGTGGAGCTTCGCGCGGCCGGCGGCGGCGCGGCGGTGCGCGTCCACGTGTCGCTGCTGGGCGGAGCGCCGCCCGCGGGCCGCTGCGCTCGCCCCGCCGGCCCCACAGCTTCTGCCGACGGCCTCACGCAAGACCTGAACTCAACTTACTACGGTAAATGCGACTCTTGGCTCTCGATAAAAAATATTCAAAAAAAGCTCGCAGGCTGTCGAAAAGATTCACCACCAGTTAAAAACATCGGCGATAACAAAAGCGTGTCCGAAAATAAACTCCCAAAAGAAGTAAATTTGGGAGGAGGAACCTCGCCCTGCGAACGCAAAGTGACTCAAAACCGGACTCCATGCGGGCAGAAACAACAACAACCGAGCGACTCTCCGTGTCAAAAGAAACAAACACCAAAGCCCCCTCCGTGCAGCCGCGCGCCGCCCACCTCGCGGTGCTCTGCACAGGAAATACAATTTCTACCAAATGCAACATTTGTACTTTAATAACAATGTGTGTGTGTGTGTGTGTGTGACACTTGCAATAAAAAGGGTTACATATGTAAATTATTTTATTGCTGCAACACATAAAAAAGGTATTTCATCTAGTATTTACATTTAATTATGTCCAACCTTTTAAACTCATTAGTCAATGTAGACACGTTTCACAAAATTATAAGTTCCAAATATTACAATAAACTAAATCTATTGTCAAATAGTTTTAGTAATTACATTGTAAAAAGTGTAAATCTATATCTATATCTATACTAATATTATAAAGAGGAAATATTTGTATTTTTGTATGTATTTGAATCACGCAAAAACTACTGAACCGATTTTAAAAATTCTTTCTCCACCAGAAAGGTAATTTATCTGTGAGTAACATAAGCTATTTTTTATTATTACTAATGTTTAGGAACTTTTAAAAAACAGCGTGTTTCTGGACGCCGGCGTTAAAAATTCAATAAACTTTAACTTTTCTCGGCTTACGCTGCCTAACCGTTAGAGGTATATAAAAATAATGAATAATAGTAAAGAATTGTAGATCTCAAAAAGTTCTACAGAAAAGTCCCTGATAGCATATATCTTTAACGGTTTTCTTACAATAACACTTTTTTGTTTACAAAATGAATTAAAAACCGTACGCTATTTGCAGCGTTCTTTTATTGGTTTCAATATTAATCCTTATCCAAATACATGCGTTTTTATCAGGAGAATGTAATGTAGAATAAAATTGTCCTTTAGAGTATTTAAATTGGACTAATAGCTTAGAAGATATCACGAACACAAACAATCAGGGTAACCGAAAAATCAGCGCACAAGCTATCGGGCTTAGGAATTTGGTATCTAGCATCGGTAGATTTCTGTTATTACGTAGATTACTACTAAGTTAATACTTTTGGTGATAGATTGAAAAATGGGGCGAACGTAAGTTTTGAAGATTAAAATTTCACGCGGACGAAGTCGCGGGCAACAGCTAGTAGGCTAGTAGGCAATACAAGTCTTATTTGTTTTTATATGCCTCTTTCCACTACGCACGCTTTCGAACCATTGTGCCCCAACGCCTTCGGCCGACAACGATCTAATCAGTAATACCCAGTGTTGTTAACGCTACGGCAATTGCAGAGTGCAGAACTCTTTTGGACCATCAAATTACAAAAGCTACGGGCTGCGGCCGCAACCCGATCTACAATAATTCTCAATTTTGGATAGCATTTGAATGAAAAATTAAAAAAGTCATTGGTTAACAATGATTTGTACCCAAAACAATAAAATTCAAATAAATTATATTTCACCACTTCATTTTACAGATATAAGTATTTACCAGGTAGTTCCCTTATCTTATTGGTGATGAGGTATACATGTGGAGGATATACTGGTGGTGACTATGCACCCTTAAAAGACACTCATTGACTAAACTGAAAAAATATTTTGCCACGACTTACCCTACCCTACCCTACTTCCGGCAAATGAAGGACGGGGCGAGTCGCCATTTTGAGCTTATTCCTTTTTCGTGCACGATGAAGTTAACGCACGCTACAGAAAATAATGCCAAAACGAAGTGCAGTGGATAAAATTATGTTTTATGAACAAAAAATAAGAAAATTTAGGGATCGCGACAATTGGCGACGCCGCCAAATTCACATAGAGGCCGTCTGCCGAAAAGCGCAAAGCCTCTATCGTCAGCTGTCAACCGCAGCGAAAGTCACATGGGGCCTGAATACCGAGGTCATCAGGACCATATACGTCGCGGTCGCGGAGCCAATCATTTTATACGGGGCCAGCGTGTGGGCGCCTACGGTGGAGAGGAATGGCATCAAGAAATTGTTGAACCGGGTTCAGTGCGGGTTTGCGCAGAAGATAGCAAAGTGCTATCGCACCGTCTCTCTACTCTCGGCCTTAATACCGGCGCGGCGCTATCCATATGGGATAGCGCCTCGGAGACTAACCGCCGGAAATTAAAGCTGGGGAACTTCTGCACAGTCTACCAGGCAGAACTGTTGGCCCTGAGTGAGGTCGTGAAGTATGCAGTAGAATGTAACGAAAGGACTTTCGGCATCTACTCCGACTCAAGATCCGCTCTCGAAACATTAAAAGTAGGCATTTCCCTCCATACCCTCGCTGAAAGGATAAGGAAGGATGTAAGGAAATTGGAACGACAGGGAAAGAATATGAAAGTGTTCTGGGTAAAAGCACACGCGGGCTGGAGGGAAATGAGAGAGCGGATCAGCTGGCAAAACAGGCCGCAGTCGAGGTAGATGTCGGGACGACGTATGCTAGGTGCCCTGATTCATTTGTCAAGCGACAGATTCGTCTGGACACGCTTGACAAATGGAACAGGCGATATTTGGAAGGGGTCAACAACAAAGCTCTTCCTCCCGGACGCAACGAGCGCCTACACCACACTCAGATAGATAGAAATGGACCCTGTGCTGGCGCAAGTCTTGACGGGGCATGGGGGTTCTCAACTTACTTGAGTCGGTTCCGATGCAAGGAGAATTCCTCGTGCCTCTGCGATCGGGCACTGGAGGAAACCGTGCAGCACATTTGGCGGAATGTCCGATTTTCCCCGCTAGAAGAGCTGAAACAGTGATGAAATTAAAGATGAAAATAAACAAGGAAAACTTGAATAGCCTGATAAGAAATAAAGAAAGCAGAAAAATATTTGTAGATTACTGTAAAGAAATAGTTCAAAAGGTGACAAATAGAAACAAGACGTAATGTATTATATAAATAGGATTTAAGTTAATTGTAAATTATTACATTGTATGTCTCAATCGTAAATAGTTTTAAAATCACTGTAAATAAATATACCTATTGTAATTATCAGAAAATGTAAATGGTTTTAACAAGAAATGGAAATGTTTTAACAAAAAATAAATAAAGAAAATAAAAAGTACGCAGCCCAAAAAAGTCCCTGATCCTTATGTTAGGGGTACGAGAGGGCGGCATAGAGCCCAAAAAGAAAATAAAAACTGCAAACAATTCTAATTGCACTATTAGATAATTTGCTCAATTAATAGGTAATTTAATTGCGGCGTGTCCGGCTGAACACTATGGTTAGTTATACATATATACAAAATTATTGGAACGCCAAAAATATCTCGCACTATTAGATAATCAGAATTATGAGTGTAAAATTAGCCTACGTAGTTTTATCTTTGAGGATCTTTCTTGGTGGATCAACAATATCAAAACAACATCCCATCCAATGAGAGACCAGAGCTATAAGATGGAAATTTACACTGATGCCTCACGAACCGGCTGGGGCGCGGTCTGTAAGGAAAACCGAGCTCGTGGTGGATGGTCAGTTATTGAGCGCAATTACCATATAAACTACTTGGAACTACTGGCAATATTTTTTGGACTCTAAAGTTTAGCTTTTAAAGAAATCAATTGCGCGATACTATTTATTTATTTATATTAGGCTTATCAACATAATTACATGAATTTACATTGATTTCTTTCTTTTCTTAGTAATCCAGACACACGTGGCATCATGTAACTACACTTATAGATAAACACTTCTTGCTTTAATTACTAACATGCATAAACAATGATTACATACTCGTACATACTATTACGGGTAGATAACACTACAGTCATTGCTACATAATCGCATGGGCGGAATACAATTTCCCCACTTAAATGCTATCGCTCGACGAATTTGGCAATGGTGCGAGAAGCGTAACCTTTGGATCTACGCGTCTTATGTCAATACTAAAGAAAACGTAGAATCCAGAATTATAAATACAGAAACCGACTGGGAACTCTCGGCTACTACTCGTAGTTTTGAAACCATCATTTCACATTTCGGTCGATCACAAATCGACCTATTCGCTTCCCGCACCAATGCTAAATGCACAAACTTTGTCTCTTGGAGACCGGATCCCAATGCAATAGCCGTAGACGCTTTTACGATAAGCTGGAGTGATTGTTATTTTTATGCCTTCCCGCCATTTTCTATAATATTAAAATGTTTAAGAAAAATAATAGAGGACCAAGCAATTGGGATACTTGTTTTCCCCCATTGGCCTTCACAGCCTTGGTTCCCCTTATTACAAGAGTTATTAGCGTCTGATATTCTTTTTAATAATAAGTCAATTAATCCATTCAGAACGTAAAATAACATAGGAGTAGCAGATAAAAGATTGAGGGAATAAAAATAATAAACCACATACATGCTAAGACACGGAACAACAGAATAATCGAATACACAAAAAGCACATACATAATTAGTAGGTTTTTTTTTATAATATAAGGTGGCAAACGAGCAAGCGGCCACCTGAATCCGCCGAAATGGCGAAGCGACCGCTGCCCATAGACATTCGCAATAGCGGATGCGTTGCCTACCCTTAATTGACGGAGGAGGAGACGCACATAAATAGGATATTTCCCCTTCCTAGGCGTCTCCTCTACCGTCAAGTCCACATTCCCTTTTCATCCTTTTCTTATAAGAAAAAGGGGGGTAAGGAAATTGGACTAAAGTTGGGCCTCCCGCACCACACTCATCAGACGAAACGCGGGATTGCTCCCACTTCACGCCTGTCTTCTATGTGGTCGTAGTATTTCACCGGGCGAGCCGACCCATTCGTGCGAAGATGTTAAAGCGGGCTCTACCACTGTTAAAAAGGTATATAAAGGATCTTTCAACAAGGACGGTTCGATGTTAAATTTGAATAAAACAAGATGTGTTTGAGATATTAACGATATTTTAAGCTATTTGAGTTTCAAAAAATATATCACACAATGGCTAATATCGCTTGACTACGAAGGTACAGAAAGCTTTTTAAAAATAGTTCAATAAATTAAAGAATGTATACAACTTAGTTACGCTTAAATATAAAGTAGTTAAAACAAAACAAAAAAAAAAGCACGCATGCACACGTCCAGACACACAAACACACACACAAGCATCCAAGCTCATTCATGTGAATACAAACACACAATAAACTAAGTAGCTCATAACAAAATATTTATTTTTTATGTATAACTCTCATCTTATTTTGTAACAATGTATTTTAAATTGCGCAAGACAATCGTAAAAGAAGGCCCTGCCTCCTGAAACACAGTTTTTACTAGCTCAGGAGACAGAGTCCCACTAACTGTACAAAACTGTTTTTGGATCAATAGAGATTTTTATTTATTTTTTATTTGAAAGGCCCATTTATGTCATTATGATGGAATATGACATCGTTCAAATATCCGCCGCGGCTTCGTATGGAGGCACGAATCCAAGAGGTCCAATTTTTAATGACTCTGCTGCATAGATCCGGCTGAATCTGAGTGATGGCATACGTTATGTTAGCTTTGCAACGGTCGATTGTGGCTTATTGGTATAGACTTGCGACTTCAGGAAACCCCACAAGAAAAAGTCTAGCGGAGTCAAATCACACGATCTTGGTGGCCAATTCACGTCACCTCTGCGAGAGACAACCCTACCCTCAAACCGTTCATGCAGAATGTCCATTGTGTTGTTCGCGGCAAGTAGAGCCAACTTGCTGGAACCACATGTCGTTCACGTCCATATTGTTCTATTCGAGCCAAAATAAATTGTTTATCATTGATCTGTAGCGCTTTAATAGTTTTAAAATTTCCTTGTTAAAATGGTGACAACTTGTGTCGTGGAGGCTTGCGGAAGCGAGTATTAATCTGATTGTGGTTTATCTTATCATAGGTTATAGTTTTAAACATAATTTGTTAGTGAAGAATTACGGTGACCATGCATGACTATCCAATCCTAGAATTCCTGAGAATGATTGAGAGAATCAACAATCAAATTTTACTGAATTATCGATTTCAAAATTTCAAATATTTTTTACAGAAGAAGTAAACACTCTCAAACGATATTTCTTTCCTCTCAATCGCTCTCAAACGATTTTCTAGCGATTTGCATAAAAGAGGTAAAAAAATGAGGTGTGGGGGCAAGTTCACGCTAAAAATTTAAATTGTTTTTACGGAGAAAGTAGGAACTCTCAAACGAAAGTTCCTTTCTCTCAAAACCCTTCTAACGATTCTCAAACGATTTGCATAAAAAAAGTAAAAAACAAAAATGGTGTCCATCTGCATGTCGTGTCCCACAAGTACCACTAGGTAAGTAGTATATGACGCGTGTGTGAAAAGCAAGCAAAAACCGGAAATGTATAGTACCGCATAGAGCAAGTTTATCATTAGCACTTTTATACAGAATAAGTGTGATGTTATGGATGAAGAAGGCAGGACTCATTTCTGTTTGACGGCATTTAAGCCAGAGGATATTTCTTCGGCTAAGAATTTATTGTACAATTCTATGAAAACCACAAAAAGAAAAGCATCCCGTAAGGGAGATGGTAAAAGTGAGAATGAGACGCTAAGAACCAGTTTTGTCGATAAAGATTCATTTTTAGAACTAAAAAATGAAGTATCTAACGTTAAAGAGATTGTTAGTACAAGGGATTTTGAGTGTTGTAACTATATACTCGTAAATACTAAACGAGGTCCGGCCAATAGACTGGACAGTTTTAACAGCTGTGACAGCGGTCCGATAGGAATGATTAATCTACCTCGAGAGTCGCCGGAGCCGGCGACGTCGCCAATTAATTGTAAAAAAACGTTAGAACCGAGAAATTTGAATTTAAACAGTAGTGCGAGTGTGAGCGCGTGCATCGCAACCGGTTTTGGTGCAGCGCGTTCGGGGGCGAGTGCGCGGGAGCGGGAGCGCGCGTGCGCCCGACGCCGAGCGCTTGCCGTCCCTTAAGCGCGCGCAGCGATGCACTCTTTGTTCCTGTCGTCTCTGCGTCACCACAACGTAGAGGCCGTCACTGCGGTTTCAAACGCCGAAACCGCGGTGCACTCCTCTCCAACACGCAAGCCGACCATTGCCGAGGTATTAAGTAAAAAGGCGAAATTTGGAAGGATAAGGATAGGGATGAAGGATAGGCGATTGTGCAAAGAAAAAGATATCGAAACCGCTTTGTAGGCAAAAAAGGTACATGTTTAGACTCAGAGTTAAAGTTTCGAGCCGCGGATCTGAAGACTGCTCTGTTTATTAATAATGTTCATATAGATACGTGCGAAAGTGATATTTCGGATTATATTAAAAATAAAACAAATACAGATGTGACATTAATAAAAATAAAAGGCAAGCAACAGAAAGAGTACAACTCATTTAAGATCTTTGTTCCTAGGCATAAGTTAAATATATTTTTAAATCGTGATTAGTGGCCCGTCGGTGTATCTTTCCGTCGCTTTGTTGACTTCAGAATGAGAGAAGTAAACAAAGAAACGAGTTCCAACTGAAGCTTAACAAAATGATAAAGATCATGCATAATACGACCTTAGTAACATATAATTGCCGATCTATGAAGAGATCTTTAGAATGCATAAGGTCGCTCAGCGGAGAAGCTGACATCATTGCCTTGCAAGAAACGTGGCTGTTACCACACGAAATTCAGGGGCTTGGTAATATTAACAGATCGTTTCTATATGTAGGTATGTAAGTCCGTGGTCGATACATCCGCTGGACTTCTACGAGGTAGGCCTTATGGTGGTGTGGCCCTTTTATTGAATAGATACAGTTTCGAGAGTGTGTCAGTTATCTCCTGTGTGAATGATCGCCTCGTCTCTATTAAAGTGAATGTTACGGGGCGTTCGTTCTTGGTATTTTCTGTCTACATGCCTACTGACTCGTCAGATAATTTTCTAGAGTATGTTGAATGTTTAAGTGAGATAGTTTCACTAGTGGAAAATAATATTATTGAATCTGTTTTTATATTAGGAGATTTTAATGCACACCCAGGTGAGTCTTTCTATAATGAACTGATAAACTTTTGTAATGACCAAAAATGGGAGTGCATTGATTTAAAATTACTAGGTTTAAGTTCTAACACCTACACCTTTGCAAGTGACAAAAACGGTAGTCAGCGTTGGCTCGACCACTGTTTAGTCACCGAGGCCGCGAGTGGCTCCGTTACTCAAGTACGAGTCTTATACGACGTCTATTGGTCGGATCACTATCCACTACAAATTCAGTGTAATATAGAAATTCTGCAAAAGACAACGGAGCCACCGCGCACCACCACTAACAGAGTCTTATGGGGAGTGCGAGATAAGGGTCAAACTGATATGTACACCAAAATCTGTTATAATAAATTAAAAACAATTGATTTTCCTTTTGAGCTACATCAATGCTGTGACACATTTTGTTCAAACAACGATTCGGACCATACTAAGATTATTAATGACTTGTATTTGAAAATCATATCTTCATTACAAGAGGCGGCGGTGATTAGCTCACAGCCCAGTAGACGATGTAGGGTTCGGCCCATCGCTGGGTGGAACCAGTATGTTCGCGATGCTCCTATGAGCGACGTCCCTATGGACGCCAGGCAGAAGTTTTTAAATTGGGTAGCTCAAGGGCGACCCAAACAGGGACTTCTATATGATGAAATGTGTGCCTCGAGAAAATGTTTCAAAAAGAAAATTAAGTTTTGCCAAAAAATCAGGAAGTAATTAAAATTAATAACTTAGTAACTTAGTAACTTGCCATAAAAATAAAGACTTTCGAGGATTTTGGAATCGGACAAAAAAGATGAGCCCTAAGCCGTGCGTCCCGGCAAGCATCGAGGGCACACGGATCCCAAGGCGATAGCTCAACTGTTTAGTTCGCATTTTCAGGAACGATCGCCTTTGAGAAGTCGGTGTCGAGCTGTTGAGGTCGTCGTGTCCGGTGTACCCAAACGTATCACCGCTAAAGAAGTCGAGCTATCAATTAAAGGAATGACACGAGGCAAGTCACCCGGACATGACGGCCTCAGCATCGAGCATTTCTCCTTTGCTGGCCCGCACCTGCTGAGACTGCTGGGTTTGTTATTTACACTTTGTATTAGGCATTCCTACTTGCCAGTGGATCTAATGAGGTCTCTTGTGATTCCCATTGTTAAAAATAAGACTGGTGACATAGGGGATAAAAATAATTATCGGCCTATCACGTTAGCTACAACTGCAGCAAAAATACTTGACGGTCTGATTGAGGTACAACTCAACCGTCATTTGTCACTGCATGACGCACAGTTCCGCTTTAGTCCGCGTCTATCAACTGAGTGTGCCATTTTGTCCCTCAAACATACTGCCAAGTATTACACGGATAGGAGGACTGCTGTCTATGCGGTTTTCCTGGACCTTACCAAAGCGTTTGACCTGGTTAAGTACGATGTTTTATGGTCTAAACTAGTTGAAGCCGGTGTTCCAGGTGAATATATCAATATTTTTAAATATTGGTATGGCCATCGAACTAACCAAGTCAATTGGCTGGATCAGTTGTCTCGGACGTATAGGTTGGAATGCGGGGTGAGGCAGGGAGGCCTGTCCTCGCCTTCGCTTTTTAATCTGTATATAAATCAGTTAATCGTGGAGCTCAGCAGCACCGGTGTCGAATGCTCCATCGACGGGCGCACAGTAAACAGTATTAGCTACGCGGACGACATGGTGCTTCGGTTGCCACTTTGAGACGACTGATCGGGATATGTGAGGAATATGCGAACACTCATGGCCTCTTGTAGAATGTGAGCAAGAGCGAGTTAATGCTGTTTAGAGCTAGAGGTCGTAAGAGGGAATATTTTTGTTAAAAATGTGTAAAGATATTTAATTTATAAATGCAGTATGTTCATCCTCCTTTTAATTTAGTATGATTGTTTTTGTTTGTTTCTATTAATTAGCATAATATTTTTTATTTTTTCTTTATGATGTTCCATTTTTGTTTTTGTTTTATGTGATTTTTTTTCTTTTAAAGGTGTATTTTTTATTTTTATTTCTGTTTATGTATTATATGTAATTAGTACGGCCGGTTACCCTAATAATTAAGCTATATGTATGTTACTTGAGTGCGAAGGAGCCAGCTGAAAATCAGCGCAGGAACGGCTTAGTCCATCCTGCATACGCTGAGCTGGCTGCCTTTTGCCACGATTGTGTTTTCTTTAGAATAAGTCCTTTTTTATGTAATTTTTTATTTTGTGGCAATAAATGCATATTCATTCATTCATTCATTCATATATTCCTCCTATAAAATTAAATGGCGTTAACCTACTTAAGGTCTCGTCCTTCAAGTATCTCGGACATGTGGTCACTGAGGACTTGAAGGACGACAAAGATATTGAAAGGGAGCGAAGGGCGATGGCAGTCCGTGCCAACATGCTGGCCCGCAGATTTGCGCGATGTAGTACGGAGGTGAAAATCACACTCTTTAAGGCGTACTGCCAGTCGTTCTACACGTGCAATCTGTGGGTTAGTTAAACGCAATGGGCTATCAGCGCCCTCCGCGTCCTATATAATAATAGCTTTAGGATGCTGCTGGGGCTGCCCCGACACTACAGTGCGTCAGAGATGTTCGCGCAAACGCGGATTGACGGCTTTAACGCCATACTGCGCATACTGCGGCTTCTCTTTTACGTAGAATTCGGGAGAGTACCAACAGCATCCTAAGAGGGCTAAGTGACAAGACTGCCCGATCATGGGACACTAGCTGCGCGCACATATGCACGTAGCTGGTATCAGGTCTCCTAGATCGCTTAATTTAGTTTCTTCTTTTTTTTTCTGTGTGTGTAATGTAATGTAATATATAATTCTTCTGTCAATGTAAATATCATATGTGTAATATTCTGTGACATGAGTTAAATAAATTATTATTATTATAAATAAAAGTCTTGTGACTTAACAAATGTTTTATTTTACATACACACAGGTTTACACCAAAACATGTCTCTACACATCTACGTGTTTAAAATAATTAGTTATATCTTCGAATGAAGTGTACTCATATAATATCGATCGAACTTCACTTTGTAAGTTCGTTGGATCTTCTATTATATTCTCTATTGATGATGGACATATCGTTTCGGAGTTTATCCGTAACATACACGGACTCTCGGACACATTGATTTTTCGTCCTAGTAATTAACGCAATATTTTTTTATATATTATAAGGTGGCAAACTAGTAAGCGGCTACCTGAATCCGCCAAAATAGCGAAGTGACCGCTGTCCATAGACATTCGCAATAGCGGGTGCGTTACCTACCCTTAATCGACGGAGGAGAAGACGCACATTAAGAGGATATTTACTTTTCCTATGCGTCTCCTCCGCCGTCAAATCTATGTTCCCTTTTCATTCTATTCTTATGAGAAAAAGGGTGGGAAGGAAAAGGGACTAAAGCTGTGCCTCCGGCACCACACTCATCCATCGGGCGAGCCGACCCATTCGTACAAAGATGTTAAAGCGGGCTTTATTATTTATTTATTGAAAATTTTACAGAAAAACACAAATTAAACATATGCACAAATAAAGCCCCGCAAAAACCATATAATTGGTTTGTCCGCGGGTGCGGTGTTACAATATTACATATTACATATATATGTAGAGTGTCGTAGTGGAGTGTATCGTAATTATATGACATTTTTTTTTTGTGTAAAATTATATAAAATATATACATACATAATATATTGTATATAAATAAAATATTTTATTCATGGGCTATTTTCAAAAAGATGGCTTTCCAAACGCTTAACAAATAGTTTAAATTTTGAATTTAGATTTGCTATTTCAGGTGGTAAGGTATTGAGCATGTATGGTAAACGTTTTCCAATTGTTCTGTCACCGTAATAATTATTAATCCTTGGTACTATGTATTTGCCTCGAGAGGCTGCCCTAGTGCTGTGTTGGTGTTGTGCTTGTGTAGTAGTTAAATTATTTATTGTTTTGTGATTTACTGATAGAAAGATAAGTTTATGCTTTAGACTAGCCGGTAATATCTTGCATATCTTAAAAAGTTTATAATAATCATCTTTACATTTATGGTTAGTTTTACTATTGACTAATAATTTTAAAAATCTTATTTGTAAATTCTCTATTTTTTGTATGTACGATTTAAAAGTTAATCCATAGCTGTCTAAACCATAAGAAATAACTGATTCTACCAGGGCTTTATACATGTTTTTAAGGATTTTTTGTGGTACAATGTGTCTTAGGTGGTAGAATTTACCCAACAATATTCTTAATTTGTTACATATATAATCTACATGTTCTGACCATGAAAAATGTTCATCTACTTTTAAACCTAAATACGTTACAGAAGGTACGATTTCTATTGGTGTACAACTACATTTATGGAAACTATTATTGTGAAAACAACTATACGAATGAGTTATTACGGCACAAGACATGTTAGGTAAATACATATATGGTGATCTTATTATAAGCATTTTCGTTTTTTGACCATTAAGAACAATACCATTATCATGAGACCATTTCACTATGCTATCGACATCCTGTTGCACGAGGCGTTTGATCTCGTCGAGATCGTGGCCTGCTCGCAGCACGCACAGGTCGTCGGCGTACATGTAAGCGGTGCAATGGCGCACCACCTCGCACAAGCTATTTACATGGAGCAGATAGCAGAGGGGTCCGCAGCAGGAGCCTTGAGGCACGCCGCAGCGAACGTCGTGCGGCTCGCTGCTCGCTTCGCCCACCTGCACGCGGAAGCTGCGCCCGTTCAGATACTCGCGGAACCACCGGTTTAGCGGATGATCAATCCCACATTCCTCCAGTGCTCGGATCAGCGTCTCATGCTCCAGGGTGTCGAAAGCTTTTTTATAATCGAAGAACACAACTACTACTATTTTCCTGTCGTTTAAATATCCGTTAACATCGTTAGTAAATTTTGATATTAATGAGGTTGTGCTCTTACCACTTTGGAATCCATATTGACAACTGTTTACGATATTATTTTTACTTAAATAGAGATTGATTTGCTTAACTGTACATTTCTCAAATATTTTCTCAATACTAGACAATATGGATACAGGTCTATAATTATTGTAGTCTTGTTTACTTCCTTTTTTATGCAACGGTCTCACTATGGATTCTTTCAGTTTATGTGGAAACATATGATTATTAATACATAGATTGATAAAATGTGACAGAACGGGACTTAATTGCTCAGATACCGATTTAATATCACACATGCGAATTAAATCGCTACCTGGCGATTTTTTACTAGATATGTTTGAATAACCTTAAATACATCATCAGGCTTAACCGGAGCCCACCGCATACATAAAACAGGCTCTTTAACATAGGAATTTCTGTCTAACAATTTCTCATTACATTGATGTTTCACTTGCTCTATTTCTTGATCGAAACAAGATGCAAACTCGTCACATACAGTCTTCAAATTACTGCTATGTTTTATGTTAGATATAATAGTGCTATCTATAGACTTATTATTATTACCTAATAACTTATTGAGCCTCTCCCATAATTTTCTTATATTGTTTTTACAGTCAGCTATGCATTGAAGTTCGTATTTATTTTTGGATTTTGTGATTAATTTGTTACATTTATTGCGTAATCGAGTAAACTGTAATCTTTTATCATGTTGTTAGGGTCATTTTTCCACATTTCGAAAACCTATCTCTTTCACTAATTATTTTTCTTAAATACGGTGTTACCCATGGGTTTCTATTTCTATAACTGTTATGCTTAAAAGTCCTCTCTATATAACTGTCATTACATATGTCATGGAAAATTTGTAGAATCTTATTGTACAGTTGGATTGGACAGTTTATACAAAGAAGTTCTTGAAAGTTAACAGACTGTAATCTTTGGTGTACCTTAAAATTATCTAATACTAAAGGAACAGTTGCAGCTTTCCCTGTATCCTGCTGAGAGTGTTGTTGGTCAGGGGGCATGTTCCACTGTACAGCCGCGGCTACGTAATAATGGTCGGACAATTTATGTTTAATTACTGCAGAGTTTATTGAAGCGCTAGCTGAACGAATAAAGATATGATCTAAGCAGGATTCGCTGACAATATTTCCTACTACTTCTTTTCTAGTTATACTACTTATACATTTATTGAATCCATACTCATAAAGTAAACTTTCATACAAAATGACTGTGTTATTAGTTGTCTTTAATAAATTAATGTTTAAGTCACCGCAAACAACTATTTTTGAGTTTCGTGGAATGGATTCCAAAAGATTTCGTAAATCGTCCAAAAATAATAAGACTTTATCTTCACCGTCTTGCATTCGCGGCGGTCTATAAATCGAAATTATGTATACGTACTCTTCCCCATATTTGACCTTGACAACAACGCTCTCGGCAGCGCGCGAGTCGAGCACGAGCGGCGGCGAGCACGTTCGGGCCGCGAGTTGCGTGCGAGTGTAACAATTCAAATCATAGCCTTCAATTTGATAGAAACACAAATTACTAAAATTAATATTTGGTTCTGTTATTACAAGTATATCTAAATTATTTAAGCAACTGTTTACTGTGACAAGAAATTCACTAAAATGTTTCTTAATTGACCTTATGTTTATATGTAAAATACTTAAATCTATTGTATTTATTAAAGATCGGACGGATTTCATCCAAGTCTCTACATTATAATAACTATTTTCGTACACTAAATTGTTTTTTATCGAACTGAGATCATAATCTGCGAATTTTATCGACTAACATTGCACTTATACCTAAAATACAATTTTTTAATAATAAGAAAAATAAAAATTTAACAATTTAAGGTATTTAAATACCTAACTAATGTGACTATCTATTAATAACTATATCTATTTATTTGTTTTATTTAACAATTCACTAATGTCTTTTTCGGATCGAATCCAAAATGCCTTTACATTTTCTCCTGCATTCCTTACTAGAATTCGACCTTTTGAGACCCAGATAAATTTGTAAACATTCCTCAGCATATTCTTTGTTTTCCACAGCAGTTCCCTCGTAAACTTGTTCAAATCCTCATTTATATAAATCTTGCTGTTAGACGTACCGCCGGTAATATTGTTGCTGCATAGCAACACGCGTGTGCGTCGCTGCGCGAGCCAGGCGTCGCGCGGGCTTGGGCTGTTCACCGCCCCCGCCCCGCTACCCCGCCCTTCCTTGCTGCCGCCCGCGTCCGTTCCGTGTTGACGAAAACTAACAATTATTGAAGATATTTTACCTTCTTTACGCTGAGGTAATCTTCGTACCCATAATATTTCTTCGGTTGGTAACTTTAACTCCTTACCAATCTTCTTTACTAATGCAGAGGTATCTTCATTCGGTAGTTGTTCAACACCCGCAATTTCTATATTTTGTCTACGTGAGGATTGGTCATATTCTTGTAATTTTTGTTCCAACGCAACATTGCATTTTTCTAAATTGGTACATCTATTAGAGAGATCATACATATTCTTTTCCATTTTAATTACCTTTGTCTTCAATTCTTCTTGTTCGCTTAACATTTTATCATATTTGTCGGATAACAAACTAAGAGACTCACTGATGCCGCTCAGCTGTAATTGGACGCCTGGTATGACGCTGACTTTCTTTAGTATTTCCCTCAGCAGCTTCTTATGGTTGACATCGGTCACTTCTTCATCCTCCGAAACTTCTAAATCGTCTTCCTCACAGTTGTTGCAGTAATTTCTTATTTTTCCCGCTTTCATATCTGCAGCTAAACCACGAACACAAGCCCGGTGGAAAGTTCCTGCACATTGTCCTTGACAAATAAAATGTGACCCTTTTTTAGATAAAGTCTTTTTACACTTTGAACACTCCATTATAATAAGCAGTCGCGATTAAATGAAATTTTTATAAATGTCGCGGGCGCGTGCCATTGAGCGTGCGCGTAGGTGCGTCCTTGACGCCGTTTCGCGGCTAACTTCTACCACTGTTACACATCAGTGTACGAAAAATGATTTTGTAATACTTTTCGTTTATACTCGTATACTAATTAACAAAAGGAGCTTATTATAACTTTGGCAGACGTTCTATGGCAATCAGTAATTGTTGTATGGCAGTTGGAATTTTATTTATTATATTATAACAGGACAGAAAAATATGTGGCAGCAGAACTTATAATGCACAGCTACAATAAAAATTATCTTTTGCGAATTTCGCTAATATTTCGATCATTAAACTATAAACTGACAAGGATGATAACAGGGGAGTGACAGGGGCAAACTATTTAAGAGGAAAATTTAAAGAGCTACAATTCTTCCATACATCATTTTTATGTAAGTCATAATTTAGGCTACGCAAGCAAAGAAAGCAAAAAAGACCCGAATTTTCATCACGCGATTGTGAGCTAATCTATTTAACTACGCCTTAGTCTTTGACTCCAAAAATTAAACAAAAAAATGGGAGCCGCCTGCAAGCACTACTAAACACCCTAAAAAAGTAATTTTCAAAATAGGTCCACTACTCCACTAGTCGTCGGGGAAATCTTTTGTACTTTAGTGTTAATGTATGTATTGTCAGATATTTCGTTTGTTGCATCAGTCTTAGATTTTAAACTAACAAATGTTGCACTTGGAATAACATAATCGATATCGTTTTTTAACGGAAAAGTTAGCTCAACAACTGTATCGTCCGAATCGTCATTGAGATTAGATATTATCCTTTTCATGGAACTGCGTTCTGTTTCTGATGACACTGCTGGCTTTTCCACTTTATTCTCAACTGAACTCGTTATAGATGTAGTTTCTTCACCATCTTGAGATAACTGGAAAGTAAATATCAAATAATGACATAATGTATTTTTTAATTCATAGAACAGTAGTTTTGTACAAAAATAAAATACATACAGATGAGAAACTAATTATTTAAATAAAAGCTACCAAAACTCATTTAAAAAACTAGTTCAAAACTGTACTTACAGAATTGTCGACTGTCTGCATTGCAATGAGCGAATGTAGGTGGCGTCATTCGCCGTGCTTGCGAGGAACGGGCCGGCCGTGCAGCATGGACACAGGCGAAGACAGCTCGGGCTTGACGCGCATGGCGCACGTAGCTGGCGCGTTAAGCACGCACTCCGTGCCCGCCGGACCCCACTCCGCCGTAGGACGAGCCAGCATGCGCGCTTTCTGTAACAACAGCCATCCGTCACAATTAACAGAATTCGTTTTCCAATTGTAGTAAGATCTTGTTGAAATATAAGCACAACCCAAAAGTACCAGTCCGTAGCGGAGAAATATTAATCCAAAAAAAAAGCTACCGAGTCTCGCTTCCCCTTCAAAAATGTGTCAGGGTTCATGTAAAACCTAGTCGTTTTAGTTAGTGTCTATTATGAAGCCTTGGCAATTACACGGCGCCATCAATCTTCAAATTAACATATGTCATTCTCGAGAGCTTTGCTTAGGTTTAGATAAAATTGGGATAAATACCAAGTGGTTTTCTTTCCAAATGATGGCACCGTGACCGTGTAATTGCTTAGGCTTCATAATGGACACTATCTAAAATGACTAGGTTTTACTTGACACCTGACACATTTTTGTAGGGGAAGCGAGACACGGCAGTTTTTTATATTTTCATTTATTATTATTAATATTTTGGGTGACACACTAGCAGCTAGTTAGCTGATGCGTGTGTGTTGTATAGCTCGCAGATTTTAAGTTTATATATATATTTAATTGCCTAAGATCCAAAGCGTTTTTTCTTTCCTCATAAGATTTCCTGATAAAACCTACATTATGTGAAAGAGCACATGTTTTTAAACATGTTGTAACTGGGTTGCCTAATCCTAGCCTGGCAAGGCTATGTTTAATTGATCTCGGAAGTGGTCAATTTGTGGAGGAAAACCCCTTATCGAGTTTCCAGAAAATTTTGTCACCAATCGATAGTACGTAACATAAACACGACTCTAAGGTGGGGTTGCCTATCTTTTGACCGGCAAGAGTGGAGATTGCCACCTATTAAATGGTGACAAAATAGAGGCTAATTACCCTCATCGAGTTTCCTGATGAAATTATACTCAAAATGAAGATATTAATGATCCTAACACAATGGTATAGGGTTGCCTCACCAAAACTTGGCAAGAGATAGGGTTGCCACGGTTTAAAGATTCTCAAATCTATCTAATAAAGATCAATAATATTGTTAAAAAACTATCATCATTAAAAATACTCCTGCCGCACTCTGGAGAAGAATGCGAATCGAACTACTTGTTCTTCCTTGTTGTTTGTAGTAAAATAGGCAATTGATGTAATGTAATGCAGTAAAAATTCTTACTTTTCAAATAATAATAATAATTTATTACCGACATTCTAAAGCAATATTATTTGTTGCTACATGTAAAACTTTATTAACGCAAAAAAATTGCGATTGGCGTACAGGTTTTCTTTTATTTGTTTGAAATTCGAACACCACGGCATGACATCGCCGAATCGGACGTCAATGGCGGCGTTTTTTAAATCCGTAGTATATTTAAAATTCCTTTGTTAAAATGGTGAGAACTCAAAAAAAGACTAAAAGATGATCAACACCGGGCTGCCAGAAATTAGGCATTAGCCAATTATTATAAAATATGAAAACAGAATTTATTGAAACTAATTTCGAAAACAACGTTTTAAAACCGCAAATCTTAAATTAATAAATGAGAAAATAAGAAATTACAATTAGAACTAGAGAAATTTATTAATAAACATTGAAGAACATAACATGTTTGGTTTTAATATCCCATAATCTTACTAAAAGATTATTATCCTATGTATTGTTAAGAAGAAAATTAGAACCGTGCTGTAGAATTGGCGCAACGCTAGATTGTCGGCATAAACGTCACATCCCTAGCTGACAGCTGTCAATGTCATTAGAAGGATGGATATTCGCGCGCATTCCTGGCGGGACCGCTAGTTCAGTGTTTAAATTAATATCGCTAGTTATGATTATATTAATTGTTTAAAAGTATGTTGTAAAATTTGTTGTTACCACTGAAGTTAAATCTATTCCGTTTTATTAATTAAATTATAACAGGTTAAAGATAGTTAATGAATATGAAAAGAACATTCCACGTACCTCCATTATTGTGAGATCAGCGGGTCCATTGCAGATTTCGCGAACGGCTACGATCACCATTACGACTACGGGCAGCATCATAAGCGTCCAGCCCACGGCATTAGCCCACATCGGGTACACGTAGTGTGCGTACGTCGCCGGCTTGTATTCGATACAATTAATCACCAATATAAACTGAAATTGTACAACTTTATTCATTACCTAATATTAAGCTTGCACTCTTTTTATATACAGGGTATATAAAAAAAAACTTGCACTTGTTGAGGCGGATTTAAAATAGTGCAACCGATTGAATAATTTAAATAGAAATGTGTCATATTGCCAATTTATAAATATTGAGGCTGTTAAAGTCACGTTTTGTTAGTTGTTGTTTCCGATTTTATCTACAGAGTTTACTTTCTTTCGAATTCCCAGCACGGAGCACACCAATAGTAATTTTACTGTAAAAAATGATTTTTTTTTTATAAAAATATTAGTAGTTTTTTGTTAATTTACTAATATTTCCTTTAAACATTCCAACTAAGCTCTAGGCTTGTGCTAGGATATGGTTCACGACAATAGTCGAATGGCGGGATTCGAACCCTCGACCTCACGATCGGTAGTCCGTACCCCAAACCATTAGGCTATTGGCGCTTAAATTATATTACAAGCATGGATCGCAAATGTAAATGCGCGCTGTTATCAGTCGCGCTGTGATATGTTTTGATCTAAAGAAATAAGCGGCCAAGCTGTGTGAACAGTTTTGCAAAACGTAAACAATAAGAACAATACAATTTAAGAGTTAAAAACAATGTAGCAAAAATGAAAAAAAAAGCAATTAAGGAGCCAAAATGCTAACTTGTTGTTATGTGGTGCGATTTCAAACCTTTATTTATTAAATCTAGGTATACAGATATAAAGGGGTTTATAACATATTTTTTATAATACAAAAATAATTTCTTTTATAATAAAATATAGACTTAAGTTAATGAAAGTTTAAAGTTTTTTTTATGTCATTTATAATGGGAATAACAGTATACTGGTATCACGAGGAACCTGTTATATTTATCCGTATTACCGGAGAAGAGCCCTGATGCGGCAGAGGGACGAAGAACCCCTCCCGAAAGAGATTGTACGCTGGAGGAGGGAAGGTCGCGACGATCTCTTCCGGCGATGGGAGCAGAGATTGGCGGGCGCCTCGGCGAGCAAGCGGCTTGTTGAGGCTGTCCGCTCCGTCCTGCCCCAGTGGGTGGAGGCAAGGCACCGGGACCCGACTTACTTCCTGACGCAGCTACTCACAGGGCACGGCTGTTTCGGCCGTTACCTGTGCGTGGTTGTGGGAATTGAGTCGGATCCCGGGTGCCGCCTGGGACGCTCAACGCGCCACGCTCACTGGAGCAATCGGGCGGGATCTGTCGCTGCCGGCTGTCGTACAATCGATGGTCCGCAGCGAACAGAGCTGGGCCGCCGTCGCCTCGTTTGCACGCGAGGTGATGGTGGCTAAAAGAGAGGCCCTGCGGGAGCGCGAACGTGCCGGTGAAACGCTGCCGCCCCGCAAGGCTCCAGCGAGGGGCCGCCGGCGTGCGAGATACGCTGCGGCCCTTCAGCTGAACTGAGAGGGCCACGCGCGACGGGTCGGGGGACCTGTCGCGCTGAATGTGGCGGATGTGCCCCCCTCTTGTGTTCCGAGGGGGGCCATTATCATAGGGTGATGGGAGGGGTTTAACATCTGACCCCTCCCTACACGTGTCGAGCCCCTACGAAGGGGCTCCCCCTAGCTGGGTCGTAGATAAACTAACGTAGATGCCACGGCCCGGTTGGGCGAAGGAGAACACCGCGGGGTTTAGTGGGTAGTCCCGCCGAAATATAAGGCCGGGAGTCCCACACGAAACTATCCCTGTTGCCTCCGCGGCACGGACGGTGCAGTGCGTAAAGGCATTCCCCGCGACAACAAAAAAAAGTATCCGTATAAGTATTAAAAGTAGATACTAAGTACCGATATGAAAATTTGAAAAATCTTTTATTACGCAGTTGAGCACCTAGAATGACTCTTTTGAAGGACCTGGAAGCGAAGTTATACTTCTTTCTGAGCTCGCTGGCGGTTTTATCCCCAGGCACGCCAGCATTCCCGCTTGTAGTGTAAAACTGATCAATCGGCATGGCGGGCATTAAAATCGCCAAGTACCACGACCTCTGCCGAAGGGATCTGTTCCAACACGGACTCTGTGCCCATTTGGACCAGCTGCATGAGTTGGTCGCTTAGACGCGTAGACTCGTGGATGGTCATCGCTACCTACGCGCAGCCACAGAACGGATAGGTCCCGGCCTTCAAGGTGGCCGAGGCGACGAGAGCAGATATCCCCGCGCACCTACAGACTCGAAACGGAAGTTCGGGCGTAAGTGATTCTTTGGTGGGGGATTCTCCAAAGGTTTTTTACCCCCCTGGTGTAGACTCTCTTTAGATCCCGCTGCCATGCTGTAATTTTAAACGCGAAATCGCTTCCACTTCACGCCCGTCTTTGTGTG
This sequence comes from Papilio protenor, assembly GCA_029286645.1. Taxonomy (NCBI): domain Eukaryota; kingdom Metazoa; phylum Arthropoda; class Insecta; order Lepidoptera; family Papilionidae; genus Papilio; species Papilio protenor. The sequence goes on along the minus strand of JAGSMZ010000073.1, from coordinate 127,746 downwards.
GTGTGGTCGTGGTATTACACCGAGCGAGCGGCCATTCGTCATCCAGCAAATGGTGGATGCGGACTCTGCTACTGTTCTATTTTTTTTTATAATATTAGGTGGCAAAGAGCAAGTGACCACTTGAATCCACCGAAATGGAAAGCGACCGCTGCCCATAAACATCCGCAATTGCTGATGCGTTGCCTACCCTTAATTGACGGAGGAGGAGACGCACATAAAGAGGACATTTCCTCTTCCTATGCGTCTCCTCCACCGTCAAATCCACTTTTCCTTCCCATCCTTTCGTCTTAAGAAAAGGGTGGAAAGAGAATGGGACTAAAATTAGGCCTCCGGCACCACACTCATCAGACGAAACGCGGAATTGCTTCCACTTCAAGCCCGTCTTCTGTATGGTCGTGGTATTTCACCGGGCGAGCCGGCCCATTCGTGCGAAGATGTTAAGCGGGCTCTACCACTGTTCATTAATCTTCTATTTATTATGAGTAACTTATTTATTTATTTATTATTACTTATTTGACTATTTAATATATTTTAAACAGTTAGTTTAATAATTAATGAGATGATTTAATTATTTTAAAATAAACAACCTATAAACGTAAGTCAAATCCCAGCGAGAGTAATATTACCACAATATGCAGACGATTTTGTTTTATTCATATGAGACAAAGAGTTAAATAAATCTATTGACTTTATGTAAAACATGCTAGAGAACTTTAATGTGGGTCTAATTAAGATAGGTTTAAAACTATCGCCTTTTAAATTCAGATATTGTATATTTAGTAGTGTTCAAAAAAGAAATATCTCTGAATTGGTAGTGAACGGTATCCATTACCTTATTCGAAATGCAATAAATATTTAGGAATGGTTAGGTAGCAGTCGGTAGGGTCGCAGTCGGTAGGGTAGCAGTCGGTAGGGTCGCCACAAAATGGTGGACGACATACATTTGCGCAACTACTTCAACATGAGTATCAAATGAAAGAGCTTGACTAGCGAAATATTGTACTCTCTGAATAAATCCAAGATGGCCGCCGTTACAAAAAGGCGAATGATATTGTTTTTGTGTAAAAGTTTTTTTTGTAATATGGGTATCAAATGAAAGGGCCTTACTATCAGAGTACAATACACTGAATGGAGCCATATAAGCTGCGATTAAGAAATGGCCGCATGCCTTTTTCAATCCGCTCAATATGGGTATCAAACTATCAAATAATAGTATTTACCTAACAGAACAACATAATAAATACAAATTCAAACACATAATAAAAACGAATTAGTAAAAGAAGGAATTGACTCAAAAAATATTATAAACTAGCTGTTGACCGCGACTTCGTCCGCGTGAAATTTGAATGTTCAAAACTTACGTTCGCCCCTTTTTTCAACCTATCACCAAAAGTATTAACTTAGTAGTAATCTACGTAATAACAGAAATCTACCGATGCAAGATTCCAAATTTCTAAGTCCGGTAGCTTGTAAGCTGATTTTTCGGTTACCCTCATTGTTTGTGTTCGCGATATCTTCTAAACTATTAGTCCAATTTAAATACTCTAAAGGACAATTTTATTCTACATTACATTCTCCTGATAACAAACGCATTTCTTTGGATAAGGGTTAATACTGAAACCAATAAAAGAACGCCGCAAATATCGTGCGGTTTTTAATTCATTTTGTAAACAATAGGTGGTTATTGTAAGAAAACCGTTAAAGATATTATAGATATATGCCATCGCGGGCTTTTCTGTAGAACTTTTTGAGATCTATAATTCTATCATATATCCTTTTTATATAACTCTAACAGTTTAGGCAGCGTCAGCCGAGAAAAGTTAAAGTTTATTGAATTTTTAACGCCGGCGTCCAGAAACACGGTGTTTATTAATAGTTCCTAAACATTAGTAATAATAAAATATAGCCTATGTTACTTACAGATAAATTACCTTTCTGATGGTGAAATAATTTTTTAAATCGCCCTAGTAGTTTTTGCGTGAATCAAATACATACTAAAATACAAATCTTTCGTTTTAATAATTTTAATAATGAAATTAAAAGTTTTAATAATTAAAAATTCGAATTAATTTAATAAATAATGCCTTTCGTTTTATTGTTGGTTTAAGATTGACAACTACGCAGTTAATAATTTTACGATAATTCGTCTTTATGCACTTTCACTGAGTCTTAGCGAGAATCAAAAAATGAATGGTTCATAGATATAAATGTCCTTACCATTAAAACAGCGGGGGTAATGATGCGCCACATGGCGCTCCAGAAGATGACCCAGATCTTGGACTGGCGGCCGATCATGCTCTGAATGTCACGACAGAACTTATCCGTTCCGTAGAACCAGGAGATGAGGATGCACTCGCAGATGGCCATTATCAGTACCGACCAGTTTGCAGCGTACTTGTCCATCAGCTGCAGCCAGTACATTCCGCTCTGGAAGCAATAGTTAAACCATTAAGCATGGTGTCCGTAAAAGACGTTTATAACGATTGTTATCGACCTCATTTCCGGTGTACTAAAAATGCTTGGGTATTGGCGAAAAACCAATGGATACGGTTGTTGTACTGAGTTTTATTAAAAAAGTACACGTTAATAGTTATATTTCGTTCCCTCTATCGACGAAGACTTGTTCCCGATGCTTTAGTAAGCCTGTAAGTAATGTTTGAGCGTTCCCGATTATAAAGTCACTACTTCGCAGTTTGCAGGCGAGCGCTCCGTGATCCGCGACGTCGAAAGCCTTTGACAGGTAACAGCATAGTACTGCGACCTGAAGCCTGCGTTCGCGAGCTTCGAGCGTGCGCCGGACGAGTTCGCGGGTCAGCGACGTGGTGGAGCACCCGGCCCGATAGGCGTACTGCCGCTCGGACAGTGCACCTGTCTCGGACAGGTATTTCGTGAGGCGGGCACTAATGCCGTTTTCGAATATTTTGGCAGGGGCGGGGATCATCGAGACGGACCTATGTATATCCGTCTATGTCATCTTTTTTGCCCTTACTCTTAGATAATGGTGAAATTTTACTTAATTATAATGGCGTCGGATATACTCCCGCGTCAATACACCGATTGAATTTTTTATTTATTTATCAAACACAACAAAAAATTCAAAATACAAAATTAAATAAAAGCGTCTATAAACCCAATTGCAATTTTGTCCAGACACTTTGGGTCATCGAAATAATTTCCCTCTCTTCTAATCTAAATAAGTTCCCTCTCCTCAGACATATTAAATAGGAATAGGCGTAAATCTAAAAATTAAATAAACTTGAAGAAAACTAAACAACACAACACAATAAAAATAAATGTATTAACTCTGTGCTGCACTGAGTATGTCCGTGTTCCTTGTTCTCAAGGTGACCTCCAGACTTCCGATATAATGTCTTCTTCAAATCTCCATAAATTCCTTTGATTTTGTTAAAATAATCAACTTCTCGATAAATCCAAAATCACTGATTCGGCTCGAAGCTGACCATGTAAATATTTCGACAATAACTTGGAGATATAAATAAAACAGATTTTTGCCAAGATGGATGCGTTTACTCCGCCAGTTACAAGTTTTGAATGATAATTAAATAAAAATCATGTTCCGAGACGGTAATGCGAAATTTGCTTATACTCGGTTTATTCCTAAGTTTTACTTTATACCGCGTTTATTTGTAAGGCTGCTAATGTTTACGTACATTATATTAATGGAATTGGTTATTTTAAGTATTTTTTAAAAGTAATTATTGAATTGTTCAGATATGACAGTACATGAGTTGTTATCGTTGTTTTTTAGTACAACAAAAAATAGCGAAGTATTTATGACAACAAATTGAATATATCTTCCTCGCTTCGTATAATAAAGATCTTACTTTTTTCCTATTCCCTCAACATTATTTTGTTGTTTTTCACTCATATAAATTTGTACTTCTCTCCTAGCTGCTCCCTGGCGCTCCATAGTAGGTAATGTTTTATATGTTTTTTGTAAGGGCTTGACGAATAAGATCCTGCCGCCTGACTTGTCACTTACCGTAGTGTTAGATATAATGTCGGAAATGTAAATTATTGATTTCTTTGCTGCTTGTATTCAACTGTTAGCTTCATCTTCGGTTTTCAATGTTCTCGTGTTTTCAGCAGTGGGACATCGGCGCGAGCTGCGTTGCCTCGAAGACGCTTTACGCTCTAAACAAATAGGTTATGCAAATCCAGCTTATTCATTATCACCGCAACTGTGTTCGGTAGACTTTCATTGTCAGTCGTAGGAAGCCCTGCAATCTCAATTCGAGTTCGACTTCTCTCGTTCCGCTTACTGTGTCTTCTGCTCGAGTGCCTTCTTAATTCAAGATGACTATTTATATTTGTTAAATTTAAATTCTTGTTTTCTAAATCAACAATTTTGTGTTTCATGGCGTCCACATATTCTACAAGCGTATCAATACATTTTACGTTACAGCAATTTAATGAAGTGACGATTGGTTCGAGCTGTTTTTGAATCGTTCATTCAAAGTCGTTTTTAATTTGTTCTAACATTTTCTTGATATTTGGTAAAAGTGTGTCAGTTAAATGTCTGCCTCTTCTTCTGGTGGTATGTAGGATTTTTTGGATGGTAAGTATCTTAGGCAGTCTGCGCACGACCATTCTATCGAGTCAGAACATCTTAGTGCCGATATTTGTTTGCTTGAAATTTCAGCACAATCTTGAGTGGCGTGCACTAATTTATAACATTTGTTACACTGCAATACAGGAGTGCGTTTATTTATATTTTTTCAGATTTATCACACTTAAAAGCCATTTCTTTACATCTGGAGGTAAGACGACATATTTTAAACGACCGGTCGCTGTCACTGACAGGGAGAGAATGAAGGGAGTTTTGTGGGCTTTATCGGGATTTAACCTAGACCTATCAATGACGATGTCGATTAAAAAGCAACGATTGCTTTGACGAAGGGGCTTTGGCGCAAAGCGACCATACTGCCAATTAGTGATACATCTGATTATCTAAATTATTTCTTAAACAAATGTCAGCCAACTTAAACACTCTCCACGCCAGCCAGCCAGGATAGTGTTCATTTGAACGACACTACACCCTAAAGGTTTAAGTCGCTCCGAACACACTCCAAAACAACATATTGCATGGGCATCGCCGATGAAGAGAACGGGAAGAGAGTCCCTAGAGAGACGAAAATTGAAAATTAAATATGTGAATTAATTCAAAATACTGAAGTGTTTAAAATCCCTGGAGTCCCGCATAGGTAACTCAAAAAAAATAACCCAATGTTGATAAGCATAAAAGAAAGTATTTTTAATACTACAATAACCCCCCAGTTAATAACCGGCCTGCCCCCCTAGATTATCAGATGGCGAGGGCGACGTGTTGGATGTCTTCCACACTTTATGTGTAACATGGACATTTGTATGCAGTCTACCAACGCGTATATGCGCGAGGAGATTTCTTTTCAAAATGTTACCTTATCTGTATAAAATGGTAAACGTTCAGAATTGTTTTGTATTTCTTTAAACAACAGAACTTAAAACATGTCCCGAGTATTTACGGGAGATATTTGAAATAACTCTAAATGTATTAACAAAGAGATACAATAAAGGATAGCTTACATTAGTGGTGAACATTAGTCCTCCGAAGTAGCCAAATATAGCGATTACCATCACTACACGTTCTTTGTTTTGTCGGTGATTCGGAAAACGATCAAGTATTGCTGTTGACACCGTCTCTATCAGCGCGAACTGAAATTAAATGTAAAACGCAAAATACATTTTTAGTTCGTTTGTTTAAAAAATAACATACTCATCTACTCAGCATTAAACTAGCACATGTTCGACAAGTTGTAAAAGAAAATTAACAATAATTGTTACAATTAAAGCACGCGTAAGCGAGATATAGCAGTGCCATTTTGAAATTATGTATCAAAATTAAGCCAGGTACAGTTGAGGAAATTGGCGATGTTCCACCTTAAACGCTATAGTCGTGTGAACGTTTCGTACGCATTGAGACGCGCAAGGTATCGGTAACCAATAGGATGCGGCCTTTATTGTGTTTATACAATAACGCTCGGTGAGTGGTCAGGGTTGTAACAATAGACTTAATAATGGTAATCAGAAATATTTTTTCGTCGTAGAAAGGAAGACACGATAGCAGGGCGCATCACTTCGTTTTCTATTATTGTCTTTAACATGTTTTCTGTGATAATGTCAAACAATGTAAGTGTTGCGTGAGGGCCCTTTTAGCGCTCGTCGCGCCCGGCCATTTGCGCTCCGAGCCGTCACCGACATCAAAGTAATAATAATCTATATCTTCTATATTAATATAATAAAGCGTAAACACACACTTCTTTGTTGCCTAAGATGTCAGCAACTACAGCATATTTTTGAATAACGCTTTTTTTGATAAAAAGCCCTACACTTACCTTACGCTTTAGGCTATATATTTTCACGCCATTAAACTTAGGGGTAAATATTTTGGATAAAAACTCTAATGTGGGAAAGAGACCATAAGTTGCTGCCAACATCAAGGAATCAAGGTTGCCATGGTTTGCCATCATGTCATGTCATTTTGACATTTGCAATTGATAATTTGACAAATGTAAACAATAAAATTAAATTTTTATAATTTTATGTGGATGAATTCACATGGGAACAGCTAGTTGTACAATATAGACATAACAGCTACAATAAGGAGGTTTACATATTCAAGAAATTATTTCGTTACTTTTTAGTGTAGTTATTGGTTTTTGAGAATATTATGTTTTTAGTGTATTTTGTTTGTGTATTCATTAATTCATTAATATACAAAAACGGTGGACACAATGGAGGACATTTTAAATGCAACCAACATGACGAACATGATTTGCAAGGCAATCAACATAGCAAAGAAATCTGGCTGAATGTCGTTGTCTATGGTTTCACTTGTTTTTTAATGTTTATTATTAGGAAATAATTTGAAGTAAAAAAGACAATTTTCTTAATTATAACTTTTATTATGACTTACTAATGCAAAACATATGTATAAATTGACATAAAGTTTCTTAAAAATTTACATAACAATAATTATCAATTTCAACAAATGTTTTAGTAGAATGAAAAAAATACATTTTTATGATTTCTATCTTGTTATTTTTTTTATATCATGAGGTGGCAAACGAGCAAGCGGCCACCGGAATCCGCCAAAATTGCGAAGCGACCGCTGCCCATAGACATCCGCAATATAGACTTTCAACAAGGAGGGGTCGAAGTTTAGCCATCTGTGGCGGCATCTGTCAAATCTGTTTTTTTCTTACTCAGTCACTGATGTCAAATCTATAGGCCTTTCAAATAAACAATAAATATCGTTTCCGCGACTACTGTAACGTTGCCTAGGTATTGTGTACAAAGACGTATTACATAAATTTTCGTTAAGTACCTACATACTTCTGTTTAAAATTAGAAACTGCTTGCTTTATCTATAACGAAACTACAAGGTGTCAAGAGTCCTGAATTGTTTCGAGAAAAAGTGCACTGCCGCGCATCCAGATCTTAAATAGAATCGCTAATCTTTTTAAAAGTAACTAGTATTTCCGTACCTGAGAATCCAGACCAAGTGACAATAGCATCACAAAGAAGAGAACAGACCAAATTGGCGACATTGGCAACCTGGTGACCACCTCCGGGTAGACGATGAAAGCACCAGCACTCTGGTCCACCACACAGTACATGTCCACGTTCATGTGGTGCGCCAGGAAACCGATCACAGAGAAGATGACCAGCCCCGCGAAGAACGACGTCACTATGTTAGATAGTGTCACAATCAACGAGTCACTGAAAGAAAAATATAATAAAATGTCTATATTCAAATGTACACTGCGCTTGCATATTATAAAGGAATTAATAAGAAATTGTTGAATTTTGAAAATTTAATAGAAGTACTTAGTTACAGTTAAAGATAGATCAGGTTGTGAGCAAAGATTCGTTAGGAAGAACCGAAGACTGATCTCATTTACTGGTTCACTGTTTTAACTCATTTTCTTTTGAAAAAAGTGCAGATAAACGTCATCCATCACAATTAAGTTATGATCTATCGTACATAGTGTAGGTTTATATTCAAAATTGCATTTTAATGTAAAAATAAATAAAAATCATCAAGTTTAATTATTATTTATATTTATATAATAAATAAATTTTAATTTAAGTGTTAATGTTGTAGGATGACTACAAAAGATTGTTGCCCTCGACTAATTCAAATCGTTCTTTTAACATGAAAAACAAACGAAAAAGCGGAATTTTTATTTGTTTTATTCTACAGGCATGGGCGCAATTTTTGAAAATCCTTGTAGGAAAAAGTTGTTGTAAAAAAAATTACATAACAATAATTATCAATTTCAACAAATGTTTTAGTAGAATGAAAAAAATACATTTTTATGATTTCTATCTTGTTATTTTTTTTATATCATGAGGTGGCAAACGAGCAAGCGGCCACCGGAATCCGCCAAAATTGCGAAGCGACCGCTGCCCATAGACATCCGCAATATAGACTTTCAACAAGGAGGGGTCGAAGTTTAGCCATCTGTGGCGGCATCTGTCAAATCTGTTTTTTTCTTACTCAGTCACTGATGTCAAATCTATAGGCCTTTCAAATAAACAATAAATATCGTTTCCGCGACTACTGTAACGTTGCCTAGGTATTGTGTACAAAGACGTATTACATAAATTTTCGTTAAGTACCTACATACTTCTGTTTAAAATTAGAAACTGCTTGCTTTATCTATAACGAAACTACAAGGTGTCAAGAGTCCTGAATTGTTTCGAGAAAAAGTGCACTGCCGCGCATCCAGATCTTAAATAGAATCGCTAATCTTTTTAAAAGTAACTAGTATTTCCGTACCTGAGAATCCAGACCAAGTGACAATAGCATCACAAAGAAGAGAACAGACCAAATTGGCGACATTGGCAACCTGGTGACCACCTCCGGGTAGACGATGAAAGCACCAGCACTCTGGTCCACCACACAGTACATGTCCACGTTCATGTGGTGCGCCAGGAAACCGATCACAGAGAAGATGACCAGCCCCGCGAAGAACGACGTCACTATGTTAGATAGTGTCACAATCAACGAGTCACTGAAAGAAAAATATAATAAAATGTCTATATTCAAATGTACACTGCGCTTGCATATTATAAAGGAATTAATAAGAAATTGTTGAATTTTGAAAATTTAATAGAAGTACTTAGTTACAGTTAAAGATAGATCAGGTTGTGAGCAAAGATTCGTTAGGAAGAACCGAAGACTGATCTCATTTACTGGTTCACTGTTTTAACTCATTTTCTTTTGAAAAAAGTGCAGATAAACGTCATCCATCACAATTAAGTTATGATCTATCGTACATAGTGTAGGTTTATATTCAAAATTGCATTTTAATGTAAAAATAAATAAAAATCATCAAGTTTAATTATTATTTATATTTATATAATAAATGAATTTTAATTTAAGTGACATGAAATGTTAATGTTGTAGGATGACTACAAAAGATTGTTGCCCTCGACTAATTCAAATCGTTCTTTTAACATGAAAAACAAACGAAAAAGCGGAATCTTTATTTGTTTTATTCTACAGGCATGGGCGCAATTTTTGAAAATCCTTGTAGGAAAAAGTTGTTGTAAAAAAAATTAAATAACCCTAAAACTATAGAAAATCGGTCAACATAATTTGTGCTTAAACAATAGCTAGTGAGGTCCTCAAATTCCACAAAGCTGTTGTGCACAGTTCAATATGTGCAAAAACATCATTGTCACTCATTGTTGCTTTCATGTCTTACGTTGACTAAACAATAGGACTTACATCAACTTTGTTACAAATTGTTAAGTTTTTTTGCGACTCGTAAATTTGTCCTTATGATATCTCCTAAATTATTGATCGGAATTATATAAATTAACTAGCTGTTCGCGTGCGGATTCATCCCCGTGAAATTATAACAACTTTATTTTATTGTCTACATTTGTCAAATTATCAATAGCAAATGTCAAAATGACATGACATGATGACAATCCATGGCAATCTTGCTTCCTTGATGTTGGCAGGAACTTATGGTCTCTTTCCCACATTAGGGTTTTTATCCAAAATTTATCAAAAATATTTACCCCCTAAGTTTAATGGCGTTAAAATATATATCCTAAAGCCTGACGTAAGTGTAGGGCTTTTTATTAAAGAAAAAATTAATCGAAAATATGCTGTAATTGCTGACATCTTAGGCAACAAAGAAGTGTGTGTTTACGCTTTATTATAATAGTATAGATTATATAAAAAAGCAAAGAAAGCAAAAAAGAACCCTAATTTTTGTCACGCGGTTTGGAGCTAAACTATTTAACCACATCTGTTGCGTCTTACTGCAACACCGGCGGGTGTATGACACACATCGTAGTCTTAGACTCCAAAAAATAAAAAAAACAAATGGGACCCACCTGCAAGCCTACCTTTTGAATAAAAATTGTAACAATTGTCGTTCAACTGTTACTGTTATTATTGTAAATTATGTAAACTTCAAAAAATAAATACTATTTCATACCAGCCGTTACAATGGTACGTTGTTAAATTTCGATGAAGGGTTAAATGCTATGACTAGTTATAATATTATTGACTTACATATAACAGTTGTTGTAAAACCTATTATAAGATGAAAGTGTTATCAATCCTCCCCAGGCCGGACTCAAGGCGGGGCATAAGAATGTTTGTACAGCTGCGTCTATCCAGACCTAAAAAAACAAACAAATCATTTAAACCCGGAATTATAAAAATTGTTACCTAATTTCCAACCTATTACCTAAAGTATTATCATAGTAGTAATCTACGTAATAACAGAAATCTACTAATGCTTTATTTCAAATTTCTAACTCCGGTAGTTTGTTAGCTGATGTTTCGGTTACCCAGATTGTGAGTATTCGCGTAATCTTATAAACTATTTGTCCAATTTAAATACTGTAAAGGACAATTTTATTCTACATTAAATGACAAAATACTTTATTTGGATAAGGATAAATCTATACTAATATTATAAAGAGGATAGATTTGTATTTTTGTATGTATTGAAGTAACTCAAAAACTACTGGGCCGATTTCGAAAATTCTTTCATCATTAGCAAGCTATGTCATCAGTGAGTAACATAGGCTATCTTTTTTGTTATTTTTTTAATTTCACGCGGGCGAAGTCGCAAGCAGCAGCTGGTATTGAATAAAACAACGACGCAAATAGCATGCGTTTATTAATTCATTTTGTAAACAAAAAAGTGGTTATTGTAAGAAAACTATCGCGGACTTTTCTGTAGAACTTTTTGAGGTCTACAATTCCTTCATATATCATTTTTATATACCTCTAACGGTTAAGGCAGCGAAAGTCGCGAAAAGTTAAAATTTAGTGATTTTTTATAGATGTAAAACCTACATGGACATAGAAAATGGCTTAAAAGGAAAGCACTAGTGAGCTACGAGGTAACTCAACACGAAGTTCAAGAGAAGCATGCGACTGGGCTAGGCGGCATTTGGAAAATTCCGTTCCATCCTCACCTCGCAAATACCTCAATGCCTGAAGACGAAAGTCTTCAATCAGTGCGTCCTCCATGTAACGACCTCCGGTGCGGACACCTGACATGACGGTGGGCCTGTCTCATAAGTTAAGAATTGCACAGCGGGCGAGCTATGCTCGGAGTTTCTCTATAGGATAAAAACGAAAAAATTCGACAGAGAACCAAAGTTGACGACATAGCTTCCAAAATCAGTAGGCTAAAGTGGCAATGGGCCGGCCCCATTTATCGAGCCAGCCATTGTTAAATTAAACCTTTTTTGTTGTTAAATAGTGAATTTAATCACTGATAAATACAAAAATAACAAAGTTTGAAGAGACGAGAGACGAAAAGGTCGTCAGAGCGGAAGAGAAGAGTAAAAAATGTACGTCATCGCGTTATATACCCTGTCATCGATTCCGGGATTGGCCTGCCGGTCTAATTTTAATTGTTTGTTTACGTATAAAATAGACCTACAAACCAATCGTACATCGATGACGGGGTGCAGAAATCGCAGCTGGTGCCATCGGCGGCTGCCGTCGTCACATCAGCGAGGGCGGCCGTTGACTTCACGACCGTAACACATTTGATAAATAGTTTTAATAGTCAGAATGATTGAATACCTTATAAATTACTTACTCTAATAATTTACTTTTTATAATAAGGTTATAATGTATTTCCTTTAATGTTTTATTTTTTAAATTAAATGATTTAAACTTGAAACTAACAAAACAAACAATATGCGTCGAGTCAACCCTGAGTTTGTCCACTAGCTGTGCCTCTGTAAGCCTTTTTTTTGCACTATCGCCGCGTTCCTGACGTTCAGCCAGTATCCACTGGCCACACAGCATATACCGTGTGCTTGTAGTAGTGCTACCGAGTCACACGGTACTAAGAATCTTTGTCTCTGTACGGGTTTATCTACACATGTGGTTTTGTCAAGGTTTTGCGTTTCATACGTACATAGTTCGAATTCCGAACCACGTCCGATTTGAAAAAGGATTACTTGTTACCAGTTGCTCGTATACTTGTAAATCCCACTTATGATATTACTAATGTTATAAATGTGAAAGTTTACATGGATGGTTTTTGTTAGAAGGTATCTTCAGAACGGCTTAACGGATCTCAATGAAATATGGTAACATTATAGAAAATAGTCCGGAGAAATAAATAGGCAACTTAGACTTATAACTTAACTAGCTGTTGTTCGCGACTTCGCAAGCGTAAAATTTAAAAAATATAGCCTATGTTACTCACAGAACTTTTCTAAGAGTGAAAGAATTTTAAAAACGGGCAAGTAGTTTTTGAGTTATTTCAATACATACAAAAATACAAATTTTTCCTCTTTATAATATTAGTATAGATATAGATTAAAAAAAATCAGAAACAGATTGAAAAAGATGAACTGAAAGAGGTTCATATGAAATTAAAATATGTCGATTTTACCGGAAATCTGTGATAACTAGGAATTGTATACTATTCCTAGGAAAAGTATACATTTCCGAAGCTGTTTTGACAAATAGGAAAAGTTTGCTTCAATGATTATTAAATACACACGTATCTTGGTAAATGTACACATTTCCTAGGAAGTGTATAAAATTCCAATATCGCAGTAGTCACAGTGTGGAACTAATATTTCAATTATATTAACTATATCAATATACTATCATCGTCGAGTCGATACTAAATATCTATCATATCCATTTGGCACCTAAAGTTCTGACGATATAAAAGGCCTTTCGTCGTACAATCTCTTCCGCCGTGACCAATTTTTGCATCGTGATATGTCAAACAACTTGTTATGACATGCGCGGTAAAGAATATTGCTTGTAATTGCAAGAACCAGAAAAATAAGATTACTTTTTTGGTCAGTGGTAAGCACTTTGTATTGCAGTAAGAATCAATAATTGGGTACAATAACGAATTTCTTACATGTCTGTTAACATCGATACAAGATAAAATTGAAAATCAGAGTAAAAATTTAAAAAGCTTACCTGTGCATTCGCTAATTGGCTAATATCAGGTGTCAAGTAAAACAGGATGCCAGTAGAAGCTCCTGGTAACGTCACACTTCGAAAGAATAGAATAAAAAACACCCCGTACGGAAACAGGGCAGTAAAATATTGGATCTGTGAACAAAAAAATGAAATCTGTGAAAAACACCGGAGGCTAAATTGTAATCATATTCCCCTTCCCACGATTTTCTCATAAGCGAAGGGTAGGAAGGGAAGTTTACATGGCGGGAGAACGTAGATATAGGAAACAACCTGGGCATCGACATTTCGGCGAACCTAAAATTCGGACAGTTAATCGAATCTAAGGCGAAGGTAGCTACTAGGAAGTCTGCTAGGAAGTTGGACTGCTTTCGACTCTTTACATTTTTATAGGCGGAGTACAAAATGAAAAATGCCGCCCCCACCCACTTACATTTGTTTTTACCTTCATTATGTCAGGATCAAATTCGGCCGGTCATATGAAGATGTTAAAGCTACCATAATTCGCATAGGGCTGAAAATTGGTAGGAATGTTCGGGATCATTACATGAACGCTGAAAATTCCCCATAGTTTACCTTCTACCGAGTTGTAGATCACAAAATTATCTATAAAAATACGTTACGTTATAACAAGTAGATTACAATTAGATGAAGCAAGAGGTTTGATTTTTTAACATAAATAGATGTTATAAAGACTAAATATTTTACAATTGTAGGTTATAGTTTACGAAATATCGTTAATTGAAATGTTCACTTTTTACAGAAACACATGTGTAATCGTAATTCTAAGGTATTTCTAGCAGTCTCAGAAACTTAAAATTTTCTCTCAATCTCCACTAACTTTCATACAAAACATATGAAAATTAAATTTTTAAACAAGTATGAAAATTAAATTTTTTTTACGGCTCTGTACTCATTTTCTTTATAAATATGCTGATAATATTATAACATCCATCACGTTATGTTATGATCTAACGTATTATAGTATACATTTATATTCAAAAATGCATTGTATTGTGAAAATAAACAAAAACCAACAGTTTTAATATTTTTTATTTAAGTAACAAGTAATGTTTTAATGAAAAAAATAAAATTTTTTGCTTTTTAGACTTCTTCAAAAATTTAGTTTTCATATGTTTTGTATGAAAGTTACAAGAGATTGTCGCCCTCGACTATTTCAAATCGTTCTTTTTACATGAAAAATAAAATAAAGGCGAAAAGTTTTTTTTGTTTCATTCTACAGGCATGGCCGCAGTTTTTGAAAAAACTTGTAGGAAAAAAGTTGGTGTAAAAAAATTAGTTACAGCTTCTCAAAGTTGAAGAAATAAAGTTTGTTTTAAGAAGATTTTTAAAATTTTTTTTTTATTTTGTTCTCGTGTGAGTTATTCCAAAAAAAGGGATAATGGTACAAATTATTTTGGACGTACGGTCAAATTTAATTCGGAAATCCGATTTTTCCGATTTTTTTTTACAAAAAATAAATAACTTTATAACTATAGAAAATCGGGCAACATACTTTGCGTTTAAATGATAGCTATTGAGGTCCTCTACCTCCACAAAACCGTTCATCCGTACGTTAAGAATCACCTGTATAATAAGTACTACGTACAACAGGAATGAGTTCTGTCTGTAGATCTTGCAGTTAAAATAAAGAAAATAAAACCTTATGCTAAGGGCGTAAGAGTCTTGTTGCACGCAAAATGAAATTGAATCCGAGTTAGAAGGCTACAAGTGTCCCCTGTGTCACTTTCTAACAGTGACCTAGAGTTGCCAGATATCAATCCCTTCGTTGTTTGTAGAAAAATATGCGATTGATGTAATTGTAATGAAGTAAAAACATTTACTTCTTAAATATTAATAATAATTTATTACCGACATGTTAAACGCAAACATTTTTACAGGTTTTCTTTTATTTGTTTGAAACTCGGACAGCTGAATTGACAACCCCACACAACATCCTGACTCGGACGTTAAAGGCGGAGTCTTGTTTGATTTTGTGATATTTTTGATGAGTTTTATTTAAAATGGGAAGAATTTGTATCGTGGAGGCTTGCCGAAGCGAGTATTATGCTGATTGTGGGTTATATTTCACAGGTAATAATTAGTTAATTAATAGTTTTATTACTACTAGAACAGGGTTGAGCTGTTGTCGCGAAAAATTGACGCCGAACGAGACCTCAATAACTATCCGTTCTATCCCTCTCCTGCGATAATGTTAAAATATGATATTTTTTTTTATTTATTTATTTTATCAGGTTCACCAAACAGCTTAAATACATAATTACAAATGAGAATAATGAACTAGAGAAACTATGTTTTAAACCGAAGTAGGTGTACACAACATGACTATATAAGACAACTATGAAAAAAGCGACAAAGTGCAAGTATAATATACTTAACATTTAATTCTTGTTTTAAAACTTACATTTTTGAGGTTTAATCAAACAATAGGAAAGTAGGGAAGAGTAAGGACAAACATAGTTATTGCAGTATTTTTGTGACATTATAGAAATAGTCAGAAGAAGACTACATATGTAGGATTGAAGATATCTAGATCATTTGAAACACTGCTGTAAAGACGTCTCATTCTAACAAAAGGAAGGAAGGTTGGTGAAGAATTACGGTGACCATGCATCACTATCCAATTCTAGTTCAAGGACAAATAACTTAAACACTTATGCATTTATTTCTTCCGTTCTCTATTAAAATAACTTTGTTTTAATTTCAGATTTAAGATTTAAGGAATAAGCTAGGTTTGCGGCACAAACTTCACAAGACTTTTATTTAGCAAAGTCTGATTTAGAATTAAACGTAAATGTAAACTGAACTGTTTTTTCTTGCCCAATTTATTAAATATACCACAATAGGTAAGTTATTGTAATTTCATCTCAGTCCAGCCGCATGTCGTGTCCACACACATCACAAGGTTCTACCCAGTAGTGGTAGAGCCCGCTTTAAACCCTACAAGGCACCAGTACCATATGTGGAACATCGATTTCTAACGTTCCTACAGCTACAATACATTAATAACGCCATCTCTTGCGATGTTTATAGATGCTTCAGATATGCAGCAACGTAGTAAAACTACCGATTACGCGTAGCTGTCGAGACTTTTGTTGTTATCGTCAACCTAGTGCGAAATTTGAATCAAAGTGTTACTTTAGTCGTTCGTGTGAATTAAAAAATCTATAAAAATACTTACTGAATAGTTCTGAGTTGGGAAAAAATTGTGTGTGTTGCAACGAAGTGTATACTTTGCAGAGGTAAGTTGCGTTTTTATATTATTACCGTAAAATGATTGTAAATCCTACTTTTATCATTGTTCCACTTACGGTACGCTGAGCTTTGACGCTCATTTTAGAAGTACCTACTTACGGCAACTTATCTTATGAATACTTTGATTTTATTGCAGATTATGTCGAGAAAAATATTGAGTGATGAAGAAATTGAACGTGTCTTGAATATACCTTCTGGGAGTGAAGATGACGAAGATTTTTCTGATGCTGAAAGTGATGAAGACATAGGAAAAATTCAGTCTATCCAACACTTTTTGTCTGAATCACTTAGCGATGTGGAAACTTTATCATCGCCACTGAGACATCAGTGTTTGTCTCCCACCAATGAGGTTGCTATGACCATTGATAATCGTCAGCCAGAAGCACCAGACCCTCAGCCTAGTGCATCAGGAGTGAATTCAGGTACTCTAAGACAATCTCGATCACCTAGACGATCATCGACTATGAGTAACGCATTAGCTCGTAGAACTAGGACCCCTGACTCTGTGACTGTCACCAAAAGGAAAAAAAGAAGGTTTATTTGGAAGAAAACATCTTTTCAATCACATTTTCCATTTACTGAAAACACAAACTTACAGTCACCTTTTATAGACTTTGAAACTCCCCTTCAACATTTTTTATGGTTTTTTGATGACGAGTTACTTCAGCATATTGTACAAAAAATATAAAATAAAAATTAAGACAAGAAAATGGTTTTACCCCCCCCCCCCCCCCCCCCTCAGACTATTTTACCATCTTCTTGATGTTACTCATATCAATAGCTGGTTATTGTACAGAAGAGTTGGGAGGCAGCAGCGTACACTAACGCCAATGAAACAGAAAGACTTCAAATTTAATGTAGGAAAAAGTTTATGCATGTTTATGCATCTATAAACAAAAAGAGAGGTAGACCAAGTTTATCTGATGAAATAGATATAAGAAGAAAGAAGCCTAACACAGCAGTCCTGCCTCCTCGTGATGTCAGATGTGACGGAGACGAACATTTTCCTGTTTGGGGTGAAAAAAGGCAGAGATGCAAATATCCCAATTGCAGAGGAAAAACGTTCATATCCTGCGAAAAATGTCAAGTTGAACTGTATCTAAATAGAGATAATAATTGTTTTAGGAATTTCCATCCCTAGGTATTTTATTACTTACTTACTGCGTTGGCGCAGCGATCCGAAGTGGGTCTTGGCCTCCGACACAAGTAGATTTATTAAAAATTTCAGACTTTTGTATATCTGTATCTATGACAAAGTTAGAAGGGTTTTGGTATATTTTTAAAGAAAATTTTTTTTCTAAATCAACAAATTTCAAGATTCTATCTTAATCCAAAAAAGAGTTACAAGGGGGTCAAAAGTGCCCCGAAGCGCTTCGAGAAAATAGTGTTTCGCTGTGCTCGCCTCGGCGGTGCACTGCCGCGCATCCAGATAACGTGATCAGTGTTTACTATTAACATGAGGGTCGCGTTATAACCTACGCATATAAATTCTCGATTTATTTATTTTCTACATACCTTTTTTGATGTTTGGAGTCCCTTGTAATAACAGAGAAATACGATTAGCCAAGCAAAGAACAGACACAAAGCTATGCTCCAGCGAACTTGGCCAGTTTCCTCAATTCCCGAAGATAATCCCAGAACTTTGTTGCTGAAAGCATAAAGTTATAAAGATGCTATTAGCAGCTTATAATAAAAAAAGAAAACCAACTTCCATACAAGTCCACACTTTGACAGTGGTAGAGCCCGCTTTAACATCTTCGCACGAATGGGCCGGCTCGCCCGGTGTAATACCACGACCACACAGAAGACAGGCGTGAAGTGGGAGCAATCTCGCGTTTCGTCTGATGAGTATGGTGCCGGAGGCCCAACTTTAGTCCCTTTTCCTTCCCACCCTTTTCCTTATAAGGAAAGGATGGGAATGGAACGTGGATTTGACGGTGGCGGAGACGCATAGAAAGGGGATATATCCTGTTTACGAGTATGTGCGTCTCCTCCTCCGTCGATTAAGAGTAGGCAACGCAGCCGGTATTGCGGATTTCTATGGGCAGCGATCGCTTCGCCATTTCTGAGGATTTAGGTGGCCGCTTGCTCGTTTGCGACCTTATGATATAAAAAAAAACCTACCCATATGCGATTGTGAAAGCAAGCAAAAACAAGAGATGTATAGTGCCTCAAGGGTCAAGTTTATCATTAGCACCTTCGATTTGGGATCGATATTATTGTTTCTATTGTTAGATATTTCGACACAAATGTATTTTATTTTTATTAAAAATTTCAGACTTTTGTATATCTGTATCTATGACAAAGTTAGAAGGGTTTTGGTATATTTTTAAAGAATTTTTTTTTTCTAAATCAACAAATTTCAAGATTTTTCATTTTCTTTTAAATTTATAGATAAAGCGTTGAATAAACTCTAAATTTCAAGTTTGTAGCACCATTGGAAGTGCCTTTAAATTACGATTAAACACAGATTTTTGTAAAAAAGTGAAGATTTCAACTAGCTATAATTTGTAAACTACTACATATAATTAAAAGATATTTTGGCGATATAATGAATTCCGGTTTATCTATTAATGTTCAAAATTTCAAGATTCTATCTTAATCCACAAAAGAGTTACAAGGGGGTCAAAAGTGCCCCGAAGCGCTTCGAGAAAATAGTGTTTCGCTGTGCTCGCCTCGGCGGTGCACTGCCGCGCATCCAGATAACGTGATCAGTGTTTACTATTAACATGAGGGTCGCGTTATAACCTACGCATATAAATTCTCGATTTATTTATTTTCTACATACCTTTTTTGATGTTTGGAGTCCCTTGTAATAACAGATAAATACGATTAGCCAAGCAAAGAACAGACACAAAGCTATGCTCCAGCGAACTTGGCCAGTTTCCTCAATTCCCGAAGATAATCCCAGAACTTTGTTGCTGAAAGCATAAAGTTATAAAGATGCTATTAGCAGCTTATAATAAAAAAAGAAAACCAACTTCCATACAAAATGATCTTTAACAAAATACACTAAAAATGAAATACTCTCAAACAAAATTCACTAAAGAGGAACAATATAATTTCCTGAATAACTTAGAAAGACAGAAAAGTCCCTTCTATCTTATAACAAGTAGGAACGTTTACAAAAAGAAATAAATAAAACCGAATTCACAAAAAAATACACTAAACACAAAATATTAAAAAAAAATAACTACACTAAAAAGTAACGAAATAATTTCTTGAATATGTAAACCTTATTGTAGCTGTTATGTCTATATTGTACAATTATTATCACTTTGATGTCGGTGTCAGCCGAGGTAAGCAGTGATATTTCTACGTAAGGCTTTCTTCATTGTTTTCATAACAATGGCCAATTGAACGTTTAAGTATTGTATCTACCTTGACTGACAATTACACGGTGCCTTCATTTCAACTTGCTATTTATCCCAATTTTATCTAAACCTAAGCAAAGCTCTCGAGAATGACGTATGTTAATTTGAAGATAAATGGCGCCGTGCAATTGCCAAGGCTTCATAATAGACACTAACTAAAATGACTAGGTTTTACATGAACCCTATCACATTTTTGTAGGTAGGTGGTTTTTTATGTTTTATTTTTTTGTGGGATCTCAAATCTTTTTGTAGGTTATCCTACTTAAATTTACGTCGTAGATACCAAATTAGTTTGAACCCTTCCCTACCTGAAAATACTTGATTCTAGAGGTCAAATTAAAATGGTTCCTATTTCCTACATTAAAAAATAGTAAATTTCTGGATTTTAGATTTTTCCCTTTAATTATACGTTGACCTCTATATATATTCAAAGTTTGTGGGACTGCTAGAAGTACGTTAGAATTATAATTACACATGCGTTTCGGTGCGTTTCGGTAATGTGAAAAATTCAATTAACGATATTTCGTAAACTTTATAACAAGGTGTGTGATCTATTTATTATGTTAAAAATTCCAAACGTCTCTGTTCATTTATAATTACGTTCGCCCCTTATTGCAACCTATTACCAAAAGTATTAACTTAGTAGTAATCTACGTAATAACAGAAATCTACCGATGCTAGATACCAAATTCTTAAGCCCGGTAGCTTGTAAGCTGATTTTTCGGTTACCCTTATTGTTTGTGTTCGCGATATCTTCTAAACTATTAGTCCAATTTAAGTACTGTTAAGGACAATTTTATTCTACATTACATTCTCCTGATAACAAAAGCAAATATTTGGATTAGGATTAATATTGAAACCAATAAAAGAAAGCCGCAAATAGCGTGCAGTTTTTAATTCATTTTGTAAACAAAAAAGTGGTTATTGTAAGAAAACCGTTAAAGATAGATATATGCTATTGCGGACTTTTCTGTGGAATTTTTTGAGATCTACAATTCTTTCATACATCATTTTTATATAACTGTAACGGTTTAGGCAGCGTAAGCCGAGAAAAGCTAAAATATAGTGATTTTTTAACGCCTGGGTCCAGAAATACGCTATTTATTAATAGTTCCTAAATATGAGTAATAATAAAGTATAGCCTACGTTACTCACAGATAAATTACCTTTCTGATGGTGAAAGATTTTTTTAAATCGGTCCAGTAGTTTTTGCGTGAATCAAATATATATATGTATATAGCCTTTAGCGTGTGTTAAGTGTAGGGATTTTGACTAAAATAACTAGCAATAACATGTTAAATAACCATGATAACAGTAATTAAATAAATAGCACTTACGTGAAATATTCTTCTGCGGGAGGCTTCACGACTGGGGCATCGTCCAATGCGGTTATGTTTTGTAGAGCGACGTAGCTTTGATTGAGACAATTCTTTATGTAAAACGTTCGGTTTCTTAAGTCACATAAATCAGCATCTTGGTACGAATAACAATCTGAAATCGTTTTTGACAAGAATAAGTTTGCAAATTATTGTACTTAGTAAACTCTAAACAAAAAAGTGGTTATTGTAAGAAAACCGTTAAAACCGACTTGTTGTATATGATGGCGCAAATTCGCGACTGCGAGGGTTGACGGAAAATTGTGAGCTGTAAAGGACCGCTTCGTTATGGGGAAGTTGCCGAGCATCGAAAGGCAGGAGATATATGGCAAGTATCTGGCGAGCCTGCACTTGTGTACGGCGGTGGAGCTGGCTGAGAACATACAGTGCGCGGGGGCGGAAGGCGCCTACGCAGCGGCGACGCCATCGCGCCCACAGACGCTTCGGTTAATATCGGACAACATTGCAAGCAAAGTGCCAGTGCCATAAGTAGTGAAAAAGTGAAGTGTTCTACGCGTGGTAACTTTGAACATGAGACTTCGGGGTGTCATCGCTCTCTGACTGGTGGTGTCAGCCGAGACGGACGAGAGTGACGACGGTGAGTTGTATCATATCCGATCTTTTACCGGGGAACCTATGGTGGAGTATATTGAGTTAGTTTGAAATTTGAAATCGACAGCGGCTCTGCCGTAATGTTTATTTCAGAAACTGGCTATAGAGGGTATTACTGATATATCTTTGTCTCCTTCGAAAAAAAAATGCGTTATAGAGGCAAAAAAGAAATCGTTTAGGGATTATGTCTCAGTCGTAGAAATCATATGGTGGGGTAACGTACGTAGTATGCGACGGGGGCCCGGCACTACTCGGTAGGGATTTTATTTCAAAACTCAATCTGGAACTTGCGCCCATTAAATTATCATATTTACAGTTAAAAAGTGATCTATTTCAATAGAATAACTCCAGGCTCAGTATGCAAAGACATTTTCCGAGACGTTAGGAGCATTTAGAAAATATCAAATTAAATTGTTTTTAAAAATTGAAACCCGATTTTACTTCAAAGCCTGCCCTATAGCTTAAGCTCTCCGTGGAAAGGTTACCCAAAAGGTCGATAGGTTAGTCAATTTCCCTGCCGACGGTTCCCGCCTTGTAGTGGCGGTGGGGCTCAGTAGCCGTGGTCCGTCGAGGGTCTCCGGGCCACGGTGAAGCCAAGAGGAACCATGGCCGGCTTAGCGGGTCAGGTCACGCCGGTTGCCCGGCCGGCTGCCCTGTCCCGCGGCCAATCCCGGCGGGACCAGCGGGCGAGGCGGGGTTCCCGAGCCTGCATTGCACGGTGCCGCCTCTCCGAGGGGCGCCTTAGGGCGCAGCGTCCCAACTTTTTGGGACGCATCGAGGGCCCCTTCCCGGGGCGATCAGTGGGGCGTCGGGTGGAAAGCGATCCCGTGGCGCCCCACATAATGGCCAGGAGGGAACGGAAGGGTTTAGTGGGTATGCCCCATTATGGGGAGAGTCCCACATAACTCTCGTGCCTGCCCCGAGGCACGGAGTATGCATAAGTCATTCCCCTTCGGCAAAAAAAAAGGTTAGTCAATTTAGGGGTCCTTAAACCAGTAGAACTGAATGTTCTACTGGTTTACGCGTCTCCCATCGTGCCGTTCCTTAAGCGAATCGGTGTAGTTAGGATATGTGGCGACAACGCCGTGACTATAAACAAACAACTCGTCATAGTGCAATATCCCCTGCCCACGGTAAACGGTCTTAACATATAAACAGTCTTATCCTTTGCCACCCGGGTAAGCCGGGGCAGGTCGTTAGCTTCATATACAAATAATACAAAAAAGCAATCGCAGGGACTGCTATGTCTGGTCCTTTTACTCCCATATTTTTTTAGAAGTTTAATTTAAATATCAAATCCTGAATTAAATTTATGTGTTACGCCAGTTCGATTACTTTTATAAATCTGACTTACGCTCAGTGCTCCATTCGGCGTCACAGTTTTGCCAGGGAAGCTGATTGAAAATGCTGACAATCGATACAGCCAAATAGTAAATAGTCCACCCGATGATCACGTTGTAGTAGAGCATGACTATACTAGAAACTATGACCATGCCGTAGCCCAGGCCGCGGAAGAGGGGACAGAATCTGTTGTAGACGGCGATTGGGCCCAGAGCTGCGTACTGTCCGAATGACAACTCCATAAATATAAGTGGCAGGCCCGCTATGATCTGCATCACCGTGAATGGTATCAGGAACGTACCTGCAATAACAAACAATGTATCATAACGGCACTCAGTTATTGTTATTTAAGTCGATTAAAATCTCAATCAAAAGTGTTTTTTAGTGCTAATCTAGTGGTAGGTAAGGGCGAAGTTTCACTGGGTGGTGAAATAAACCACTATATTGTTACGAGCGTGGTGGATAGAGTTAAAACACTTTGATAATTCTTCTATAATTTATTCGCGACTTACAGTAACAGGGAATCACCGCACACACACAATTGTCCTTTATCACTACACAGCGCCCATAAACACAGATTCACTAGCACTGAGCACTTTACGAAACACCACTGACACTATAGCACTAGTACTTCCACATTGCGGTAACTTAATCTTCTTCGCAATTCGCTTAAGACTTCTTCTTCATAGTTCACTTTCCACCGTATCACTCCCCGAGTCACGACTGACTCCCCTTATATACCCCGAATTTCGATCTTCTTTTCGTTATTCATTTGTCATTTTATTCCAGAACTTTCTCGATTGTCCGAATCACATACATTTTCAAATGGAACATTCCCGATGCCGCCTCGAATATTCCAGACATCTTTTCGCGAACGTCTTTTTCGCTACTCGCCAACAGATGGCGATGCGATAGAACAATCTGGAAACAGCTCAACTATTCGACGGGCGTCAATTTCCCTACTCGCCATCATATGCCGCTGCGATCTAACATTCTGGAAACAGCTCGATTATTCCACATTCCACGGAATTCTGCTACTCATCAATAGATGACGTCGCGACAATCTGTCTATACATATAATAAAATGGAGTGTCTGTTTGTAATATCAAAGGAATAATTCCAGATTTAAGGTTTAAGTAATTCAAGGAATTATTTCGTTACTTTTTAGTGTATTGTTTTTTTGAGGTTTTTTTTTATAGTGTATTTTGTTTAGAACTCGGTTTTTTTTTCAAAATATAATACGTTATTCTCGAAAGCTTTGCTTAGGATTAGATAGAAATGGAATAAATAGGAAGTAGTGTTTTCACAATGATGGCGCTGTGTAATTGCCAAGGCTTCATATAACTAACTAAAATGCCTAGGTTTTACATGAAATCTAACACACTTTTGTAGGGAAAGCGAGACTCGGCAGTTTTTTTTATATTTTATATTTTTGTGGGATATATTTTATATCGTAATATAGGTAGTTGAAATACAATTTCTACCAAATGCAACATTTGTACTTTAATAACAATGTGTGTGTGTGTGTGTGTGACACTTGCAATAAAAAGGGTTACATATGTAAATTATTTTATTGCTGCAACACATAAAAAAGGTATTTCATCTAGTATTTACATTTAATTTTGTCCCACCTTTTAAACTCATTAGTCAATGTAGACACGTTTCACAAAATTATAAGTTCCAAATATTGCAATAAACTCCATCTATTGTCAAATAGTTTTAGTAATTACATTGTAAGAAGTGTAAATCTATATCTATATCTATACTAATATTATAAAGAGGAAATATTTGTATTTTTGTATGTATTTGAATCACGCAAAAACTACTGAACCGATTTTAAAAATTCTTTCTCCACCAGAAAGGTAATTTATCTGTGAGTAACATAAGCTATTTTTTATTATTACTAATGTTTAGGAACTTTTAAAAAACAGCGTGTTTCTGGACGCCGGCGTTAAAAATTCAATAAACTTTAACTTTTCTCGGCTTACGCTAAACCGTTAGAGGTATATAAAAATAATGTATGAAAGAATTGTAGATCTCAAAAAGTTCTACAGTTTTCTGTAGAACTTTTGAGTCCGTGATGGCATATATCTTTAACGGTTTTCTTACAATAACCACTTTTTTGTTTACAAAATAAATTAAAAACCTTACGCTATTTGCAGCGTTCTTTTATTGGTTTCAATATTAATCCTTATCCAAATAAATGCGTTTGTTATCAGGAGAATTTAATGTAGAATAAAATTGTTCTTTACAGCATTTAAATTGGACTAATAGTTTAGAAGATATCGCGAACACAAACAATAAGGGTAACCGAAAAATCAGCTTACAAGCTACCGGGCTTAGAAATTTGGAATCTTGCATCGGTAGATTTCTGTTATTACGTAGATTACTAACTACTAAGTTAATACTTTTGGTAATAGGTTGAAAAAAAGGGCGAACGTAATAGGTTATATTTGTAATTTCACGCCGGCGAAGTCGCGAGCAACAGCTCGTATCATATATATGACGTTTCATATAGTACGATGTGTATTATGACATTGACTTGAATTATGATGAATCAATCGATTTGCCGCCCGTATGCGGTGCACTCCTTACACGCCCGCTTACGGCAGGCCCTGATAATGTTACCCTGTCTGTCTGCATGTCTATGACCCACATATGGCAACTGGTAATACCTACCCGCTCCATTGTTGTAGCAGAGGTAGGGGAAACGCCACACGTTGCCCAGCCCCATGCTGTACCCCAGCAGCGATAGCAGGAAGTCGATGGGGCGAGTCCAATTACCGCGCTCCGGTTTGCTTTCCTCGGTGCAGTTCTTTGCCCCATTCTCCTTGCTCTGTATTAAAAAAAACACACAATAATTCCAATAAACATTACAAAATAAATATAATTTAAAAATCTGTTTTAAATCTAAGGGCCTGTCCCATCAATTGCTGATAGAGGCTCATATTGCCTGAAAATGACGTCAGACGGTCAGATATATAGGGTTATTGGTAATAAGACGTATTCCCGTTAGGAGGTAATAGAGGGGATCATTTGTGATAATTTAGACCCCTATATGCATTATACAAAAGTTAACCATTTTCGAGTAACTAATTTTATTTTTCGATATTTTCAAAATAAGTCATAAATGCCACTTCAAAAATTTATTTTTAAAAATAACCAAAACCGACTTCCAAACAAAATACACTAAAAACAAAAAAAACAACACACCTCCCCTATTGTAGCTGTTATGTCTATATTGTACAATTATTAATAATTTGATGTCGGTGTCAGCCGAGTAATGCAGTGAAACTAGTATTTCTACGTAAGGCTTTCTACATTTTTACCATAACAATGGACAATTGAAAGTAAAGTAAAGTTTACGTAATGAATCTACCTTGACTGATACCGACCTTCTTCCTTTTTCCTGCCATTTTTTGACCGACTTCCCAAAAGAAGGAAGTACTCAATTCGTCTGTATATTTTTTATGTGCATTACGGCTACGGCATAACTCCGCCCCTGGTAGACCGATTTAGAAAATTCTTTTGTTATCTTAAAGGTTTGTCTTCGACTCCGACCTCAAAGTAATAATAATTGTACAATATAGACATAACAGCTACAATAAAGAATGTTAAAGTAATTCAAGGTATTATTTCGTTACTTTTTAGTGTATCGTTTTATTAAAAACTTTTTTTATTGCAAATCGCTAGGGAATCGTTTGAGATAGATTGAGAGGAAAGAAATATCGCTTGAGAGTTCTTACTTTTTCTGTAAAAAATATTTAAATTTTGCAGTCGATAACATTCAAATCGATTTTACTTTTCTCCGAATTAAAAATGAAAGTAATGGACATAGAAGGATCAAACGTTTATCGTCGTTAGAGAGTCGTCTGAGAATGATTGAGAAAGGAGAAATATCGTTTGAGAGTTCTTAATTTTTATGTAGGGTAGATCAGACAGTTTCCGACCAGGGGGGAGTTACGGTCCACTTAAGACAAAAACGTATGTTTTGGAGCTCTTATGGAAATTAATTGAAAGTAAACCACAAGAAACATATGCTACAACTAATATTCTCAAATTTGATATCTAAATTACTAATATAAAATATAAATTTGAAAAGCCACGGGTGATCTAAATATATCAGGCGCGAAGCTGATAAAAATTGTTAATTTCTTATCACTTTTGTTAAGGACAGCTTTTTTTAAATCTTGAAATTTGTTTACTTTTTCAATTTTAATGTGCTTTCTTATGATTTTGTCTAATAGAAGAGATGTTCTAGTATCTATTTATGTAGATATTATAACGATTATTATTTTCGTAAGGCTTAAAATATGGTGGACTACTACTGTCTCAAAGCTTGTATGGAAGTATAGTTATGGCCATAGCACTTTACAGTTATGGTCCTAGGCCGAGGTACAGTTTCGGTCCACTCAAACTTCATATTGTTTCCTGTTTCTTAATGGGATGGGTAATTTATTTTATGAAATTTCCGAAACAAAAATATTGAAACAAATCTTAAATAGATTGTTTATTGGACTTTCATTGCTTTGAAACTTGAAAATTGTAAAAGTCTTATGTAGACTAGAAGGAAGGAAAATAAAAAGCGTTTTTAGTAAGATAGTCTTATAGTTAGTGATCCTACAAAGATAATCAAAATATAAAAAAAAGAAAAGCATCTAACAGATAGTTTTCTTTTTGTACGTGATCTCACTTTATGTTTACTTAATTTAAATTACCTTCCAAAGAACATTATTAGAAAAGGACGCAGAAAAAATGCTATTTCCTGAAAGTTAAGAAATATGTTTAAAACTAAGCTATTCAAATTATAATTGAAAAAGGTGTATGATTGAAACAATAAAATTTCAGCAATTGTCACGAATATTTCGATTTTTTTGTGTGTTCTTTATATTAAAAAGGTGATTCAAATGGTTCTGATTAGTTTCTGATTTTATAAAATTAAATTGTACTGTTTAAAAAGGCAAGACAAATGACAAATAATAATTATTTTATAACTATTATAGTCATATAAAGGTGGACCGTAATTGTACCCCAGAGGTGGTCTATAAGTATCTCGGGTGGACCGAAACTGTGCTTTTAGGAGTTTAATTTTAATTGACTAATATTTTTATATTTGATAAAATACTCACTCTAAAACGTTTATGTTCGTATAAACAAAATATTTACGTTTAATAAAAACATGCTTTCATCTATTTTACTCTTCAATAATGATAATTACGAAGAATTTTGTGACTCAATCTGCAAAGTGGACCGTAACTATCTGATCTCCCCTACTCAACTCTGATTTACTCCTTTTTAATTGTCACTTGTAATTCGATGTCAGTCTCTCAACAAATATAATATCTATTACTGTCTATCACATTGAATTATCGTTAAAGTACGCTGTATTAACTAATTTAGAGGACAAATCTAGTATTCATTATAGTGTACAGTTGCGACTCGACTATTGCGCGTGGTGCACGTATGTATACAGTGTTTACGTGTGATTAGTGCGACAATACCTTTTTTGTGGCGGGCGGTAGGTTTATACTTGCCGCTCGGTTCGTTTGCGTAAAACAATGACAAGGGGTGTTTACTTGTTATACAATGGATAAAAATAACGATACGGCTGAAGATGTTATGTTCTAGAAAGTTCTAGTGATTCAATGAATGAAGTTAACATGATCTTAAATAACTACGATGAAGAGGAGACCTCAGAAGGTGTAAATAACGTTGAAAATGATGGCAGACCTATTAAAAGAGTACGAGAAGAAGACTCAAATGCTTGGACTACAGTAAGTAAAAATCCAAAGAAGATTAAAGACAATAACACTAAATTTCAGGTTTATATATCTCACAAGGAAATATTACCAAAATAGTTTGCCTTGGCCAAATTATTTAAAGAATGTAACATTGTAAATATAAACGCAGTTAAATACATGAGTCCTTACAAAATACGTCTTAATTTCGAGGATGAATTAAGTTTAAAAGGATTTTTGCTTGTAAAAGACTATCGGAAGTTGGATGGAAACTGCAACGAGCTATGGAAACTAACTTTTCATACGGAGTAATTAAAAATGTTGATTTAGATATACCCGACGAAGAAATTAAGAGGAGCATCAACTGTCCCAATTCAGTTGAACTAGAATCTTTGAACCGTCTGAATCGCCGTAATACGGATAAGGAAGGTTGGACTCCAAGTGAATCTATTCGTCTATGTTTTAAGGGCCCCTTTTTACCGGCCTATGTCATTATTGACGGTTTAAAATTTCGCGTCGATCCATATGTTTTCCCTGTATCGCAGTGCTCGCACTGTTGGAAGATGGGTCACACTTTTAAGAGATGTCCCTCATCTAAAATTGTTTGTCCAAAATGTGGCGATAATCATGCGAATTGCGAGAGAAAAATATTTAAATGCGTAAATTGTCTTGGAACACATATGGCCCTAGATAGAAGTTGCCCGGTTTTCATAAAGGAGAAAAAGATTAGGGAACTCATGGCGGAGTACAATATTCCATATAGAAAAGCGCTGACGGTATATGTTCCCAAAGAAAACGTTCCTGAACCTGAGAATGAGACAGAAGGAATGGAAAACAACGTACATTTCAGTGAATTATTAAGTAGGCTAAAAGAAACAATTTTTTTGAACAGTGACACTATTCAGACTAAAGTTAAAAATGCTTTTAAATGTTGTATCGAGTGGTTTATTCTGTTCTTAGTCGATGATATTAATGATTGGCCTTTGTTGAAATATGTTTTAGACTTTTTAAATGGCTAGGAGGGCTCAAAGTAACCTTCGATTGAATATAATACAATGGAATGCACAAAGCTTACAACCTAAAATTGTTACTCTGGCGCAAATGTTAGACCAAGAGCATATTCATATAGCGGTAATCTGTGAAACATGGCTAAATAGAAACAACAATCTAACTGTATCTGGATATAATATTTTTAGAAAAGACAGATCGGATTCATACGGAGGTGTTGCGATATTAGTTCATAAGTCTATTCAATGTCATCAAAACTCTATTGCTTTAAATAATTTAGGTATAGAAATAATTAGTGTTAAATTATATAACTGCGGAGACATTGAAAATATCGTAGGTATCTACTGTCCATCGTCAGTTCATACCCAGTCATCCGATTGGGATATTATTTTTAGTAACTATTCTAAATCGACTATAATATGTGGCGATTTTAATGGACATCACACGAACTGGTCCAATAAGACAGACACACGAGGTTTACAGATATTTGACTCAGCTCTGGATAACTCATTCGTCTCACTAAACAATGGCTTACCGACTCGCGTTAAATTAGTTAATCAAAATTTACAACAAACTGCGCCTGATATTACATTTGCGTCTACTGATATTGCTATTAAATTAAACTGGATAGTATTAAATGAAAATTTAGGTAGTGATCATCTAATCATTAAAACAGTTATTAATTGCAGAAGTAACTTTAAATCAATCAATAAAAGGAATTTAAAAAAAGCTAACTGGATTAAATACCGAGAAACATTATCTAAGAATGTAATTTCCTATTCACCAGGCGAAGCTCAAAAAATGTATGATTTATTTCAAGATAAAATTAACGACGCGGCCGATAAGCACATTCCTCTTGTGAAACAATGGAAAAGACCTGAAGTAAATTTTAAACCAAAAAATTATTGGACTCCTGAATTATCGAAAATTATTGCACAACGTAGATTAGCCCTCGCAAAATTTAGACGTAATCCAACGCCAGATAATTTAAGGAACTTACAAAATAGAACTAAAGAATCAAAAAGATTAATAAGCAAAGCAAAATCCATTTCCTGGCAAAATTTCTGTAACACCATCGATGAGGTAACTTCGGCTCATGAAATGTGGCAGGAAATGAGGTGGGTGAAGGGCATTAAGCAATCACAGAATTTTGTATCCCTCAACGACCTAAACAACCTATTAAATTCTTTAACCCCAGACTATGTTATGAACAATATGCCCCCTTTTTCTTCAAATAATACATCTCTTGAACAGGACTTTTCTATGCAGGAACTGGAAAATTGTTTAAAATGCAAAGACACCGCTCCTGGTCAGGATGGCATTTCCTATTCCATGATATATAATTTACCGTATGAATACAAAATATTCTTATTATCTATGTACAATGATATTTACAAACTAAACATTATACCTCATCAATGGCGTGATATCCAAATTGTCCCTATACAAAAAAGCAATGACAGCAATGGAGACCGAAAATTAAGACCAATTTCGTTAATATCGTGTTTGTGCAAAATTCTCCATCTGATATTATACAAACGAGTTGAGTGGTATGCTGAAAAACAGAAAATATTTCCTACCAGTACCGTCGGTTTTAGAAAATCATTTTCTTGTGTAGACTCGTTGGTACGACTGGTTACTTACATACAAATTGGTTTTTCTGAAAACAGCCCAACGCTCGCGTGTTTTTTAGACATTGAGGGCGCATACAACAATGTCTCTGTTGATGTAGGTGTAAACATATTGGATCAACTACAGTTGGGAGCTAGGTTTTGTAGTTACATTTGGTCTTTTCTTAGTGAAAGACATTTAATCATAAGACCTCAGAATGTTAACGATACGTGTATTAATAGATGGACCAATATGGGCCTAGCACAGGGAGATCCACTGTCGCCATTGCTTTTCAATCTAATAACATATAAACTAAGTCAAGTACCGTCGAGAGTAATGATATCACAATATGCTGACGATTTTGTTTTATTTATAAGAGATAAGGATTTACTAAGATCTATTGATATTATGCAAAACACACTAGAGAATTTCACCCTGTGTTTAAATAAGATAGGTTTACAACTATCACCTAGTAAATCCAGATATTGTATATTTAGTCGTGGTCATAAAAGAAATATTGATGATCTGGTTGTGAACGGTCGACGGTTACCTCATTCGATGTGTAATAAATATCTAGGCATGTGGTTAGATAGCAGTCTGCGTTGGAGTCGTCATATAAATGAATTAGTTGTAAAGAGCTCAAAACTTTTGAATATTCTAAAAATTCTTGCGGGTAAGTCATGGGGAGTACACCCTAAACATTTACGAAAGCTATATTTATCACTAATAAGGAGTCGATTAGATTATGCGTCATTTGTCTATGATTGTAGCGCCAAAATTCATACCAGCAAACTTGACAAAATACAGAATCACGCTTTGAGAATTGTTGGTGGTTTCATCAGAACAACTCCAATTCATGTCATGGAATCTGAGCTTAGCATTGTACCCTTAACAGTAAGACGTTTATTTCTAGCTTATAAGTATAGTCTAAAAGCATTCTCTTGGTCTGACAATATTACATGCGAACTAATAGCTAAATTAAATTCTATAAGTCATAGCAGATGTTGGGTAAATAAAAAAAAGCCCTTGCTCCTAAATACTGCTAACGAGGTAGGGCAAGTGGTCATGAATAGGTCCGAAATTTTAAATATGTTTAGCCTCATGTTGTGGGTGACGGCAGTAGATATTAAACCAATAGCTATTACTAATCTTAACTGTTTAGCTCAACGAAAGTCGTATTACGATCCTAACTTAATTAAAAACGAAGTTATTTCAGAATTATATTTAAAATATGTTGGCTGGCACAAAGTTTTTACAGACGGCTCTAAAAGCGGTCAGGGTATAGGAGTTGGCGTTTATGACCAAACTATAAATCAGAGTTTTGGATACAAAATTGAAAATGAAAATGAAAATGAAAATGAAAATGAAAATGAAAATGAAAATGATTTATTGGTGTAACAATAGATTATACAAGTTATTCAGATGTAGGGACTTCCTTTTAAGTGACCAGTGGGTACTTGTGGTAGGAAGTCCTGCTCTTCCATGTAACACATAATGTTGTAAGGTATGCACAATCTATCCATACTTCATATATTATAATAAAGCGCAAAAACACACCACTCTGCGGCGCAAGACGTCAACAATCCCAGCAATTCTTGAATAATTCTTCCTTTAATAAAAAGCACCACACTTACGACTCGCTTTAGGCCATGTATTTTTACGCTTTCAGACATAGGGGGCAAATAAATTGGAAAAAATACTTCATGTAGATAAAAAGACCATAAACTACAAGCTAATTTTGACATTTGCAATTGAGAACCCGCAAATGTAAACAATAAAACAAAGTTCTCACAATTTCACGCGGATGAAGCCGCACAGGAACAGCTAGTATATTATACAAAAACAAAAAACAATCAAACAAAGACTTAACTTGAAAAGTAAACACATGAAAAAATTAATTCGGAAGTTTCAATAATGACGTTGGAACTCATTGCAATATCACAGGCATTATATTATTCTATCCGCCGTCAAGTAAATAATCTAGTCATATTTACTGACAGCAAGAGCGCCTTACAACATCTAGCTCGTTGCGCCTCTGGTTACAGAGGACTAACGATAGCCTATGATGTCCTAAAATCTATTTATACCTTGCTGAACAGTGGAGCAGATGTGAGACTGCAATGGGTTCCAGCTCATGTTGGTGTAAAGGGAAACGAGCTGGCAGATCGTACAGCTAAGCTAGCGGCTGTTAGTGATAATGTTCTGGACTTTATTCCTGATCACGTAGAATATTTCTAAATTCAAAATTTCATGCATCAAAATTTGGAATAACATGTATCAAGAAATTGCAAAAGATAAAGGTATAGGGCCATACAAGGTGAGCCAATTAATTATCCCTGGTTCACGGGCAGGTTGAGCAGAAGACATGTGAGAGCAGCGCTAAGACTACGTTCTGGCCACTATCCAACAGCGAGCTTTGGATATCTGATGAGGAAAAACCTGTCGTCTAACTGCGAGATATGCAGAAAGCCAGAAGATATCCAACACTTGTTGTTGGAATGTGAGAGAAACAGACGGGAGCGCGAGGTACTTTTCCGGGAGTTGAAGCTCAACCCGTCCGATGTAGGCATTATTATGTCAATATTGGTTGAATCAGTATCTGAAGCGGCTGTACGATTATGCCAGCTCGTTTCTTAAAGTCTATGAGAGCACTATGGGATTGACATGTCTTTTCAAAGACAAAAATCCCTCTTTACCTAACAAAGATTAAAAAAAAAAATTATAGTGTAGAGAATTTAGCGATGACAATAATAATAGCGTAATCAAATTCGATTACGTACGGCTGTAGTAGTAATAAATATTTAATCACTCTCATTATTTGTAATGGTTCTGCAGATCATTATTAATTTGACTAAACAGTGTTTTTTTTTAATTCATGAGTTATAA
This sequence comes from Papilio protenor, assembly GCA_029286645.1. NCBI lineage: Eukaryota > Metazoa > Arthropoda > Insecta > Lepidoptera > Papilionidae > Papilio > Papilio protenor. Next base: position 93,017 of record JAGSMZ010000073.1, on the reverse strand, counting down.
CTATGAATCTATCGATTCCAACTTCCATGAAAATAAAAATCGAAAATCGAAAAGATTCATGCTTGATTTTACATAACCATCCCTACTAAATTGTCACATGAATTGACACGAATTGTCAAACTAATCTAAATTATTTAGACACACTATAATTTGAAAATCCTCAACAGTATTTAGGTAAATATGTCATCTGACCCGTCCCTGCGGCCGTCCGCCATTGGTAGGAAACAAATTAAAACATAATCTCATGAAATGAAATACTGTTTTCTACGGAAATATTAAATAAGGTTTAATTACTTTTATATAACTTGTTAATCATAGTGCAGTTTCAGTGAATTTTTTGCCATGAAGACTATTTTATTTAGAGTTCGATGTCGAAGTTGTAAAGTTGATGATTTCTTCTGAGAAGATTTCTAAGACTCTTTAAGGTAATTAATTACATTATGTTTTTCATGTGATACTTCCAATATTTTTTGTTGTATTGACTATTCTATCTTAGTATATACCAATTAAAGTATCTATAACTACATGCGATATATTATGTACGTAAACAAATCTTAATGTAAATTAACCTAAAAACGTTCTTAGATGTTTTTTTTGTTCTAAATGTACGCACTCGAAGATTCGTAAGTAGCTAAAAACTAACTAAAAAAGCCAATAATCTGTTTGTGTTAAATTTGGGCATTCATATCTGACCACTTCCCGTTGACGAAATATCGAAGATTACGTACATCTTTATTTATTTATTTAAAATCACTCAGCACATGTTCTGGTCTTCCGTGGTAATTGAAAATTGATGACACTACTTACAATTTATACAAAGTGATGTTTTATACATTAAGAATATAATATTTTTAATCAAATACATTAAAGCAATATATATCCTAGACATAGTGAACATCCTTTTCACAGGCAACTTCCCTGAAAGATACTATGTCAGTTGTCAAGTTTAGCACGCCACCTCATATCCTTGTATTGACATGCAACAAAACATTTTACAAAAATATAACAAGCTGCTCCCCGTTATAAAATAAACTGTACAGTGTCACAAAGTAAAATATAAAAGTTTAAACATAATTAAGAGACACCTATTGGCAATTTATTTACAATTTATTATAATACACATTACAATAAATTAAATTGAGTTGTTTTGAGGATCTATTAATAGATAGCTCTAGTGAATATCAAGTGAAAAACATCTCGAACAAAGTGTCAGACTATGCCCACACCATATACTTTTGAATCAGTTTGGTTTTAATACAAATAATTGAAATGTATACCAATATAATAAAGCATAAACATACTACTTGTGTGTCATAGGATGTCAGCAATTAGCATATTCTTGAATAATTCTTTCTATAATAAAATATTAATGAAAACTACTTTGTTTGATCATTAGATAAAATAATTCAGTAAGGATGCTGTAAATGTTCACTTTTTAAAATAAATTAAGTGACCAGCACTTATATTTAAACACTGCCCAATTTTTTTTGTTTGTATTCTTGTCCAAATAAAATTGTATTAATGTGTCTGTAATTTAACAAACAACAAAAAAATGCTTTGCAGTTTTAATTAATTAATTACAAGGGAAGAACAAACAAAAATTAATAACATTTAATTTTATTAGTTAATATTATCTGTTTTCAGGTGTGAAGGAAGCATAATCAAGCAGGAACACATATAAGCAACTACATGGCATCTGCCAAATGCTACATGGTATGTATTAATTTATTTAGTAGTTCCCAGTCCACATGATTTCAGCTGAACTGAACCATGGGCCTTTTAATTGGCTTGATAAGTACTATTAATTGTTCATTACATGAGAAAATTACTTTAATATTATTAAATTTGTTGTGTTTAGAGTTCATCTGAATTATTGTATTATAGAGTAAACTATCACCATGAGGATTGGACATGCTATAACATACTCGTATCTTCTACAATAATTGATACTACTAAATTGATTGTAATTCAACAGTGGTAGAGACTGCTTAAATATCTTAGCACAAATGGGCTGGCTTGCCCGGTGCAATACCACAACCACACAGGGGACTGGCTTGAAGTGTTAGACATTACACAAATATGGGCAGTAAATAAAAGTTGCCGACTTTTGAATTACAATTATTAAAATAACGGTAAAAAGTAATCTTAAGGTTTTAGATGATTTGTGAATTCACCATTGTTAAGATATAAACTGTAATCTTTAATTCTTTATTTTTCAGGTGCGAAGAAATTTTAAGAAATTAATAAGAAGATGTAACTAATGGATCATAGAAAACAGGATTGTTGTTAACAGCATACAACTGCATCATTTACACACAGATATTTGATTTTATTTGAATATATATATATAAGAAGTGGTATTATGAGAAGACTTTGTGATGTGACTAGCTTAGATATTTTAAAAAGTATATGTTTTGCGTTATGTCAATCGCTCCTGACATATTGCATTACTTGCTGGGGAGCCGCAAACGCTAGATCTATGATTCGAGTTGAAAGAACTCAACGTTCTGTTTTAAAATTATGTTGAAAAAACCATTCCGATACCCCACGAGGGATCTTTACAGGGATTGTGGTACCCTTACCGTAAGGTAATTATATATACTCGAAACGCTGATGTTAGTTCATAAAACTTTATGGGGATCTGCTAATCACAAAGGTATGTTGGCTCGAAGAGTCTACCAATTACCCATGCCATCAGTTAAATTCTACTTTGCCCAATGGTCAGGCACTTTTTTTCAGTATCATATTTATAATTTTGTCTTAAAATGCTGTGACTTATCAGAAAAATCTCTGCCACAAGCCAAATCCATCTTAGCTTACTGGCATTGCTGCTCATTTTCAGCTACACTGATACCGAGAACCTTCTTAAGATTAAATCATAACTTTATTAAGTACAACCTATTACCAAAAGTATTAACTTAGTAGTAATCTACATACTTATTAACAGAAATCTACCGATGCTAGATACCAAATTCCGGTAGTTTGTGCGCTGATTTTTCAGTTACCCTGATTGTTTGTGTTCGCGATATCTTCTAAACTATCAGTCCAATTTAAATACTGTAAAGGACAATTTTATTCTACATTTAATTCTCCTGATAACAAACACATTATTTTGGATAAGGATTAATATTGAAACCAATAAAAGAACGCTGCAAATAGCGTAAGGTTTTTAATTCACTTTGTAAACAAAAAAGTAGTTATTGTAAGAAAACCGTTAAAGATAGATATATGCTATCGCGAACTTTTCCGTAGAACTTTTTGAGATCTAAAATTCTTTCATACATCATTTTTATATACCTCTAACGGTTTAGGCAGCGTAAGCCAAGAAATGTTTAAGTTTAGTGAATTTTTTAACGCCGGCGTCCAGAAACACGCTGTTTATTAACAGTTCCTAAACATTAGTAATAACAAAATATAGCCTATGTTACTCACAGATAAATTACCTTTTTGATGGTGAAAGAAATTTTAAAATCGGCCCAGTAGATTTTGCGTGAATCAAATACATACAAAAATACAAATCTCTTTATAATATTAATATTAGTATAGATAAGAAAGTATAAACTTCTCACAATACAGAAAGCGGCACGCGAAGGAATATATTTTTTATTAAAATATGCATATTTGTATTTAATTAAATCTATAATGACTTGGAAAATAAGTTTTTGTTATTAAATAACATTTTTAAATTCGTAAGCGATTTTTGAACTATCGACGAACCATTTTGGCACAAAGCAGTATTATCCATGGAAGAACTAAATAGAACAGGAATGAGATCTTGTCGCAAAATCGAAACCGAACGAGACCTCAATAACTGTCCCTTTTATCCCTCTCTGGCGATGGTGACCATGTTGAAATATGATTTAACGACGATAATTATAAAAGTCTTGTTTTGTTTTCTGACGTCAGCAGATTATTGCTTCAGATGGATTTTAACATATTATTGTTATCATTAATGTATTTACCAAAAACAATACAAAATACATAATTCTAAATCAGACTTTGCTAAATAAAAGTCCTGTGAAGTTTGTGCCGCAAACCTAGCTTATTCCTTATATCTTAAATCTGAAATTAAATCAAAGTTATTTTAATAGAGAAAGGAAGAAATAAATGCATAAGTGTTTAAGTTATTTGTCCTTGAACTAGAATTGGATAGTGATGCATGGTCACCGTAATTCTTCACCAACAAATTATGTTTAAAACTATTACCTGTGAAAATATAAGCCACAATCAGCATAACACTCGCTTCGGCAAGGTTCCACGACACAAATTCTTCCTATTTTTGACTAAAAAATTGTTAAAGATTTTACACTTAACAATACTAGCAATATTACTTTGCTTTAACATGTCGCTAATAAAATATTATTGACTAGCTGTTCGCGTGCGGATTCATCCGCGTGAGATTATAAAAACCTTATTTTATTGTTTACATTTGTCAAATTAAACGTTTTTTTATAGGAAAGGCGGGCAAACGAGCAGCAGATCGCATATTAAATGATCCGACGCCCATGAACGCCGCCGGCCTTTAAGGGAGGAGTACGCTCTTTTTTTGAAGGCCCCTAAGTCGTAACTGTTTGGAAATACCGCTAAGGCAGAGTATTCCACAACGCGGCTGTAAAGCGTGTCGTAAGTGTAAGCTTTTTTTTTTTTTTTTTTAACTTTGTAAGGCTTTTTATTAAAGAAAGAACACCACTTGCTATTTATCCCAATTTTATCTAAACCTAAGCAAAGCTCTCGAGAATGACGTATGTTAATTTGAAGATTGATGGCGCCGTGTAATTGCCAAGGCTTCATAATAGACACTAACTAAAATGACTAGGTTTTACATGACATCTAACCACACTTTTATAGGGAAAGCAAGACTCGGCAGTTTTTTATATTTTATTTTTTTTGTGGGATCTTAAGTACCTTTTGTAGGTTATCCTAATTACATTTTCACCGCAGAAAACCAAATTAGTTTGAACCCTTCCCTACCTGAAAATGCTTTGTACTAGAGGTTAAAATGGTTTAATTTATGTATTAAAAACTAATAAATATCTGGATTTTTGATTTTTTTCTTCTATCTATATCCGAAATTTCAGGTTTGTGGGCCTGCTAGAAGTACCTTAGAATTATGATTGCACATGCTGTTCATTAAAATGCGAAGAATTCAATTGATATTTCGTAAACTACAAACTATAATCTATACTAATATTATAAAGAGGAAAACTTTGTATTTTTGTATGTATTGAAAAACTACTGGGCCGATTTTAAAAATTCTTTCATTATCAGAAAATTAATTTATCTGTGAGTAACATAGGCTATATTTTATTATTACTAATGTTTAGGAACTATTAATAAACAGCGTGTTTCTGGACGCCGGCGTTAAAAATTCACTAAACTTTAACTTTTCTCGGCTTACGCTGACTAAACCGTTAGAGGTATATAAAAATGATGTATGAAACAATTGTAGATCTCAAAAAGTTCTACAGAAAAGTCCGCGACAGCATATATCCCGCAAGGATATTGTGGCACCTTTTTGACATTGACAGGATGGCGCCTCTGAGCATTTAGAGTTACCAGCAAGGTAATATGTCCGCATTAAAGGGAAATTATTTCCTTTTGAAAACGAGAACGCAAATTGTAAAGGAAGTACATACTTGTACCTTAAAATGTAACTAGGAAATTCCCCAGACTTCGTTTGTCGGTTAGACGACGCTATAGTTAAAGAACTTTTGTAGCAAACTTTTAGCAATGCAGTCTCTTAAGACAGATAATAATAATAATAATAATCATTTAATCCATTCATAAGGCAAACATTACATATTTAATTACACAATTGAAAACAAACAAACAGTTAGGGAAGGAATAGTCTTAACATAATAGAAATTGTCTTACTTAGCGCTCATCTACAGAATAATAGAAATCTTAATGATTGTTTGTTGTTTACAATCAACGCACTGTACAAACTATGTGTTATGTCCCGTGGTTTGAACTGTGCGTTTTAAAATTATCAGACAATTAGTTTTTAATACATTACTGAGTAAACACAGTAATTTCCGTATTACGTAACTAAATATGTAATTTATGTCACGAAGGCCGTACTTCCAGTTGCCAAAACACGTTACAATTAAGGGTTCGTTCACTGCAATTTGAAATAAATAAAACAACTTTCAGCAAAATATTTTAAGTCAATTAGTATTTAACATTTTTTTTTGAAATTACGAATCTAAAAATATGCGTCGACTTGAGAGTTAGGGAATTTCTTGAATTAACAAATGGTAACAAATTCTGATTGCACCAGACACAAGATGATTCACATTTTCAAATGTAATTACTAGGCACTCCTACTTCTTCTCAGCGATAAAAATATCTCCCACTTTAAAAAATACTCTCTTACACTACTTTTACACTTTTATCACTTTTTTTCATGGAATAACATTAAAAAACCACACATTATGCACTGACAAGCTATGTCACTATTACCCTGACATTAAATGTCACTTTTTTTGATAAAATTTGCCAGCTGCCAAAAGAATTTTGTAGGACTAAGGTAGATTAGACAGTTTCGGACCAGGGGGAGTTACGGTCCACTTAAGATGAAAACGCATGTTTTGGAGCTCTTACGCAAATTAATTGAAACTAAACCACTGGAACATATGCTACAACTAATATGCTAAATTTGACATCTAAATTACTTATAGAAAATATAAATTGAAAAAGCCACGGGTGATCTTAATATATCAGGCGCGAAGCTGATAAAAATTGTTAATTTCTAAATTGTAAATTGTTAATTTCACTTTTGTTAACGTCAGCTTTTTTAAATCTTGAAATTTGTTTACTTATTAAATTTTAATAGGGGAGATCAGATAGTTACGGTCCACTTTGCAAATTGAGTCACAAAATTCTTTGTAATTATCATTATTGAAGAGTAAAATAGATGAAAGCATGTTTTTATTAAACGTAAATATTTTGTTTACACGAACATAAACATTTTAGACAGAGTATTTTATCAAATATAAAAATATTAGTCAATTAAAATTAAACCCCTAAAAACACAGTTTCGGTCCACCCGAGATAGTTATGGACCACCTCTGGGGTACAGTTACGGTCCACCGTTATATGACTATAATAGTTATAAAATAATTATTATTTGTCATTTGTCTTGCCTTTTTAATCAGTACAATTTAATTTTATAAAATCAGAAACTAATCAAAATCATTTGAATCACCTTTTTAATATAAAGAACACACAAAAAAATCGTAATATTCGTGACAATTGCTGGAATTTTGTTGTTTCAATCATACACCTTTTTCAATTATAATTTGGATAGCTGTTTTAAACATATTTCTTAACTTTCAGGAAATAGCATTTTTTCTGCGTCCTTTTCTAATAATGTTCTTTGGAAGGTAATTTAAATTTAGTAAACATAAAGTGAGATTACGTACAAAAGTAAACTATCTGTTAGATGCTTTTCTTTTTTTTTTATATTTTGATTATCTTTGTAGGATCACTAACTATAAGACTATCTTACTAAAACGCTTTTTATTTTCCTTCCTTCTAGTCTACATAAGACTTTTACAATTTTTAACTAACAAAGCAATGAAAGTCCAATAAACAATCTATTTAAGATTTGTTTCAATATTTTTGTTTCAGAAATTTCATAAAATAAATTACCCATCCCATTAAGAAACAGGAAACAATATGAAGTTTGGGTGGACCGAAACTGTACCTCGGCCTAGGACCATAACTGTAAAGTGCTATGGCCATAACTATACTTCCATACAAGCTTTGAGACAGTAGTAGTCCACCATATTTTAAGCCTTACGAAAATTATAATCTTTGTAATATCTACATAAATAGATACTAGAACATCTCTTCTATTAGACAAAATCATAAGAAAGCACATTAAAATTGAAAAAGTAAACAAACCTCAAGATTAAAAAAAAGCTGTCCTTAACGAAAGTGATAAGAAATTAACAACTTTTATCATCTTCGCGCCTGATATATTTAGATCACCCGTGGCTTTTCAAATTTATATTTTCTATTAGTAATTTAGATATCAAATTTGAGAATATTAGTTGTCGCATATGTTTCTTGTGGTTTACTTTCAATTAATTTCCATAAGAGCTCCAAAACATGCGTTTTTGTCTTAAGTGGACCGTAACTCCCCCCTGGTCGGAAACTGTCTGATCTACCCTATGCTTTTTTATCGTCTTGTCTAATAGATGTTCTAGTATCTATTTATGTGGATTTACAACGATTATTATTTTCGTAAGGCTTAAAATATGGTGGACTACTATTGTCTCAAAGCTTGTATGGAAGTACAGTTTTGGTTATAGCACTTTACAGTTATGGCCCTATGCCGAGGTACAGTTTCGGTCCACCCAAACTTCATATTATTCCCGTTTCTTAATGGGATGGGTAATTTTTTTTATGACATTTCCGAAACAAAAATATCGAAACAAATCTTAAATAGATTGTTTATTGAACTTTCATTGCCTTGTTACTTAAAAATTGTAAAAGTCTTATGTAGATTTAAAGGAATGAAAATAAAACGCGTTTTTAGTAAGATAGTCTTATAGTTAGTGCAGTTACGAACATAATCAAAATATAAAAATAAGAAAAGCATCTAACAGAGAGTTTACTTTTTCTACGTGATCTCACTTTATGTTTACTAAATTAGCTTTCCAAAGAACAGAAGAAGCAAAGTGGACCGTAACTATCTGATCTCCCCTATATAAGATTCTTTTGGCACCAGGCAATTTTTGAAAATAAAAATGACAATGGGGATGTTTCCTAATGTTACAAATTCAAATAAAGTTATGTTTAATATTTTAAAGACAGTATTTTAAAACCTATAATAACATTTGGAGACCTTGAATGTTTGTCTCAATTGAAATATCAATTAAAAACGCTGCATTATTTTTTCCCCTCCATTACTCGATCTCAAACACAATCAGAGCTCGGTGACGTCACTTCTTCTCAAACAACATGGCAGTGTGGCCTGCTTCATTGAATGTCAGTGCATTTTGTAGTTATAATTTTTGTCTAAATGATTATAATAATTGAGTTTACGTGTGTTATATTATGAGGACTCCATTATTAAGTGTTTTTATATTTACGACATATTTTACGAGCAAATGTTTCGATCAATATGACGAAAAAAATAATAGTAAAACCTATTTGAGTAGCTAATTCAATTTGCATCTGGTCACATTGAATCAGCTGTCGTCAGTATTTGTCACAATTTTATAATCATAATTACAGTTACATTTTTAAATTGATATTTTTGTATTCATAATTTATACTTTAAATGTTCTTTGCCATAAATAAGCAACAAAAAATATAATATGTTGAAAGTATAACCTTCTGTTCAAAATTTCGTGTTATTGATAAAAGATTTAACATAATGGAAACTGGATTCATCAAAGAAACTTAACGAAAATAGATTTTTTGTTGGTGACAAATTATTTTACTAGAAACAAGTATTTACTTGTACCGGAGTTGTGAAACATGTAAAGATTTTTTAATAACTATCAAAATTCAAGATGTCTGTTTTAGCATAACTTTGACAGAACGCGACGCGAGGTTTGTTAGCAAAAAAGTGACGTCATGAGGCGTTTTCGCGGTCTTTCGAGAAGTATTTTTAGTTAAGTGTTTTTGTAATGAAATGATGCGTATATGTTTTAATACATTTTTTTTCGTGTTTAGATATGGATTATCTACAAAATAAAAGCAATTCCAAAAATTAGGAAACATGCCCATTCAATGTCAGGGTATTAGTGACTGTTCGCGCCAGAGACAATCATTCATAATTTATCTTTGCAATTGATTTTTTTGCTCTGTGACAGTTTTTTTCTACTACTATCTATAGCACACCACATAATCTATGAAGACGCTTCCGTTCGCTCTCTTCAACCAACCTTGCGACAACGCGGAAGCATATCGGCAATAAGTTAAATTGTACAATATATTTGCATTCAAAATTACAAGTTTGATACAACAGAAAACATCTTTTATTCCTTCTTCTGCAACTGAACAGTGACATAGCTTGTCAGTTCACTTCGCGTCATTGTTTTCAGCATTTTGTGTGGTTTCATGGTTTATTCCATGAAAAAAAGTGATGAAAGTGTTAAAAAATAGTATGTTCGCGCGGGACGCTGGCAACACCGAAAAACGTCAGAACCAAAAGTAACGGCGATGAAGAGATCTTACTACGCGCATAAATTTATTATAAACTCTGTAATATTACCAAATAAACTATATAAACCAAACATTTGGTCCATCGAGCCTCAACGAAGAACAGAAAATATACAGTCCACTTAATAAAAGCTTTGGGGAGTGAGCGGAGTGCATCAAACTATCGCGACATCGCTTCATTGGCCGCCGTCATCAATTATCGAACATCAAGACAAAGGGAGTACCGTGTGGATAAGGAAAGATAAAGTGAGTTCGTTCCATATTTTTCCCTTCTAAATCCTCTTCAAACGGTTTCTTATTGTTTGTTATCATTCAATTTCACGTTTATGCATGTACGAGCGCTTAATTACCATATAGTGAAGTACCCTCAAGTTACAATTTTTTATCATTGCTATCGATTATTAATTATTTTACGTATTTTTATTCAATAATGGCCCAGCTAGATGTTTTAATACGCAAACGTAGTGGCATGAAAGCCAAACTTACAAATTTTTCCAATTATATTAGCTCAATTACTGCTTCCGGCATTATTTCCGAACTTCAACATGAATTGCAATGTCGACTAAATAAATACGAGGCCTTATACGATCAATTCGATGAATTACAGGTGGACATTGAGGTGTGTTCCGACAAGCCTGACGACGAATACGACGAACGTTCTAAGTTCGAGGAGCGGTATTATGCGCTGATGGCGCAAGCGCGCAGTCTGCTGAGCCGCGCCAGCGCAGCGGATGCAAACCGATCTGTCACGGGTACGATATGTAAACAAGCAGGTGAATCATTTCAACACAATTTTATTCGCTTACCAAAAATAGATTTGCCTCGCTTTCATGGTAGTTATCAGTACTGGCTTGAGTATAGGGATACATTTTTATCATTAATTCATAATAGCGATTCCATCGACGACATAAGCAAGTTCCATTATTTACGCGCTTCGCTCTCGGGTGCGGCGCTCGAAATTATTACAAATATAGATTTTAAAGGCGACAACTATTTAATGGCGTGGCAGTTGTTATGTGACCGATACGACAACAGTCGACTATTAGTGCATAACCACGTCCACGCGTTATTCAATGTCGAGACGGTTAGCAAGGAATCTAGTCTTTGTTTACGTCGTTTGCTGGATGCCATTAACAAAAACATTCGAGCATTAAAAACATTAAACGAGCCTACGCAGTATTGGGACACGCTTGTTGTTTACATCATGTCTAATAAATTAGACATAGTTACCAGTAGAAATTGGGAGGAATATCGTAATGGGTTATCGTCACCGCCTTCTTTACAACAATTTTGTGAATTTGTTAGCAACAAAGCTGACTTATTGGAAACTATCGAAAATAAACAAAATATAAATTCAAATAAAACAATTTCGAAAAATAATAGTTACATAATAGCATCAAACATAGATAATAGTCGTTCCTTAGTACAGTCGAAAAATAATAACAATATTAATTCATTTTATTTGTCATGTCCTCTTTGTTCTAAAAATCATCTTTTATTTACATGTGATCAATTTCGTAGCCTAACAATTGACGAACGATTAAAAAGGCAAATAATTAAAAGTATGTTTTAATTGTTTGCGTCTCGGACATGGTATGAAGCGGTGTCGATTAACACATTGTAAATATTGCAATAGTAAACATAATACGCTTTTGCACGGAGAGGAGTCTAAACCTACTTCATTTCAAGACCCTATGCCTAGTAGTTCTAGTGTAGCTTTGCCCATTCATCATTCATCATCATCTGTTGCTTGCGCCAAAGAAAACAATATTGTTTTGTCAAGTAAAGTGCAACATACTACTTCTTCCATTGTTTTACTGTCCACAGCTATGGTGAAAGTGGTTGACGACAACGGCCAAAGGATGGACGCACGGCTACTTCTCGATAACGGCAGTACGACTAACTTTATAACGCAGTCGCTTTGCAATAAGCTAAATTTATCTACACGTTCCGTAAGTTCCGAAATCAATGGCATTAACAATCAATCGTTAACTAGTACGCAATGTTGCAACTTATCAATCGAATCCAACCGTGGTACGTATAAGGCAAATATCGAATGTTACATTTTGCCTGAGATAACTAAAATACTTCCTTCTAATTTAATAGACGTCAGTCAACTTTCGATTCCTGCAGATTTACAACTAGCTGACCCTTCATTTAGCATACCGTCTGTAATCGACATCCTGGTCGGGGCTGAGGTTTTCTGGGATGTTATAAGTACTAAATCAATTAGCCTAGGTAAAAACAAGCCCAAATTATTTAACTCAAAATTAGGTTGGATTGTTACAGGTCAATTTCCAATAAAGCCAACATCAAGTTATGCGCATTTCTGTAATTTATCTATAAGCGATCTCGACAACAGTTTGAGAAGATTTTGGGAACTCGACAGCGTATCTTCGAGTCATTCCCTGTCTAGTGAAGAGAAGGCTTGCGAAGAAAGCTTTAAGCTAAATACCATTCGTAACGAAAACGGTCGATTTATTGTAACGATACCATTAAAAAACGATACTGATGTCCTAGGTGAGTCATACGAAATGGCCAAACGCCGTTTTTTATCTATTGAACGTCGGTTCCAACGTAATCCTGTCTTCAAGGAGCGCTACATAGCCTTCATGCAGGAATACGAACGTTTGGGTCATATGACTGAAAACACCACGCGTAATCATTCTGAAGCATCTAATGTCGAATATTTTTTGCCACATCATGGAGTCATTAATGATGCTAGTACGACAACTAAATTCCGTGTAGTATTTGATGCATCTGCTCCAACCTCATCTGGGCTATCCTTTAACGACATCCAAATGGTAGGACCCACTATTCAAGACGATCTACTTTCGATTTTGTTACGTTTTCGACAACACAAGTATGTTATTTCTGCGGACATTGAAAAAATGTACCGAGCTATAAATGTTACTCCTAATCAACGTAGTTTACAACAAATAATTTTTAGAGAGGACCCTAAGTTACCCCTTAAAACATACACACTTAACACGGTAACTTACGGCACAGCATCGGCTCCTTATTTGGCCACAAAATGTTTAAGTAGTCTCGCGTCAAACGATTTAAATGAACAAGTTAAAATGTCAATTTTGCATGACTTCTATGTGGACGATTACCTAAGTGGCGGTGATACTATTTCACAGGTCGTGCAGTTGAGTAAGGCGGTAAATTCTATTTTATCTTCCGCTAAATTTCATCTTCGTAAGTGGAAATCTAACAGCCCGGAGGTGTTATCGCGGGTCTTAGGTGTTTCTAGCTGTGAGAGTAGTTTAAATTTTGCAGAAAATCAAAGTACGCCACATAAAACATTGGGTTTATTTTGGTTGTGCAATTCTGATTATCTTTCTTTCTCTGTAAATATAAACTTTAGCAAAGAGGTAACGAAACGTATTATGTTATCAGTAATTAGTCAAATTTTCGACCCTTTAGGCCTTGTAGGTCCTTGTGTTGTCGAAGGCAAAATCTTACTCCAAAGTCTTTGGTTAACAAAGACTGATTGGGACGATCAAGTGCCAGATAAAATAAAAACACTTTGGACTTGCTTTTCTACCTCTCTCTCACATCTTAATGATTTAAAGATTCCACGTTGGGTTTTATCTAATAATGCGTGTTCATATGAGCTTCATATTTTTACAGATGCCTCGGAGCTAGCCTACGGGTCTTGTGTTTACGTGCGTTCGATAGATGCAATGACCCAAGTAAAGGTTAGATTGTTAATTTCAAAAAAATCGTGTAGCACCGATTAAATCAAAAACTGTGCCACGCTTAGAGCTTTGTGGAGCATTACTAGGCTCTAGACTTTACGTAAAGGTAATAATAAATAAATTAGAGGCTTTGGCTGAAAGTGATCTTAAGAAATGGTCAGTTGGTAAAAAAGAAGTGGAGATTGTTGATATGGTGTTGAAGTTGAGAGAAGTTTTGAAGAGTGACCCTCCCGTAGCTGATAATACTCGTACATTACTCGCAAGACGACTTGATGATCTGAACTGTGTGCTGCCGGAAGATATGAAGTCTATATTGAATGCGGCCTCGTGACATTTAAAATGCTGCGCCTCAGAATTAAGAGGTTGCAGCGACTGCAGGAACCAATCAAGATTTGACAAGTCTATTATATGCATGTGAAGATAAGCAACATTGGACCAAAAATATGGTGCAATTATTTTCTTAACTCTGAATGAAAGATGCTTGATATGATAGATATTATTTTTAAATGAATGTTGGAAATATTTTTTTAGAATTTATATTGGACACAACTGATAATAAAAATAGGACTTCAATAATTTGCACATCTTATTATAAAAAAAAAAACTCAATTCTTCCGATTCCAAATCTTGATAAAAATGTGCATAAGCTTTTACTAACTTCATGAAAGTAATAAAATGTTTTGGTAACAATAAGTATCGGATAAAGTTTTAAAAATAACTACAGTTCTATCTCGAAATAACTCCAGCACTTGTAAATATAATGCACTTAGTTAACTACTAAAAACTAGTTAATAATTAAAATTATTGTAAGTAACTAAAACTTCACTAAATTGTCTAGAATATTTCCTAAGCTAATGTACAATTAAAGCCATAATAAATGACTTTTACTAAAATTAATCTTAAAATAAACATAAGTGTGATTGTTAAAAAAAATATTTCATTTCAAAATTTTACCATGTCTTAAACAATTCTTGAGCCCAGTTTCAAGTCAAATATTTCATTTTAGTTGCACTATATAAGAAGTTTTAAAGCATATCTAATTTTGAATCAAAAATGGACAACAATTGCTTCCAGAACTTTTATAAATTAATAGAAATTTAAAAATTTTCCATAAGTAATTATTTTTGACTATAAGATGTGGGTATTTGTAAGAAAAGTGTGTCAATGTAATTTAGGCACTATAATACATAAAGAGCACCTGATAGTTATATAAAAGTTGCTTTAAATAGCTCGGAATGAGCATATGTTTGTCTCCAAGCTAATAAATAAAGATTATACAAATTAAATTACTTATGTAAGCGTGTGGCAAATGTCTTGAACATTCTTATTCTCGATGAGTTGAAAGTTATTGTATAAAGTTGATATTCTTTTCTCGTATTTGTGAGTTGGTAATAAATATTGATTGTCAATTATTTTAAAGTAAAGTGTTCCTCATTGTTTTTGTTTTTTTTGCTCAAATAATTCTCTGATTATCGTAATAAACCTGCTTTGTGCCAGTACCATTTACTATATACTGAAAGTAAAACCTGATACAAATGATCAATACTAACATATGAACTGTTCAGTTTAAACTGATGGCACTGAATGGTTAACTGTGAGGCTATTAATAATTTTAAAGTCTCTAACTTGTATGTAGATTTCGTAACTAAAATTATCTTTCAAGTGTGCAAAAGTCCATCCAATTAAATATGAAATATATTTGTATAATGTTACATAATGTTTTATCAGACATGTTATCAATATGTACTGTGAAGAATTCCATTGCAAAGATCCGATTTTATCTTGTTTTATAATATAGTTTTGTGAACAAAATATTGTAGACTTATGCATTGTCTAGAGGGGAAAATGGTCAATATATTTTGTGCCAAATATTATGCATGATTATTTTGTATGACTAATTGTAAACTGCAGTAGATAGAATATATCACTAATATTGACAACAATTCAATTTTGAATTTACACTTTTGTTTTGAAAAACTAGTTTGAAAACAATATTTCAATAATTACTCATAACATTAAGTTAGGATAAATTAGTTTTAACCCACTGAATGCTAACTTTAGCATGCTCAACTTAATTTGATTTCAAATGCATTTATAAAATGAAAACGGAAAAATAATATTTGCATTTATAATTCAGTAACACTTTTTCTTTTGTAAAGATCAGTCAAAAATTATAAGTTTTATTTAAAAAAAAAAATAGTATAGAATTTTATGTAAATCTGTTCATTATATAGAAATTTAAATTTAAGGCTTACAACGATATTGATGTCTTCAACCATAATTTTAGTTATGGAAGTGGGAAAAATTAATAAATAAACGCTCTTCGATTATCGATTATTAGGTGTTATTTTTGGTGCGATTCAACTATCGTTTTAAATTGGTTATTTTCGCCATCCAATTTAGTAGATCCGTTTGTGCGCAATCGCGTTCATGAAATACAAGAGAGCACCGCCGACCACACTTGGAGGTACGTTGCATCTAAGGACAACCCAGCCGATTTAGTATCACGTGGTGTAAAGGCCAATCAAATTCGGGAATGTACGTTGTGGTGGTCGGGACCTGAATTTCTGCTTAAGCCCGAAAATGAGTGGCCAAAGATGCCATCTACCGAATTCACGTACCAGTATTACGAATCCCAAAATCACACCAGTAGAATTAATTCGTCCTTCGGGGTTTCAATCATTAATCACAAATTATCTAATATTAATCGTCTTATAAGAGTAATGTCATATATCCAACGTTTTGTGTATAATTTAAAAAATAAAAATAATAAGCGCATCGGTTTACCTACAAGGACGAATTAGATGAAGCCTTCACACGCGTAATACGAATTGCCCAAATTGAAATGTTTCCCGAAGAATATTTGTTGCTACAAAAGGGTAAATTATTACCTCGTAAGAGTAAACTTGCGTCGTTGAGTCCTTTCATGGACAGTGACGGTGTCATACGTGTAGGCGGGAGGCTTGAGACTCACCTTACGAATATAATATTAAACATCCGATTTTGTTATGTAGTAAACATCCACGTGACAAAGATATTATTTAGAAAATACCATATAGATTTATTGCATGCAGGGCCTCAGCTGCTCCTTGCGAATATTCGTCAATTGTATTGGCCGCTAGGGGGTAGAAATCTTTCTATAGTAAGCGTAAGAAATTGCCTAAGGTGTTTTAGTATAAAAATACAATCGTACAGCCTATTATGGGACAATTACCAATTTCTCGTACTAACTTAGAATTTCCATTTTTACATTGCAGTGTCGACTATGCCGGGCCTGTACTTATAGCTGATAAGAAAGGGCGAGGTTGTAAGCTTATAAAATCATATGTGTGTATTTTTGTTTGCCTTGCAGTCAAGGCTGTGCATATCGAACTCGTTACAGATCTGACCAAAGAAGGCTGTGCCGTACAAACGGGCTCGGGTCCCGCGGCACAACCTACCCTTAGACTACGATTGCACCGGAGGGCATAATATTGTAAAGTGAGGGGAAATGGTACTCACCAGCTCGTTGACTTGCCTCACCTCCTTCAGGCGCCTGGTCTCAGTCAGTGTCAATCGAGTCAAAGTCTGGTTCTGTCAAGTCAATAGGCGCCACCGTGAAGATGCACCGCAAAGAATAGAAAACGCGAAACCGAATTAGCGACCCTGTTCGCTACCGAAATTGACACGCCCGTTGTGTCCTCGCGTTATCAAGCAACCAACTTCTGACCTATTCGCACACGTGTTCCCGACCCGACTCGCTTGGCTGCTTGCTGACGACTCTTTTTCCGCACACCTCTCCGCAGGCCCGCGCCCGTCCGTAGCGGAGAGGGATTTTCCATCTACCCGCCCGTGCGGGATAAATAAAATAAGTGCGCTTACCCGCACTAAACCCGGGGCGCGAAATTCAAAAATATGTTCGCCACCGTATGTGGCGAAACCGTACGATCTGTACCGAACAGTCCCCCGCCCCAGCCAGACCATATCTGGCTGCGTCCATTAACCCGAAAAAAAAAAAACCGAAATTAAAACAAAAACATTAAAAACCGAAAATTCAGAAAATAAAAATAAGCTACTGGGAGTCGGGGAAGAGTTGCCACTGCTCGCTTTACCTGAACCGCGAATGGCAGCCGTACCGGTTGATCCGCAACCGTAAAGTTCCGTACTGGTTGATCCGCAACCAGATAGTTCCGTGCTGGTTGATCCGCAACCAGATCATTCCACCAACCGTGTTTAAAAACAATGCATCCCTATAAACCCGAGTCCAAAACCGCGCGCGTGGTTACCTGAACTCCGAAGAGAACCGACGCGAACCTGAGCGGTGGACATTAAAACCGTACCCGATGAGAGCATTGCGGTGGATTATATGGGAAACGAATTATCGTTCCCGTCGAATGTTATTGATATGTGATGGTGGGGGGACACTACTCCGATCACATAACTCCTGGTGATCCAATCGATGCGGGCGACGCTGCTCCAACGAGGCAAAGTCCATGAAGTGGAGTGGCGAGTGAGCGCCGACCTCACGAGGCTCTTCTGCCACAGTGTGTGGGGCAATCCGATTATCACGCGCGCCCCCGCCCGTGCACGGTGGTGAGCATTGACTGAGCCGTAGTGGTGACTTAACATCACGGTGACCTGACGTCCGCTGCATAGCTCCAGCCCACTGTTCATCCGCATGAACCCTGTTATGATTAGAAGTTACCCGTCCCTGAGCGGTTAGCGAAGGCGAAGCGTTGCGGTTGCCACAAAGCAGGAGATGATGCCTACCTCCGCACTGACCGCACGCACAAGAAGACTGACAGTGTGAGACGAGGTGGTTCCCCAAGCAGGAATAGCACCAATACCGTTGGCGAGCAATACCGCGCCGAGCTTGCCAACGTAGCTCCCGAAACTTGGGGCAACCCGCAACATCGTGTCCTGTGTCCCGACAATAAGCACACGGCGTGTCCTGTGCCCTCCCTACCGCGGCATTGAACACCCGAGGTTTACCATGCGCCCAAACTGGTGGACGGTATTCATTCCCTGGGGGCCTCGCTCTCGGAGCAACTACTGGAGGCCCTGAAAGGGGAAGGGGAACATTCTCCGTCCGACGACACTCATCCTCCAAAAATAAAATTAACTCGTCGAACGTCGGGAGATGAGTGGCGGAGTCCCCACCGTTTCAAGTTCAAACCTATTCCGTAGGTCGTTGCGGTAATTTGGAAAGTACGATATGTAATAATAAAAACGACCACGTGGACACTGGTAGGTCCAAGCCATGAGCATTTCAGTTTACCGCGATTAACAAGGGGTTAAGAAGCCGCGTGCGCAACGACTGCGCAACCGATATTCGCGGTAGGCCTAAAATGACAGCACATGGCTATCTGCTATCCGCCGAACATTCTGGTACCTTCGTTTGAGTAGGTCCCGAGCGATCTCGTAATTGCCATCTACGAGGCCTAAATGTTGGACAAGGCCCTTGGCCTCTCCCTCAACGACGCCAACAAATAGGCAAGTTCTGAGCAGGTGTCAAATCCCTACGACCGTTAACAATACTTTCAAATAAATTGTTAATGCGACCCATTGGTCCAGGTCCCCGTTAAAACGTGGCAAATCGAGCAGCGGCAATCTACTCATGAGCGCTGGTGACGCTTCCGACTCCGCAGTAACGCGCGCGTCAGCACTACTCGACCCCCTAATGCAACCTGCGGCCTGAATAATTTGATCAGCCAGGTCATCAGCCTGATCAACATCTGCATTTATTTTTGTCATTGCGTCCGCTTCCAAATCAAGCTGAAGTAACGCGCGGTACGCTTCGTACAAATCCGCCATTTGGTCGTCTAAGACCTGATACCTAGCCAGCAGGGCCTGCGCACGATCCGGTCTGGAAATATTTAAAACCGCAGAGCCGAGCCATCGTAAAACGCCTGCTATACGTGCGGTATATTTGCCGGCCATAATTAAAAAAGTACAAAAAAAAAAACGAAGGTGGAAAAATAACGACTATCAAAAAATTTTTTTCGCCGAATAATAATGGCCGTTAAAAAAATAAAATCAAAAGTGGGTAGATAAATTACTACACTCCACTTACTAATTACACCTACTAGAACAATTATAACAGTAATAAAAATAAACCTAATTAAAAAAACCAACCGCAAAGAAAACAAAAATAACCGTAATAAAATATAAAATAAATAAAACACAATTAACCTAATAAAAAAAAACCGTTATAAAAAACCCTTATTTAAACACTAGAAAAACCGTTACAAAAAAATCACTAAATTAAATTAAAAACCGTTAAGAAACCCTACACTAAATTATCTAACTATACAAATCCATTAAACGGAACCCTAAACGCCGTATTAATAATGTTACGCAACAACGCGTACAATATAATTTTTAACAAAACGAACCTAATGATACCTAACTGTTATATTGTACGGCGTAATTAATATAACAAATAAGCGGTTATTTGTTATATTCCGCGCGATAATAACGTTACAATATTATGCCAACCGATGCAATACGTACCCGAATAACACGTATAACCCGGATATAACCACGCGGTTATAAACTACGTGTCACCTAACCACGCTCTGCTACCATCGATTTGTGCCGTACAAACGGGTTCGGGTCCCGCGGCACAACCTACCCTTAGACTACGATTGCACCGGAGGGCATAATATTGTAAAGTGAGGAGAAATGGTACTCACCAGCTTGTTGACTTGCCTCACCTCCTTCAGGTGCCTGGTCTCAGTCAGTGTCAATCGAGTCAAGTCTGGTTCTGTCAAGTCAATAGGCGCCACCGTGAAGATGCACCGCAAAGAATAGAAAACGCGAAACCGAATTTAGCGACCCTGTTCGCTACCGAAATTGACACGCCCGTTGTGTCCTCGCGTTATCAAGCAACCAACTTCTATGACCTATTCGCACACGTGTTCCCGACCGACTCGCCTGGCTGCTTGCTGACGACCCTTTTTCCGCACACCTCTCCGCAGGCCCCGCGCCCGTCCGTAGCGGAGAGGGATTTTCCATCTACCCGCCCGTGCGGGATAAATAAAATAAGCGCGCTTACCCGCACTAAACCCGGGGCGCGAAATTCAAAATATGTTCGCCACCGAATGTGGCGAACACGTACGATCTGTACCGAACAAAGGCTACATGTCAGCCTTGAACCGTTTCGTGGCTCGTCGGGGCAAACCTCAATCCATCCTATCAGACAACGCTACAAACTTTGTTGGAGTTTTCAACGAGCTGCAACAATTCTTAAATACTTCAAACCTGCCTTCGGAAGTTGCACGGCAGGGTATTCAATTTTCCTTTACCCCTCCATATTCGCCTCATTTCAACGGTCTTGCCGAAGCTGCTGTTCGGTCAACTAAACACCATCTAAAGCGCTTAATTCAAATGACTCACTTTACCTATGAGGAACTTTCAACATGTCTAACGCAAATTGAAGCCGTTTTAAATTCCCGACCGCTTACCCCTCTATCACCTGATCCTACAGACCTCTCCGCTCTTACTCCTTCCCATTTTTTAATTGGACGACCACTTTTATCTGTACCTTATCCACAGGTGGCAAATATCAAGATCGAGCAATTACGGCGTTACGAACGAATAAACCATATAAAACAACATTTTTGGAAGCGGTTTTCTAACGAATATGTCTCATTACTTCAAACAAAAACTAAATGGTTTCATTCAACAGGACAACTAAAGATTGGAACTCTTGTACTATTGATGGAAGCAGGTCAGCCACCCCTACTGTGGCCATTGGCACGAGTTACCAAAATTTTCCCTGGCGTTGATGGAGATTCAAGAGTGGCGGAACTAAAGATGAGAGGGAAAACAGTTCGACGAAGCTACAAAAACATCTGTCCTCTTCCCATGGACTAGATTCTTCTGCCCACCTTTACAACACATCTCTTCACCTTTTGAACAAAGTTGTTCAACCCGGGGAGGTTGTTCGCGCGGGACGCTGGCAACACCGAAAAACGTCAGAACCAAAAGTAACGGCGATGAAGAGATCTTACTACGCGCATAAATTTATTATAAACTCTGTAATATTACCAAATAAACTATATAAACCAAACAAGTATCAGAGAGGTTTTCTTGAAAGTGGGAGATATTTTTATCGCGGAGAGCAAGTAGAGGGTCCAGTTGAAAATATGAATCATCTTGTGTCTGCTGTAATGAAAATGTGTTACCATTTGTTAACTCAAGAAATTCCCTACCGGACCGGTCCGCGGGGAGAGGGCTGCTCGAGGGTGCGGGCTTTGGTGTTGGGCCCCCCTCTAGAGCGCCCGGCGGGGTCGCTCCGAGATGCGACGTGGTGGGACCGCGGAGGCTGTTGAGATGGGTACTGGTTTATCCTGCCCTCTCGCAGCCTCCGTGTCGAGTGTGGAGAGGTGGGGCCGCGGAGGCTGTGAGATGGGTACTGTTTATCCTGCCCTCTCGCAGCTCCGTGGTCGAGTGTGGAGAGGTGGGGCCGCGGAGGCTGTCGAGATGGGTACTGGTTTATCCTGCCCTCTCGCAGCCTCCGTGGTCGAGTGTGGAGAGGTGGGGCCGCGGAGGCTGTTGAGATGGGTACTGGTTTATCCTGCCTCTCGCAGCCTCCGTGGTTCGAGTGTGGAGAGGTGGGGCCGCGGAGGCTGTTGAGATGGGTACTGTTTATCCTGCCCTCTCGCAGCTCCGTGGTCGAGTGTGGAGAGGTGGGGCCGCGGAGGCTGTTGAGATGGGTACTGTTTATCCTGCCTCTCGCAGCCTCCGTGGTCGAGTGTGGAGAGGTGGGGCCGCGGAGGCTGTTGAGATGGGTACTGGTTTATCCTGCCCTCTCGCAGCCTCCGTGGTCGAGTATGGAGAAAACCGGGAGGGATTATATGTCGACTCAAAGTCGGCCCCTCTCCGGCCAAGGAGGAGAACGGGTCGTCGCCGGCGTACCATCCTGCCAGCGTCGACTTTGTATATATTGTGTATATATTGTGGAGGAGTTAGCTTAGTCTTTTGTACATACTTGTAAATACCTAGGCTAAGTCGTATATATATATGGAGAGCCGCGTTATGCGGCAACACAGGTCGGAAGCTCGGTTATGGCTACGCTGGTACGAGCTTCCGGCCAACGTGTTGAGGAGGGCCTGAGGGTTTTTAGTGGGTATGGCTGAACGACTGTAGGTGAGCCCCACACTCCCTGCGCCACTGCTTTTGGCCCGGCGCAGGGGTGCGTAAATGCATTTTCCCTCGCACAAAAAAAAAGGAAGCTATAAATTGATTGTTGCTTGATGTGTAACACAACATTATTGTCTTACGTTTTAATTATGTTTAAGAAAATATTGGTTGTTTGATTCCTTTTTTTCGAAAGTAGAAACTCGATATCATTTATATTTAGTTCTTTTTAAAATTATATTATAAATACGTCAACTTACATACGACCAATGAGAGCAGACCAAGCGCCTCGAGTGGCTCTTAACAGCTCGAGCGGGGTCGAGGCACCAGTTCAGTGCTTAGAAGGCGGCGTTAGTAGTGACATGTTGTGGTGCGCGTTGGCAAAGTGACGAGTCGATTTAGGAATGTAGTGTAGTAGAAGTAAGAACGGTGCGACGAACCTGCTGCTCGGTCGGTGTTGTTGATTTGCGATGCGATAAGTGTAGATTCCGAAATATATTCTGTTAATTCGTGTCTCTGGTGTTTTAATGCACGCACGTCACCCAAATGACGCCCACGAAACCAAGACCCGGTAGCAAAGATGTCTGGGAGAAAGACCCAACTTCGACATAGTAATTATAAATATTTTTCTGATAGTTGTTTTATTACCTATTCATTTCAAATTGCAGTGATTGAACCCTTAGTTGTAACGTGTTTTGTGCAACAGGAAGTATTTCCTTCATGACATAAAATAAACAAGGGTTTTGGTTTTTAACATACTTATTTACTTAGGTAATAAGGAAATTACTGTGTGTACTCAGAAATATAACAAGAAACTGTCTGTCTCATGATTTTATACCGCGTCGTTTCGTTCGAACCACGGGGCATACTACATAGTTTGTACAGTGCGTTGATTATAAACAACAAATAACCATTAAGATTTCTATTATTCTGTAGATGAGCGCTAAGTAAGACAATTTCTATTATGTTAAGACTATTCCTTCCCTAACTGTCCCAAAAGAGTGCATTGCTAAAAGTTTGCTACAAAAATTCTTTAACTATAGCGTCGTCTAACCGACAAACGAAGTCTGGGGCATTTCCTAGTTACATTTTAAGGTACAAGTATGTACTTCCTTTACAATTTGCGTTTTCGTTTTCAAAAGGAAAGAATTTCCCTTTAATGTGGACATATTACCTTGCTGGTAACCCTAAATGCTCAGAGGCGCCACCCGCCACCCTGTCAATGTCAAAAAGGTGCCACAAGAGTATTGTGGCACTATAGTTTGCTTGCTCGCCAACAACCAAGTGCCAGAACTTAAACTGATGCTGAATCAACCACTGCCAAAAGCAAAAAAGATACACAGAGGAATCGGGTGGCGATGTTAATTAATTTAAAAAAATAATAAATAGTTAATCTATGTCTATTAATTTACGAATATTATTAAGAGGAAAGATTTGTATTTTTCTATGTATTTGATTCACGTTAAAACTACTGGGTCGATTTTAAAAAGTCTTTTACTATTAGAAAGGTAATTCATCTGTGTGTAACATAGGCTATACTTTATTACTACCAATGTTTAGGAACCATTAATAAACAACATATTTCTGGACCTTGGTGTTGAAAATTTACTTATGTTTTTCTTTTCTCGGCTTACGCTGCCTAAACCGTTAGAGGTACAAAAAATGATGTATGAAAGAATTGTAGATCTCAAAAAGTTGCACAGAAAAGTCCACGATGACATATATCTATTTTTAACGGTTTTCTTACAAATACAACTTGTATGTTTAGAAAATGCAATTAAAACCCGCATTCTCTTTGCGGCGGAGTGATATTGGTTTGAATATTATTCCTTATCCAAATAAATGCATCTAATGTCAGGAGAATTTAATGTAGATTAAAATTGTTTTATTACAGTATATAATTTACACGACGGACGAATTTACATACTGTAAAAATTGAACTTTTAAACTCCACGCGGACGAGGTCGCGGGCAACAGCTACTTTAAAAAAACAAAATTATTTACTTCCTTCTAGTATTAGTTAGTAGAAAACAATTTATCGATATTATACCAAAACAAATGACAAATATAATTTTTGCCACATAGCCAAAAAAAACTTTTATATTTCTATTTGTAACTTACTAGAACTTACCTTAATCTTCACAAAATAACTGGTACTTGTTGTTGTCAATGCCGATGGATGTCGTCCGACAAGTATTATAATAACCATTTTCTCATTATTTTTCTTTTATTGCAACTGATATAAAAGTTTTTGTAGAGTATTATAGTTACTGATTGTCGTATGTACTTTTGCACATTGGTACAATAAGTATTGTAGTACTGGTGGAGTGGTGGTTGAACTTTGAGATTTATATAATTGAATAATTGTCTATACTAATATTATAAAGAGGAAAACTTTGTTTGTTTGATTGTAATGAAATAACTCAAAAGTACTAGGCCGTTTTTAAAATTTTTTTCACCGTTAGAAAGGTAATTTATATGTGAGTAACATAGGCTATATTTGTTAATTTCATGCGGGCGAAGTTGCGAGCAACAGCTAGTATAATATAAATAGAGGTTAATAAGCAAGACTTGATTGTTTTATTTCTCGGAAACTATCTACTTTATTAAGTGTGTATATTTTTTTAATTGAGGTACTATTTAGGTACATTTTATTTGGTATAATCATATGTTATAAGTAATGGCTAAAATAAAAATAAAAATAGTGCACCCGCCTTATTGTCGTTAATATGTCGGGTGTAACTTAATTTCGCTCTGGAGGAGGTACTTTTTTTTTTGAGCGAGGCACTAAATAGTACATTTTAGGTACATTTTTTAGTAAGTGGTATAATTTAATTCGCTATGGTACACCCGCCATTTTGACTCTCACACTTGGAGAAGCTGTAACTATTTTTTTTTACACCAACTTTTTACCTACAAGTTTTTTTCAAAAACTGCGCCAATGCCTGGAGAATAAAACAAAAAAAAAACTTTTCGCCTTTCATTTGTTTTTCATGTAAAAAGAACGATTTGAAATAGTCGAGGTCGACAATCTCTTGTAACTTTCATACAAAACATATGAAAACTAAATTTTTCGAAGAAGTCTAAAAAGCAAACTTTTTAATTTTTTCATTAAAACATTACTTGTTACATAAATAAAAAATATTTTGTTTATTTTCACAATACAATGCTATTTTGAATATAAACCTACACTACGTACTACGATAAACTATAACTTAACGTGATAGATGTTATAATCTGCATATTTTAAAAGAACATGAGTATTAAGCTGTAATTTTTTTGTGGAATGTATAGAAAAAAGTTAAAAATTTTAATTTTGTGTTAATTTTTTTTTCCTATATAATAATAATAATAACCGTATTTAAAACTTAGATATAAATATTTGACACACGATACTTACACCTGAATATTGAAAGTCGATGGCAGGAACGTCTTGGGCGACCACTGAAATGTGATCCGAACTCTCCATTTTGGATATAAAAATACAATTGTCAATATGGTGTCGAAATATTTCACGGAAGTTCACTGAAGGTCCGAACGTACACAACAACACGTCGGCATTCTACTCCGCGAGGTCCAAACGCGCGACCAGTCGCGACGCGCACATGATACGAATAGAGTGCGCTTCGCAGTTCAAATAACAGGGGTGGGAGTGGGAGGTGATTCAATGAATTAAGTATTGAATCAACGATTCTCTTTCGACGATTAGACGTATCTATTATTGACCATTTTTTTCATTCAATTAGTTTTCTTTTTATGTTTATTAAGGTAGCGCTTGACCACGATCTCACCTGAAGAAAGTGACGATGCAGTCGAAAGATGGTACGCTCTAGCTTAATAAGTAGCTGTTTACTCTTCTTTTGAAGGCCCCCACGTCATATTTGGACGGAAAAACAGACGCCGGCAACTTGTTCCAATCCCTTCCAGTACGCACAAGGAACGATGATTCAAACTTTTTCGTTCGAATTCGCGGTACAAAAGGATGGAACCCGGCCGTATGCCTCAACGTCCGATAGTAAAATGGTGATAGCGGAATTATATCGTGGAGTTCCTGTGCACTCTCTCCAAATGTAGCCTGTAAAACACAGAGAGACTAGCCACTTTATGTCAGTGCTCAACACTGACCAGGTTTAGGTCTTGATCACCGATCACGATTTTTGGCACGTCTCTCCACCGAATCCAGTGTCGCGAGTTGGTATTACGCTGCGAATGCCCAGATATGACAGTAGTACTCCACACACGGCCGGATCTGCGCTTTATACAGAGTCAAAAGCTGTCCCGGTGTGAAGTACCGCCGTACCTTAGAAAGTACACCAAGCTTCCTGGCAGCTACCTTTGTAAAGATATTTTAATGTACGAGAGGAGATGAATTAAACAGCAGTGACGTATCGACTAATTTAATAATAATCTACCTACTTTATACAATATTTGTATAAAACTAAATCTTAATTTCTACATACCTGACATCCCCCTTCTTTTAAACATATGTGTACACTTGAATACAAATTAATAAAAGAAAGCACAAAAGAGTAAAAGCTACAAATCGCTACCCATCCCCCACCATAAGTTATTTTTACAATCTATACAAATCTCCTTTTTTTTTTATCAATATAATTTTTTTTTTTTAATAAACTATTAATAACTAAAAATAATGAAAACATAAAATTAAAATGGCATAAAGAGAGAAATAAAAACATTTAAAACATAAAATCATGCAAAGTACAAATACACAACAAGATACACAAAGTTTTAAATAAGTAAATCTTTAAAGTAATAATACTACACACACATTTCACTTTCGGAACTTTTTTTTTTTTTTTTTTTTAATTTCTCACCAGTTCCTCAGGGGTACCCGTACCGTTCAGGAGGCCTCACTGTCCTGCCAAATTTCGTAACATATGAGTTGTTGCTTTCCCGATTTGTACCCAACAATGATTGGGTGGAGGGATCCTGAACATGGACACGGGCGCGCGGCGATAGTGTTTGGTAATCGACGTTGAAATCATCGCCGTCGTACGGCGACACGTATGACTCATTGCGATGTTCGCTGTCTTTTATTATGTGCCTACGATTTCTTCTTATTATACGACCTGTGCACATTTTAATATGATAAGAACGCGAGTCAATTTTATTTATTATTAAACCATTTGACCAAATCCCATTTGTAAACACTTTAACTTTGTCCCCCAGCATTAATTCCTTAAGCTTTTTACTTGTTTTATCCTAATAATGTTTTTGATGAATTTGGCGTTTATGTAACTGTTGTTTTACTATTTCTTTATTAACAACTTTTGGTTCCAAAAATCCTGGAGCTCGCGGTAAAATACCTCTTAAGCTACGATTGTTCAAAAGTTGAGCTGGAGAAGCTAAATCTGCGTTTATCGGACTGTTCGAGTATTCTAAAAGAGCTAAACGGAAATCTGTTTGGTCGTAATGAGACTTTTTAAGCATGTTTTTTACTATTTGTACCGCTCGTTCAACTTGGCCGTTAGACTGCGGGTAGCGCGGGGAGGACGTAATATGCCTGAATTTCCACTCCGTCTCGAAGCATTTAAAATAACTTGAATTAAATTCCGGACCGTTGTCCGACATTAATATTTCCGGAATGCCTTGTCTACTAAAAATTATTTTTAAATTGTCAATGACCTCCAGTGAGGTCATGGTATTTAACTCATTTACTTCTATATATTTACTGAAATAATCGATAACAATTAATATGGCCTGCCTGCAAAATGAAATATGTCAACACCTAACTTAGACCATGCCCTGCTGGGTATCTCGTGTGGAATTAAGCTTTCCTTATTATTTTGTTTCCTGTAGGTGAGACAAGCCTGACAGTGCGAAACCATATCCGCAATTTGTGAACTCATGTTAGGCCAAAACATAATCTCACGGGCTCTGTTTTTACACTTTTCTGCGCCTAAGTGACCCGCGTGAATTTTAAGCAGCATGTCTTTACGCATACACTTGGGTATTACTATTTTTGGGCCTTTCCAAACCATATCAAATGCGACAGTGAGCTCATCCCTAAAATCCCAGTACGGCCTTAACGCACATTCTACTTTGTTTTTGTGATCCGGCCATCCCTTTCTAATGATCTTAATTAATGACTGCATTTCTTCATCTAATTTAGTATAACGTTGAAGTTCTAAAAAATGCGAGTCCGTAAGGGGTTGCTGACGGCGATTTTCTTTTCTTTTTTTTTTTTTCTTGCCGCGCACACTTGCGCGCGTATCGCCCAGTGCTCACGCACGCCCCCACCCGCCGTCGGCGCCGGCGCCACTGCGCGCGACAAGGTGTCCGCTACATACAGATATTTACCCGGCTTATATGTTAGTTTAAAAGAATACGGTTGCAGTCTTAACAACATTCTCTGTAAGCGAGCCGGTGCGTCCGCTATCGGTTTTTGTATTATACTTACTAGAGGCTTGTGATCCGTTTCTATAACTACATCGTCGCGACCGTAGATGTATGCATAAAATTTTTCGCAAGCGAATACGCACGCGTATAATTCCTTTTCAATTTGTGCGTACCGCTGCTCTGTTTCCGTAAGTGACTTGGAGGCGTAACAGACGGGAGCGCCGTCCTGCATTAGGCACGCGCCCAGCCCGTGCTTGCTGGCGTCCACCGATACCGTAACCGGATGTTGCAAACTGTAGTATCTCAACACAGGTGGACTGACTAAACATTTTTTTAATTCATTGAAACAATTGTCGTGTCTCTCGTCCCAATGCCATTCAATATTTTTTTTTAAAAGTTCCCTAAGTAAGTGTGTTTTTTCAGACAAATTTGATATAAAGTTTCCTACGTAATTTATAAGACCTAAAAATCTTTCCAAATCCTTAACGTTTTTAGGTGTGGGCATATTTTGAACGGCCGTTGTGTGGGAGTCATCGGGCGATATACCATTTTTCGAAATCTTGTGTCCTAAATATTTTAATTCTGTCAACCCTATCTTACATTTGTTTTTATTTAATTTTATGTTAATTTCCCTACATCTTTGAAGGACGCGCCTTAATCGCTCATCGTGTACTTGCCGCGTCGGACCGAATACTAATAAATCGTCCACAAACAAAATTACACCATCAATGTCATCGAAAAATTCATACAGTTTCTTGTGAAAAATTTCGGACGCGGATGATATTCCAAACGGCATTCTCAAAAATTTATAACGACCAAAAGCAGTATTAAACGTGCATAAACTTGTTGAACTATTGTGTAACTTAACTTGAAAAAAAGATTGTTTCGCGTCTAGGGTGCTAAAAAAATTTGCCCCGGATAACCTAGATGTAATTTCCTCTAGAGTTGGTAATTTAAAATGTTCCCGTTTGATGAATTTAATTAAATCTTTTGGGTCCAAGCAAATGCGTATGTCTCCGTCCGGTTTTTTAACCACCGTCATACTGTTTACCCAATCTGTTGGGCCCTCAACTTTAGCGATTATGCCTTGCTCGACTAACTCGTCTAACTTTTGTTTTACACTATCCCTTAATGCAATCGGTAACTTACGCGGCGCGTGTATAACGGGAGTTATGTTATCTTTTAATTGAATTCTATATTCTCCCGGTAGGCAGCCCATTCCTTGAAAAAACATCCTCAAATTCGTCTAAGATGCTACTTTTTATCTGCGCGTTAATTGCTAAAACACGGTGCACTACATTTAACTCCTCGCACGACTGACGTCCTAAAATAGGGACGGAGTTCACATTTGCGACAATAAATTTTAATATGTAATAATTATTTTTGTATTTTACCTTTAAGCTACATTTTCCTATAACTTCTATAGATGTGCCCGAGTAGCCTAATAATTTAGTGCACGTTGG
Organism: Papilio protenor; assembly: GCA_029286645.1. Classification (NCBI taxonomy): domain Eukaryota; kingdom Metazoa; phylum Arthropoda; class Insecta; order Lepidoptera; family Papilionidae; genus Papilio; species Papilio protenor. Next base: position 62,188 of record JAGSMZ010000073.1, on the reverse strand, counting down.
AACAATACTTTGTTTATTTATACCTATTTTTCTTAAAAACTTACATGGCAAAACATTCACGTCCGCTCCCGTGTCCAGTTTTATTTTTAAAATGTAATTATTAATCGATACATCCACCACCCAATCACTGTTTTTAAAAAATAAAGAATTTTGACATACCCGATCCGATGAGTCCTCCTGTACGGCATGAACGCGACCCGCCCGGCACATTTTTGCAAAATGGTTTAGTCTATTACAATTTCTACATATCTTTCCGTATGCCGGGCACTCGTACTGTGAATGCACAGTGCCACAGCGGCTGCACGCACCGCGCTGCCATTGCGCCGCCGCTCGCGCCGCTTGCGCCGCTCGCGCCGGTCGCGCCACCCGCCGCGATGACGTCACCGCGCGCTCGCCGCCGCCGCCGCCACCGCGCGCGCCGAATGCCGGCCGAGCCGACTTGCCGCTGCCGGCCCGACTCGCGTTCCCGGCACATGAACACATACACGCACTGCCGGTCGCTGGGCTGGACCGCTGCACCGCATGAATGTTTTCTTCAGCGTTCACTTGTTCGCGTAATAAATTGTCGCGCTTTATAAAGCTAGCCTGAGCTCTTGACATTTCTGCTAACTTGCAGATCTCCACTGTTTTCGTGAGGGTGAGATCCTGTTCCCTCAACAGTCGTTCACGTAGACCGTCATCTTTGATGCCATAAATCAGCCTGTCTTTGACCAGATCTTCCCGCAAGCTTTGGAACTCACAGGACAATGATAGTTTACTCAACTCGTTTATATATTGTTCAATTGACTCACAATCCACTTGACTGCGTCCGAAAAATTTTTGTCTCTCAATTGTTAAATTCTTTTTTCCACTGAAATAATTGTCGAACTTGGCTAGTAACCGTTCCGCCGTACTAAATTGTTCGTTAAATTGTTCAAATATCTCCTGACACTTTTCGCCGACGACATGAAGCAACACATTTATTTGCACATCCGCCGTTTCCTTGTCCAACTTTATCGCCTTCATGTATATTATAAATCTATTTTTCCATCTGCTCCATTCTCGGCTGATATTACCCGTCGTAACGTTTGCTAAGTCATTGTCGAAGCAAAATGGCGGCGGTGGTTGTAATGCGTTATTCATTTTCTTGCACTAATAACACTTTATAGTTGTAAACACTTTTTGTTTTTCACTTTTTTCGTTCTATGTGACTATTTTACACTAATTATACTTAAAATTTCTGGTATCCTACCGGCTGCGCCATGTAAAGATATTTTAATGTACGAGAGGAGATGAATTAAACAGCAGTGACGTATCGACTAATTTAATAATGAACTACCTACTGTATAGAATATTTTTATAAAACTAAATCTTTATTTCTACATACCTGTCAACCTTCGCCTTATATTCGATGAACTGTCCGAAGTTAAGGTTCGCCGAAATTTCGACGCCCAGTAACTGCAGACAGTCGGTAAACTCCAGGGCAACATTCCGGAAAGTCGGAGCTAAGTTGAACTCGCTCCTTTTGGAGGTGAATAGACAATTTTGCGTTTTGGTGGTGTTGAATCGCACAAGGTTGGCTTCACCCCAAGAGGAGACTGCCTCGAGTTGCGATTTGTACGCTCTACCATGGCCTCACGTTCAGTCTGTACTCGATCCCGACTGATTCGACCTACAGGTAAATATCTCTCTACAACTGTGTTGTCATCTGTATACCCATAGATACCGGAAATGAGCAGGTCGTTAATGTGCACCAGGAAAAGTGTTGTTGAATTCGTATAGTTTATTTGTCTTATTTGTGTTTATTTGTCATATTTCTTCGTCGTCTTATTTTTTCGTCCCTGGTCCTTAACAATCAGTTAACAAAATCAACCACTTGACCAATGAGTTCACAAAAGAAACGTTAGGTTTTGATGGTTTTGTCTTTGACGTCCCATATCTAATCTAGACTGAGTTCCTCTCATCTCACAGCGAAAATCACATGTAAATGTCCTGATCATGGACGTAATAATATAACAGGAGTGTGTTCTATCTGTACCTCTTGCAGTTAAAATAAATATAATAAAACTTTATACTTAGGGCGTAAGAGTCTTGTTGCACGCAAAATGAAATTAAACGGAGTGAGAGGTGTACATGTGTCTACTTTTCCCTTTCTAACAGTGACTTAGAGTTGCCAGATATCAATCCTTTCGTTCTTTCTAGAAAAATAGGCAATTGATGTAATGTAATGCAGTAAAAATATTTACTCTCAAAATGTTTCTAGATATTAATAATAATTTATTACCGACATGTTAAAGCAATTTTATTTGTTGTTACACGTAAAACTTTATTAACGCATAATATTTGCCATTGGCGTACAGGTTTTCTGTTATTTGTTTGAAAATCTGAACTGACAACACCGCATGACATTGTCGAAACGGACTTCAATGGCGGCGTTTTTAAAATCCGTGTTATTTTTAAAATTGCCTAACAAGGCAATTTTAAAAATGACACCGATTAAAAATAAAATAAAAAATAATTTTAACAAAAATGGTGAGAACTTGTGTCGTGGAGGCTTGCAGCAGCGAGTATTATTTCAAATTTTTCAAATTCATTTATTTAACAAAAAGCTAGTTACAGAAAATTGACCCTGGGTCCTCGCACTAGGCACAGCCTGTATCGCGGAGACCCAGCTCAGCGAATTAATAAAATACTAGTTATACATCATTAGACGCAACATATCTAGCTATAATTACAATGAAACTAAATTAAGGGGCTGTGTTCGGGACAATTTGCGTTTTTTGGGGGGAAGAAGTAGGCGCGCGCAAACAATGAGCGGGGTGCACCGCACGGTTAGATCGCGTGAGTCGATTCTCGTCGGTTAGTGATGGGACTCGAGTGACTTTTTTTCACTCGAGTCACTCGGTACTGGTAACTTTCTCACTCGAATGCCACTCGAGTGAAGATAGGACTCGAGTGATTTTTATTGACTTGAGTCACTCGGAATATAAAACTCGAATAACCAAAATTTTAAAGCGAATAAAACAATATTAATTTAACATAGAATATTATTTTTTAAAAGCTACTCAAAAAATCTAAACAAAACGATAAAAATATTAATTAAATAAAATTTTCGTTTAAACTTAACCTGTCTACGTAACCAAGAAACCTCTTATATAAACTATCAGTCGAATTGAAATATTATAATGTAATACTAAAAAGTTTCCAATTTAATTTATTATAACGAGGATTTTCATGAGATCAAAATATGAACAGTTTTATTATGTTCTTACACAATTTAGATAATAATAAATATGCTTTAAAATTAACTTAAATGAAGTTTAAATAAGTCAACAAAAGAACAGAAACAATGTATTAAAAAAAAAACTGAAATTGCTGTCAGAATTTCTTACTCGGCTCGGTATAAACCACTCTAATGGTTACGAGTCACTCGTAATTCGAGTCGACTCGAGTCACTTGAAACTCAAGTTGGAAAAAATTTCACTCGAGTCCGAGTAATGTAAAACTTACTCGAGTCACTCGAGTGAAAAGCAACTCGAGTCCCATCACTATCGTCGGTCTTCGCGGCCGTGTCCTTAACATCGAACGCCGCGAAGCGCCATCCCGACTCCGATTTAGATTTTTACATTAAGTTTATTTATAACTAGCTGTTGCCCGCGACTTCGTCCACGTGGTATTAGAAAACATACGAACTATATAAATAACAAAACGGCTGTAGTAATAAACATTTATTTACTCTCACTAATTGTTATGGTTATTATTAATTTGAGAAAACAGCGTTTTTTTATTTCATTAGTTATAACAATAAATCTGTCGATTCCAACTTCTATAAGAATAAAAATCGATATTGATAAGATTCATGACTGATTTTACACAACCCATCCCTACTAAATTTGAAATGAATTGTCAAATCTAAATTATTTAGACACACTATAGTATAGATAATACTGTTTTGTGACAAAATCGTCCGTTTATACTTAAAGAATCGCTTACGAATTTGGAAAATATTATTTAATGAAAAAGCTTATTTTCCGATTCATTATAAATTTAATTAAATAGAAATATGTAAGTTTTTAATAAAATAAAAAAAATAATTAATATTTATATTCCATTCGCGTGGCGCTTTCAGTATTGTGGGAAGTTCCATTTTATATAGATCAGTGTTTTTACGTTCGGGCTTGATAAAAAGAGAGCGAGCTATCGGGCAGACTATCGCCCTTTCCGTCACTCACGTGGTCACATAAATGCGGGACGCGCAGGGGGTTTCGCCGGAGCGACGAGCACAGGTCCGCTTCCATCGACGCCCGCGGGCGGACAGACGCGAAATCCGAATGGTTTTGGGAGCTCATTTTAATTAAATTCGATTAAAAATTAACTAATCAATGTATTGCAAAAAGCTTCGGGTTAACCGAAGATAAAGTACTCGTGTATCAAATAAACCACTTCGAGTTTTTACTTTCGTTGTTGTATTGCAGATATATGGTGATCTTTACAGAATTAGGCACATTTTCAAAAAATAAATCTATCGAGAAAAGTTTGTCCAATCGTGATTCTGTTCCACGAGGCTTTAGTTAAAGGACTGAAGTTACACATACTAAAATATCACGAATCAAATCTTTGTAGAAATCCTGTTCTATGCTTCCAAAGATGCGCAATTTGCCATAACCTCGCCTTGACAAAGGTAGTAAAAAATAGTAAAAAATTTTCCTGATTGTGTTTTATCTTTTCATAGGTAATAGTTTTAAACATAATTTGTTAGTGAAGAATTACGGTGACCATGCATGACTATGCAATCCTAGAAATCCTGAGAATGATTGAGAGAATCATTAATCAAATTTTACTCGATTATAACTATATTTCTTTCCTCTCAATCTCTCAAACGATTCTCTGGCGATTTTCATAAAAAAGGAAAAAAAAACGAAGTGTGGGGGCCAACTTCACCATAAAAATTGAAATTGCTTTTACGGAGAAAGTAGGAACTCTCAAACGAAAGTTTCTTTCTCTCAAACCCTCTCTAACGATTTGCATAAAAAAAGTACTTGATGGGGTCAACTTCACCGAGGTGTCTATCTGCGTGTCGTGTCCCACAAGTACCACTAGGTAAGTAGTATAAGACGTGTGTCACTCCCTTTTTGATCATGTCACCTTTTACACAATCCATCCATCTCTTTCTAGGTCTACCTCTACCGATGTACCCTTCCACACTCATAACTAACGTTCTCCTTGTTACATGTGTACTGTCGCCCACCCTGTTTCTTCTGCATATCAATGACATGCTGCAAATTCGCAGCATCCATTGTTATGCAGATGATACCGGTGATACACCGTACACCGCCCGCGCTAATGTTTCTCGGGCCACTGCCGATGAGAACCGGAACAAACTTGTGTCTGAGCTGGAGACCCTCTTGGGTGAAGTCTCGGATTGGGGTCGACAAAATCTTGTCGATTTCAATCCTAAAAAGACACAAGTATGCGCCATTACCGCTAAAAAAGATCCCTTCGTCGTCAATCTCCGGTTTCAGAACACTCCCCTGGTTGCCTCAGCCAGTATCGGTATTCTCGGCGTTGACATATCGAGTGACGTTCAGTTTCGCGGTCATTTGGAAGACAAGGCTAAGCTGGCTTCCAAAAAGCTGGGTGTGCTCAGTAGGGCGAAGCAGTATTTCCAGTCGGGCCACCGGCTTCAACTTTACAATACGCAAGTTCAGCCCCATATGGAGTACTGCTTGCACCTTTGGGCGGAAGCACCCCAATACCATCTTCTTCCACTTGACCGCATACAACGGAGAGCGACTCGAATCGTCAACGACCGAGCTCTTACCGATCGGCTAGATCCTCTGGCCTTGCGGAGGGACGTCAGTTCCCTCTGCATTTTTTACCGCATTTACCACGGGGAGTGTTCTGAGGAGTTGTTTGGAACGATTCCTGCCGCCGAGTTTCGTCATCGGACGACACGACAGACCGCCAGGTACCATCCTCACCATGTTGATGGCTGGCATTCCACAACCGTGCGGTTTTCGCGGAACTTTCTGCCCCGCACAGCCGCGTTGTGGAACGGTCTGTCCTCGGCGGTATTTCCAAACCAATACGACTTAGGGTCCTTCAAGAAGCGAGCATATCTTTTCCTCAATGGCCGGCAACGCATCTGTAGTTCCTCTGGTGTTGCGGATGTCCATGGGCGTCGTTGACCACCTTGGTGTTCTCGCCGCTCGTTTGCCCCCTTTTGTTATAAAAAATAAAATGCGATTCATCCCTCCTCATAACATGCCCATACCATGCTACTTACTCCTTACCTTCTCTACTACGGGGGCTACTCTCAAACTTCCTCTAATATACTCATTTCGTATCTTATCCATTCGTGTTACCCCCACACATCCATCTTAACATTCGCATTTCTGCCACATGTACTCTCCTTTCATCCGTTCCTTTTACTGCCCAACATTCAGATCCATACATCATGACAGGTCTTACGACGGCCTTGTAATTTTTCCCCTTTAGTTTAAGTGGAAGTTGAGGGTCGCATATTACTCCTGTGACCTGTCGCCATTTCATCCATCCCGCTTTTATTCTATTTGTCACGTCACGTCACGTCAGGCACGAATATTTTTTTATAATTATTGTCCTAAAATCATATTTCAATATGGTCATTATGGCCAGAGATGGAAAAATGGTACACGTATTGAGGTCTCGCTCACCTTCAATTTTTCGACAAGAGCTCTATCCTCTTCTAGTAATACATCCATGGTCCTGATCCTACCCAACTTCACTACACTACGACTATGACGGAATTAATTAAAGTGTCAAAAAATATGACTAATATTTTGTACCCTAAGTCTCGACTGTCGTGACACTTGTATTAATATAAACAAAATAAATGTCCTTACATGAAATGCAATAACTCCTACAAAATAGCTAAATTGTTCAAAAGAATAGTTAATGAATAGCATCTTAAGCACAATAGTGATGGTCATTAAATTTAAAAAAAATTAAAAAACTACTCAAAAGCCGGAAAACTTAAACGAGGGACACCGCAAGGTTCAATTCTTAGTCCGGTTCTTTTCTCCCTCTTTACCGCCGACCTTCCTGCACAGATAAAGACCTGCAAATATCATCTCTATGCAGATGACACTCAAATATACCATAGTTTCGACAACAGCAAGACAGCAGAAGAAGTTGCAAATATTAATCATGACTTACAAAATATTTACGACTGGTCTCAACGAAATGGCTTAATCATAAACCCAGATAAATCAAAAATGTTAATCTTAGGCACCAAAAAACAAATCCGAGGCGTATTAGACTCCGGTGTAACAATCCATATAAATAACATTCCTTTACCTGTGGTAACCGAGGCTACCAACCTAGGTCTTGTTATAGACGGTGAACAAAAATATAACGAACACATTCACAAGAAAATCAGAGGTGCATTTTTCAAACTTAAGACCTTATACAAATAAGATCGTATCTAAGACCAGAATTGCGAGTACAACTAACAGATCTACTAGTTCTCTCTCCCTTCAACTACTGTAGCACAGTATATGGCCCTAGACTATCTATGAATACCGAGAAAGCGATACAACGAGTTCAAAACGCATGTGTTAGATATTGTTTTACTGTACCTAAACGAGACCATGTAACGCCTTTCATGAACAAAAACAACATCCTTAACATGAGGGCCAGAAGAGAACTCCAGTATGCGTGTCTAAATCAGAAAGTAATCTGGAAACAAAACCCGACATATCTGTTCGACTTATTAACCTTTAGAAGAAATACTACTAGCAAAGCTCTCAGATCAGTTAGTGAGAACCTACTGGTTATAATGCCTGCAAGATCAGCTAGGTATAATGGTTGTTTTAAATTCAATGCCTCAAAGATATGGAATGATCTGCCTCCTCCTATGAGACAAAAAATTAGTATTACAACCTTTAAAAATAAATACAAAACTGCTTTACTAAAGAGACAATTCTTAAGTCAAAACCTACGGCACTTTGATTCTAGACAAGCCAAATTACCCTTCTAAGTTGCCGCAATTGAGCCCTCAGTCCTATCTATTTCTATACTAATATTATAAAGAGATAAGATTTGTATTTTTGTATGTAGTGGAGTAGCTCAGAAACTACTGGACCGATTTCAGAAACTCCATTTGTATTTTCGACACTAAACACTATGTATGTATGTATATGATATGTATCCCTATATATTTATTTTCTTCATCACACACACAAACGCACACAAGCTTACACAACAATACACAAATACACACACACAAATACACACACACACAACACACACACACATGAGTGCAATGATGCCTTATATATCAACTGCCCCTGCATCATAACTGAACCATGTACTAGTAGTTAAGGGGAGGCTGAAAACCAGCGCGGCCTTCAGTAATAAGCTGGAGACCGCATCAGCTGAGCCTTCTCCTTTTGGCCAAGAATTTTTTTTCTTTTTTTTTGTTGTTTTTGTCTCATTAATATGTTCTTAAAATTTTGTTTTTCTTTCTTGTAATTTTTTGGGTCAATAAATAGTGTTTTATTTATTTTATTTATTATTATTTAAATACATAATTGAAATACAGGGTTATTGGTCATTCGACGCTTTCCCGTTAGAAGGTAATAGAGGGGATCATTTGTGATAATTTTTGAGTAATCACGATTTTTAGATTTTTTTTCAAAATAAGTCAATAATGCAACTTCAAAAAAATATTATTATATTATTATAACTTATTTTTTTTCTTCAGATTCATAAAACCTATTAAACACTGATTATTTAACTATTTTATTATTTCCATAAAAGTAGCTATAACCAAACATAACAAATATAAATAAACTAGCTTTCGCCCGCGACTCCGTTCGTGTGGAATTAAAAAAAAAAAACAAAATTCAGTAGCCTAGGTGTTCTTCCAGACTATCCTCTACAACCATACCAAATTTCATCGAAATCCATTCAGCCGTTTAGCCTATAAACTCTAACAAACATCCATCCATCTAAACTTTCGCATTTATAATATTAGTATGATATTAGTATGATTGAAAAATTCTAATTTAAAATTAAATTTGAATTTTTCAGTTTTGAACCAGTAACAGTTTAATAAATGTCTATTATTACTAATCTAGTAATCTAGGGGAGTAAAGGGGTACGGTACCAACATCTCAACCGGCCCAAACGTCAACCTCACCTGCACGCGTCCAGTGACGGCGAAGTCCAGTCCAGCCTTCGCGGTACTCCCTGCTAGACAACGGACGAGGCTCTGGCGACCGAACAGTGGCGGGATAACCACACGCCCAGATGGGAAACCAACTGGAGGAGGCTACAGCAAGCCTTGGGATATAAATGGTCCCAAAAAGTACTGGTGCAGAAGGCAAGGGGAAACCACTGCATCTACTGTCCCAAGATAGTTATCATGTATACGGAATCAAAGAAACAAGAATGCCCATGCGACCCGCGTAGGCGGCGCCATGCCGTGTCCGGGACGGATGGTGTGAAGTGTGCTACCGGCCATGGTGGTGTAGGTAACCAGGCATCTCATGGACACGCTGCTACTGGAACATCTATGAAATTACGAATTATACAAAATGTAGGGACTTGGAATATTCGCGGATTACTTCAACCAGGAAAACTCAAAATTTTAGAAAATGAGTTATCACGATGTAATATAAACATTTGTGGTATCAGTGAAACGCATTGGAAGGGTAGTGGCCATCTTCTCACCGAGACCAACACAGTGTACTTCTCCGGTAACGACGACAACAGTAGAAACGGAGTTGGCTTTGTGATTCCAAAAAATGTCTCTAAATGTGTAATCGGCTATGAACCTGTAAGCGACAGAATAATAAGCATCAAGCTGAAGTCATCGCCCGTGAATATAAATATCGTGCAGGTTTATGCCCCCACTAGCACTGCCACGAGTGAAGATGTTGAAAAGTTCTTCTCTGATCTGGAAACAACAACCTCTAGGATGCCAAAAAGAGAGCTTCTACTAATCATGGGTGATTTTAACTCAAAAATAGGTTCGGACGCACATATACTCAGCTCTTGTGTCGGAAAATTTGGTCTTGGACAACGCAACGAGAGAGGAGAACGACTCGTACAATTTGCCACAGAAAACAACCTGGTGATATCAAACACTTTCTTCCAAAACCACCCGCGAAGGCTTTATACCTGGATATCGCCAGATGGCAACTATCGCAACCAAATCGACTACATTATGATTCGATCACGATGGAGAACATCCATACGGAACGCGCACACGTTGCCAGGAACTGACTGTGGATCAGATCATCAGCTACTGATCGCAAAAATCCAGTTAAAGCTTAAGGAGTCTAGAACGCTGTATAAACCCAAAAGACTGGAAATAAGAGACGCTCCAAAATTTACAGAAATAATAGGCCAGAACTGGCAACAGTGGTTGACGACGGACTCTAGAACAGAATGTCCGGATAAATTGTGGGAGCGCGCAAAAGATCTTCTCAGTTCGGCGGTGAAACAGACAACAACACCTGTCACATGCAAAAAGCAGCACTGGATGAGTGATGATACCCTAGCACTGGTCGAAGAAAGGCGGAAGATGAAGACTTTAGGAGTTGATATAAGAACCATTAATAAAAAGTCCGCACAAATCCAAGCAGCATGTAGACGTGACTATAATAATCATCTACAAAATATTTGTGGAGAAATAGAGGCCCATGCAGATAAAAATGAGACAAAGGATCTTCATCAGAAAATCCGGCTAATAACCAAATCGCTATCCTCAAAAACATGGGCTATAGAGAATAGTCAAGGACAAACAGTGACTGAGATAGAGAAGATCTTGGATACCTGGAGAAGTTACTTTCAATCATTGTTTGAAGATCCACAGTCACAGTGCTTTGAACCAACAGAACCCACGGAGGAAGAAAAGGAGCCGGACATTCTTAAAGACGAAATAAGAGCTGCAATAAAACACCTAAAAAAAGGGAAGGCCACAGGGTCAGATTCTATTCCCATTGAGACTGTGAAAGCCTCGGGCGAATTCGGAGTAGAAATCTTTCATGGACTTTGCAACAGGATCTGGAAAACTGGACAATGGCCTCAAGAATGGACGCACACTATCTTCGTTCCTCTACATAAGAAAGGTTCAACTAAATTATGCAGTAACTACCGGCTCATTGCCCTTATCTCGCATGCTAGCAAAATCTTACTGCATATATTGAATGAGCGATTAAAGGCGTTTCTGTCTAAAGAAGTGGCTCCTGAGCAAGCGGGCTTTGTAAAAGGTAAGGGCACAAGGGAGCAAATACTTATAGTGCGCCAAATAATTGAGAAATCCCGCGAGTTTAATAAAGCTGCATACATCTGCTTTGTGGATTTCTCAAAAGCCTTCGATTCCGTAAAATGGCCTAAGCTCTGGAAACCCTGATAGAAATGGGCGCACCTAAACACCTTGTTCATCTGCTGAGGCGTCTGTATGAGGATGGTACTGCGTCGGTCAGGACAGATGATCAATTGTCAAGTACCTTTCATCCTAGTGCAGGCGTTCGTCAGGGATGCATTATATCTCCGCTGCTCTTCAATACCTACACAGAGCTAATAATGAGACGTACTCTTGATTCTTGGACTGATGACTGATTTGATGGATGATGGAGTCACAATCGGAGGCCCGCAAGCTATCTAACTTGCGCTACGCGGATGACACCACCCTTTTTACAACCAGTGCTTGCCTCATGGAGGAGCTTCTCTTGAGGATGGAGAGAGTCAGTCTCGAGTTTGGCCTGAAGATCAATCGCAGCAAGACCAAGATTATGATTATTGACCGCATTAACAACAACTCACCAGACATTGCAAAAATCGCGAATTGTTCAGTTGTCAATTCCTACATTTACCTTGGTGCGTTGATCTCGAACAGCGGCGGTTGCATCGATGAGATAAAGCGACGAATGGCAATCTCTCGATCAGCGATGGACAAATTGCAGAAAATATGGAAGAACCGTGACATCACCAAAGCAACTAAAACCCGGCTTGTAAGATCACTTGTGTTCTCCATTTTCTTGTACGCCTCTGAAACATGGACCCTACGAAAGAGCGAGAAACAGAGGATAGATGCGCTCGAGATGTGGTGCTGGAGAAGAATGCTGAGGATACCTTGGACTGCATTCCGAACTAATCAGTCAATACTCGAAGAACTCGGCATCAAGCAGCGTCTGTCTTCCATTGTTCGGGCTCGGATACTCACTTTTTTTGGTCATGTCTGCAGGCGTAATGACGAATCCATCGAACGCCTGGTAGTACAGGGTAAGGTGGAGGGCACCAGACCTAGAGGAAGATCACCTATGAGATGGACTGACCAGATAAGAACGGCTATGGACGTACCTTTGCATCAATGTGCGAAAAAAGCAGCGTACAGGGAGGAGTGGCGGCGGCTTGTGAAGCGGGTCACTGATACGTGATAACCACGACGAGTCTATAAAGACTCAAACGACAAAGAAGAAGAAGAATTACTAATCTTCAAAAAACATAAAAATCGTCACAATCTTCCGTGTAATTATGCTCCGTCTTTATTGAAAGTGTACAGTATATGTTGTGTTACTTTTTTTTTTTATTGTAAAAACTGTGACGTTTTTATTTACTTTTTTGAAGTTTAAAACCCAGCCGTAAGTTTATTTTGAATACCAATTTCCGCCCGATTTTTATGAAAACTTGCTTTTTTCAGTGTCATTGGACTAACTTCTAGTTATTATGCATTTTTAGAGAGCTATGAAAACGGCCATGTTTTTTAAATAATATTTCGGCCAAGTTTCATAGCGTATTTTTAAGGCATTTCAGTGGAAAACAATCTCGAAGAATATTGAAGTAAAATGGTTATTTAGCTCGCGTTTTTTAAATTCGGACAGACAATTGTTGTTTTAATATTCTCTAATTATCAGTGTTTAATGGTTTTTATAAATCTGAAGAAATAATGAAGTTATAATTGATAGTTTTTTTTTTTTAATAAATTTTTGAGGTGGGATTGATTATTTGACTTATTTTGAAAAAATCAAGATTTCTAAAGAAAATCACTAGCTGTTGCCCACGACTTCGTCCGCGTAAAGTTTAAAAGATCAAAACTTACGTTCGCCCCTTTTTTCAACCTACTTATTATTATCATATTTTTCGGTATTTCGATATAAATGATTTAAAAAAATATGGACGATCGGCTATATCAACAATACTTGTTAATTACTTTAAAACTAACACAGTCAACTATGTAAAGATATCGAACGTTCCGTGGTGACGACTAGAAATGTACTGAGCTATTGAGCTTCTGAGCGACTGACGGACTGTCTGACTGAGCTCTGTGCGACTCCTTGCAAGTGTTTTATAAAACTACCCCCCATTTTTCCTTCAGTTTCCTACTATTTCCTAACAATATATTATCATAGTAGTAATCTACGTAATAACAGAAATCTACTGATGCCTGATTTCAAATTTCTAAGCCCGGTAGTTTGTTAGCTGATTTTTCGGTTACCCTGATTGTTTGTGTTTGCGATATCTTCTAAACTACATTAAATTCTCCTGACAACAAACGTAGTTATTTGGATAAGGTTTAATGTTGAAACCAATAAAACAACGACGCAAATAGCATGCGTTTTTTAATTCATCTTGAAAACAAAAAATAATATTAATTGTAAGAAAACCATTAAAGATATGTAGATATACGAGTATGCTATCGCGGACTTTTCTATAGAACTTTTTGAGATCTACAATTGTTTCATACATCATTTTTATATACCTCTAACGGTTTAGGCAGCGTAAGTCGCGAAAACTTAAAATTTAGTGAGTTTTTAACGCCGCGGTCCAGAAATACGCTTTTTATTAGTAGTTCCTAAGAATTAGTAATAATCAAATTTAGCCTATGTTACAGATAAATTACCTTTCTAATAGTGAAAGAATTTTTAAAATCTGCCCAGTAGTTTTTACGTGAATCAAATACATACAAAAATACAAATCTTTCATCTTTATAATATTAGTATAGATATAGATATAGATAACGGGAATACGTCGAATTACCAATAGCATGTAGGATGGTGACTCGCGGCGCGGACAAGCTGGCTCCAGTGGCGCACCGACTGGCCAAGACAGAAAAGTCTACGCACGTCATGGGGCCCGCCGTCTACAACCGCCTGCCGGACCACGTCACAGCGGCTACCAGCCTCGCGTCATTTAAAAATAAACTTAAGTCATGGCTAATACAAAAAGCCTTCTATAGTGTAGAAGAATTTTTGCTACCATGATTGTTGATTGTACATAAGTACACAATTTTTATTCATTCATTTTTAATATCTGTAAAGTTTTTTATTTTTTAAAATTATGATTATGTAATACGGTTACCAATAAAATATTTGTATTATTTATTTGTATTTGCATGTATATCGGGTATATTAATCCCCTCAATTTGGTCATGCAAATCGTTATATCTCGGAAACGGTGGCTCTTATGTATAAAGTATGTATGTATGGGTTTTTAATACGCAATTTCATGATCTACAACTTCGTCCTAGTTAACATATTGATAAAACTAACCATTTTGCTGAAATACGCGTGTTAAGCAATGAACTGTTTGATAGTAAGTAAATGAGTCTTGTTTTCAGATGTACATATATGATGTAAAAACGGAACACAGAGCAAAAGTAGATGATTACACCGGTGGATTCGTAAAAGGCAACTGGTGGGGCCGCGCCGCGCCGTAAGAGGGCGCGCGGGGGGTTGGCGAGCACTCGAAGGGCCCCGCCGCGCGAATTCCCTGCTGGCGGAGCAGTAGCACTGAACAATGCGAAACTCATTTTTATGACCTTTGACCTTGAATAAGTCTAAAATGAGTAAAAAAAAAGTTTTTTCATAATCGGATGATCAGGAGCAGAATTATGAGGTAGGTATACAACAAAAAAAAACAGATTATTTGAAAATCTCCTCGGTTTAGAAGTCTGTTCAAAACCTGTAGGCACTATAGGCTAGTAAGTATGTAAAGGGTTTTGTTTACCTTGGGTATATTATTGAATTTCTAGATTGTAAATATACATCGTTACGAGCCTTTACGAGCTTTCACTGTGAAGTATAAGCCCTTTATCTTGTTGCTAAATTGGTTTAAACGGGACAAAAATAAAATAGAAACAGATAGGAGGAAAAGCGAAGCCTCGCTAAATGAAAAAGAAAAACTATGTCAGCTAAGCGGCAAGGGATTAAGATCGCAGAGGTAAGGCTAATTATCTAAATGTATTCGATATAATCGTCGAAATCCACTACAGTGGCACTTGTATTAATAACTACGTATTGTAGGCAACGCAGATGTCTATAGGCAGCAGTCGCTTCGCTTTTTCGGCGAATTCAGGTGGCCGCTCGCTCGTTTGCCACCTTATAATATTAAAAAAATAAAATAAACCATGAACCTTCATGTGGTACGGCGGCAGCGCGTAAACATGATTGTATACAATTCATTTTAGTACTATTAAAATGACCTTATCCAACGTCCTTAGGTTCGATTCACTCCGGTATTTGCCAACAGGAAATGAATAATAAACCAAGGAAAGAGGCGCAATCGCTTGACATCGACCTGAAATTCACTAGAAGTCTTTTTTAGTAGTGATGGGACAGATAAGAATAAGACTGAGTTGAAAATATAACAAAATAATCCTTTTACTTTTGATATTTCATAAGTATTTATCCTTTAATCATGTTTGATCCACATTTACCTAAAGCTGTCGTAATGTTTTATTTTTTTCTTTCTAACAATGTTGTACGCCTGTTAGTGGATAAGTTATCATTCATCTGTCGTATAATCTATTTCTATTTCTATTTCTTTTGTGTTTGTTAAATAACTTACCTGTTGTGTGTACTATTAATAAATAAATATCCATCTTTTAATTACTTTTATTACTTTTGACTGTCTTTAATCAGGTCCAGCAAAAGCTTTGGTTGCATTTCCTGCATTTTTAGCGGAAAATATTTAATTATCAAACTGTTTTTTTTGCCTGTAATTGTTGATGAAATCGCATAAACACAACAGTGAGACGAGTAGGATAGCTCAACACTAAATCGAGGGGCACACTCTGTCCGGTATCGGTTCGCCGGAAGCCTGTGTTGACACGGCAGGCCGAATTAAGGCCCTTTTACATGATGCAAGTTTATTGCCTGTTGCATCCAAATAAATTGATGTTATTGCTTCTTCTTGTATGGTCTAAATAACACGTAATATTATTATCTGCCAGCCTAGACAAACTGACTTTACGATTAGCGATTACTGTTTTAGGTTTATAATAAACTAGCTGTTCGCGTGCGGATTCATTCGCGTGAAACTATAAAAACTTTATTTTATTGTTTACATTTGTCAAATTATAAATAGCAAATGTCAAAATGACATGACATGACAAACCTTAGCAATGTTTCTTTCTTGATGTTGGCAGCAACTCATGGTCTTTTCCCACATTAGGGTTTTCATCCAAAATATTTACCCCCTAAGTTTAATGGCGTGAAAATATATAGCTTAAAGCATGATGTAAGTGTAGGGCTTTTTATTAAAAAAGAAATTATTCAAAAATATGCTGTAATTGCTGACATCTTAGGCAACAAAGAAGCGTGTATTTACGCTTTATTATTATAGTATAGATTATAGCAAATATATTTACAACTGTTTCCAGCGCCATTTTATCACCATATCTATTTGGAAAAAGGCAAAAGTCATATCAATACCTAAAAACCCTACCCCTGTTTCTCCATCTGATTTCCGTCTAATTTCTATCTTGCCAATTTTATCCAAAGTGCTCCAGAACACGGTGCGGAATCAGCTATCGCACTTCCTTTCCACAAATGGCTTATTGAGCCCCCGCCAGTCTGGTTTTCGCCAAAATCATAGCACTGTAACAGCTCTCATTCATATCTCAGAAGACATTCGTCTAGCCATTGAAAATAGGCTCCTGACTGTACTTGTGCTATTAGACATTAGCGGTGCTTTTAACTCCGTAGATTTTGACATTCTTCTTGGCATAATGGCTTTTCTCAATGTTTCTCGTCCTGTCGTGGCGGTGGGGCTCTAGTAGCCGAGGTAGGGCGCGACCACGGTGAAGCTAAGAGGAACCATTACCGTCTTAGCCACACACGCCACGCCGGTTCCCCCGCCGGCTGACCTGTCCCGCGACGCCGGTCTAGCAGTTGAGGGTGAGGGAGAGTCCTGGAGGAAGAGGAGTGCTGGTATTACGGCGCGCCACACGCCCTGTCCTCCGCAACTCAGCGGTGTGGCACCGTTGATGCGATGAGGTGGGGCCGCGGGGGCTGTGATTGGGTGCTGGTTTATTCCGCCCTCTCGCAGCCCTCGTGACCGGAGATGGTGGGGCCGCGGTGGCTGTGGGATGGATAGGGTTTTGCCCTGTCCTCTCGCAGCCCCCGTGGTCGGAGGTGGTGGGATAAGCCTACCCCTCCGCGGCCGTTTGAGGTCTGCGGCGGGGCCTAACATCGTACTCGCCGTGGGGGCCGGGAAGGTCTGGTTTATGTCCACCTTCCCGGCTCTCATAGCCCTGTGATGGCAGGTTCGGGGAAACCTGCCATCCTTGTCTAAAGGCCGAAGGAGGGTGCACTTTTCAGTGCGCCTTTCCTATAAAGGTTGGTGGGACTTGTCTCCCCTCCTCCTGAGAGGGAGTTGCCTCATTAGTTGGCGCAGGCGGGATCGCGGAGGAAAGCGAAAGCGTGCCTGTGGCCCCGCCACTATGCGTAAGAGGAACAGAGGGGTTTAGTGGGTATGCCCCATTATGGGGACAATCCCACATAAGTACCGCATCCCCCCAGGCACGGAGTATGCATAAAGCATACCCCTCTGAAAAAAAAAGTTCGTATCTTGAAGGCCGTTCTCAGTTAGAGTTCTTTGAAGATGATTCCTCGTACTGGTGCAATCTTAAGGCTAGTGTCCCTCAGGGCGGAGTATTGTCTCCTTTACTTTTTTCTATTTTCATAAATGCTCTTTCAAACGTAACATCGTCTCGTTTTCACCTGTACGCAGACGACCTGCAATTGTATTGTACCTTCATTTTAAACCAGAAGATATTATAGAAACTATTAACCATGTCAATACTGACTTAAAACCTATTACTGACTGGGCGAATAATTTCGGTCTCTTAGTGAATCCGAAAAAGTCACAAGTTATAATAATTGGCAGCACCTATAAGGTAAACAGTCTTGATCATCATTTGTTGCCACCTGTCTTGTACGATGGCTGCAATCTTACTAATATTATAAATGCGAAAGTTTAGATGGATGGATGGATGGATGGATGGAAGGATGTTTGTTAGAGTTTGTAGCCTAAACGGCTGAATAGATATCGATGAAATTTGGCAAAGACGTAGTAGTAGGGGAGCCCACGATGCTAAATGGGCATTTACTCGAGCGTCGTAGAGACCTATTGGGGATGCAAAGGTTAGATGATAAGGAGAAAAAAATGTTACATGATATATCGGTGGGGGAAGCGGCTATAGATTTTTAAATATGTAAAAAAACTGTTGCATGAACATCCTCGAGTGCGTCAGATATTGATATCATCAATGCCCTACGTATTTTTATTAATGTACGTGTGTTAATCTGATGTTTGCATGATGCAGGTGGTTGTATTTAAGGGTTGAAAATTTAAAAAAATAAAAATTAATCGAGCGCGTCAGATTTTCTAAGGGAGTGTTAAATGCACCAAAAAAAAGCTCTCATTCACTAATCTGATGATTTCGATGGGACGCAAACTCGCGGCCACTTTCATAATGTGCAAAAAAAAATCGCCATTTTGAAATACTCAAGCGCGTCAGATTAAGATATACGAGTATATGGTTCATCTTTATGTTCTAAACGTACTGTCTCATAATCTGACGATTATCTAGAGGGATTCGCCTGATCTGACAAAAAAAATTAGAAAAACGGTTCACCTTAAAGCCCATCCATGCAACTTCCCGCTAATTCCATTCCTGGGCGCTTAAAATTGTACTTATGAATTTTTTGAGCTCAAAATATAACTTATGTGACATTTTGAGCTCGCTGAGTTCAAAGAAATAATATTTCTATGCATTTGAGCTCTCCCATCTCGAAAGTCTCGCAATAACTTTTGAATGGATCACGTAATTTTCACGCGGTTGGCGGCATTCGACGCAGTTTTATTATCATCATAAGTGATTTTGCAATTTTAATTGATCGAACCACAAATTTCGGAGTAATCCCGAAAAAACACTTTTTCGGGTTTCTTTCGTTCACGACATCTCTCGAAGGAATCAACCGATTTTGACCAGCTTGGTGGCGATCGACGTGGTTTTTCAAGCTCAAAGGCGGATTAGTTTTTTAAGTTATTAAAATAGCAAAAAAAGCCAAAACGTTGGAAACACGTTGTAAACAGTATGCCACCAACGAGTCGTTATGATCAGCTGTAAAGGCGTCATGGCAGCAGAAGCCAGAGTGGGGACGGAGTGAGAGAGGAATAGAAACGCGGAGAAGGAAATGTAGGCATCACGCAGCTGCACGCATTTAACTTTATCGACGAATTTTTGTTATTTCGGCTTATATATTTTTCGAAAATCGTCAGATTATATATTTTTCATTATTCTTGAATTATTTCCTTCGAAATAAAAAAAAATTAGCTACGCTCGAGAATGTCGAGATGACGTTTTTTTTTACAACTTTGTTGCCCTCTCCTTTTTTTACGTCACTCTGAAATTGTCAGATTAGTGGAGTATACACTTTTTAGGATGTAATTAACTCACCCTACCTTAATCTGACGTGCTCGAGAATTTCTGATGGTCAATTTTTTTTTACTAATCTGATCCTGTATCCTTCACGGGGGGCCTTATATAATATATGGGCCTCATGTTTTGTGGAGGTACTTGACCGGGTACAAGGTATCCCCCTGTATATTAATCTGCCGCGCTTTAGTAAACCCCGAAATCCCCGCTTGGGCTCCCCTACTATAGAGGATAATCTGGAAGAACACATAGGCTACTTACTTTTGTTTTTTTTTTAACTCCACACGGACGGAGTCGCGGGCGAAAGCTAGTATTAACTACACAAACCTAGGTGTTCAGTTCGACTGCCATTTGTCCTGGAGTTGTCAAGTAAAAATTACACTTACATATATGTACTTAGAGGGCAAATAAATTGAATAAAAACACTAATGTGGGAAAGAGACCATAAACTACGAACTGCCAACATCAAGGAAGCAAGATTGCCATGGTAAGGTAATTGGTATTTTGACATTTGCAATTGAGAGTTTGATAAATGTAAAAAAACAAAACCGACTTCCAAACAAAATACACTAACAAGTTCATGAAATTAGTAAATCAACGTGCAAACAAAGTCGCGGATTCTGCTAAAATAGTAAATGACAATATGTAACAACATAACCTCAAAGTTTGTCAATAAATGCGCAGTTGTACAAGACTAAAAAAAAAACCTTTTTATTGCCATCCAAAAATATACACAGAGTTGTATAAAGTAAAAAACATACATGCAAAATTGTATATGATGCCAAAAGGGGGAGGCTCAGCTTAGGTGCGATCCAGTGTCGAGCTGGTTTTTAGGCACCCCCCCACCTTCCCAAGATGTAAAAGGGAGCGTAGATAGTCGGAGGTCGCTATACACTGGTAATACAATAAGCTTAATAATCATAAAAGATTTATCAATCTTAAGAGAAAAAAATATATAAACAGCGGTAAAAGGCAACACAGATAAAATAGGCAATAAAGAACTAATTCCAAAGTAAAAACTGAAATAAAACTCCTCAACTTTCTATATGTGTTTGTGTGTTGTGTGTACGGTGTGAGTGTGTGAGTGTGTGTGTGTGTACATATTTGTATTTGTGTGAATAATATTACGTGTGTGTGATGAGTATAATGACATTTTATAGATTTCGTCCGCGTAGAAAAAATAGAGGTAAGTAGACCACGTTGTTTTTCCAAACTCCACTCCCCATCTATGCCAAATTTCATCGAGATCTATTCCTCCATTTAGGCGGTATAATACGACTGTATAAAAATAATACACTATAGCACCGAATACTTCTACAAGTAAAAAGGTAAATTATTTAAATTCCGAGTACTCTGTTGCTTATTGTTTATTAAATATTTATCAAATTCTCTAAAATATTGTATTATTCCAAAAAAAACAAAAAAATCGTATGTAGTAATAAAATAGTAGTATAGAGGAATAAAATGAAATAGCTTTTTAGAGTTTAACTATGGGACAATAAGTTAACACTTTTTTTCAAAATTTGGTTATGATCAATAAAAATTATTCTATTAAATGATAGCTACTATAACACCGAGGTAAGTATCGAGATAAAAAACCCGCGTTAACTTACTGTATTTATACTTTTATACTTTGTCTAATACATGAGGAGATAATACCATTTTCACGGCTACACTCTGGGTTCCAACGCAATTAATATAATCAAGTGTGCATTACATAACCACTTGGTATCTTAGCACAATTGAATTTTGATAAAAAACATTAAAATCATTTTATAGTTATAGTTATAGCTAAGCTTGAAGTTAAATTAGAAAATACTATTTTGAGCCAAAACCGTTCGCCAAATTGAAATTTAAACAGAGACCAAAAATCTTTTAAATTTACTGTCTACCTGAGAAAAAAACTTGACAGTGATTGTAAAAGCTGTTGCAATATATGATTAAAATTTGTTTTGACGTTCGAGTTTCCTCCTGCCTCCTGATGATTCGATGACAAGGTATGTTTCAGAAAAAGATGTAGTTCAACAAACCAAAACTATGGTTTCAATATGAATCAAATTTGTTCTTTAACAGATTTTAAAGCTTTTCGAGATATTTGAATAAATGTATTATAAAATCATTAGCAAGTTTTAGAGCCCTCTGACGCCCAAAGGAAGCAATTTCGGATAGAGGTAAGATGGGTCAAATGGTCATATTTTCGATCAAGGAATCTGTGGTAGTCCATTGTACACGTCTTTCCCGGACACCCTGTATGTACTATAATAATGTAAGAAATAAATAACAGATATCTACGAGAGAAAGTATTATGTACAGCTCGAGCTTAGTGATTGGCACATAAAGTTTTCGTAAATATTGCGAATTTTTTATTCCGTGTTGTGAAAATTCATGCGGACAAAGTCGCACGGGAACAGCTAGTAAGTAATTAAAATCAAATAAAACCACGCCCTGTTTCTAGCAATTACTTGGAGAGATGACGGTTTTCAGAAGTCTAAAAATATATATCTAGTTTCTTTATTGGAAATTATCTTACTTAAGTTTTTTTGACCGACTTCCCAAAAGAAGGAGGTACTCAATTCGTCCGTATGTTTTTTTTTTTTTTTTTTTTATGTGTGTTACGGCATAACTCAGCCCCTGGTAGACCGATTTTGAAAATTCTTTTTTTATCCGAGAGGTAGTGCTTGCAGGTGGGTCCCATTTTTTTCTTTGATTTTTGGAGTCAAAGACTACGGCGTAGTTAAATAGTTTAGCTCAAAATTGCGTGACGAAATTTGGTGTCTTTTTTGCTTTCTATGCTTCCGTAGCCTAAACTATAAGACTTACACAAAAAATATGTATGGAAGAATTGTAGCCCTTTAAATTTGCTAAATAAAAGTCTGCGATAGCATATATCTATCTATTAAGGTTGTCGCACAATAACCACTTTTTTCATTAAAATTTCGATCAAAATCTATATCCCACTTTCAACGCTATTACTCGTGTTCGGTATGAATCCTTATCAAAATAAATGTGTTTTCACGATAGAGTATTATATGTAGATCATAATTGCCTTTTACAGTATGTAATTCTGTGCAAGATTCTAGAAGTTATCAAAATATTAAAACAGACGGGCAACAGCGGCGCGCGGCCGCACCGAATTATGAGTGAATGATCGCAACGATGTCTTAGTTCTTTACTTAATTTCTTAGATAATCGATTTAGATAACTCATTATTTGTTTGAAAGCTAGTGATTATCATACTATGTAATGTATACATGTCTAGATTCACTAAAAATCGAGAAATAAATAAACTTTTTGATAAAAAACAAAATCTACTTTCAAACAAAATACACTAAAAACAAAATCTTCTCAAAAAAACAGTGCACTAAAAAGTAACGAAATAATTACTTGAAAATAGTAAACCTCTCTTATTGTAGCTGTTATGTCTATATTGTACAATTATCATTACTTTGATGTCGGTGTCAGTCATTACTAAAAACGTTACTATACTTTCAATTGTCAATTGTTATGGTAAAAATGTAGAAAACCTTACGTAGAAATGTCACTGCATATACCGGCTGACACCGACATCAAAGTAATAATAATTGTACAATATAGACATAACAGCTACAATAAGGGAGGTTTACTAATTTCAAGTAATTATTTCGTTACTTTTTAGTGCACTGTTTTTTGTGACAATTTGCAGCACGGTCTCCTGCTCTCCCAGATCTCAGAAACATGAGAGGCTCTCCTTACAGCAAAACCTGCTCAGGTAAGAGAACCCCCCCCTTGTCCAGTGGTACAATACATTTGTATTAGCTTGCTATCGCTCGGCGTCGCTAGCGTACAAAGGCAAGCGCCAACGT
Source organism: Papilio protenor (assembly GCA_029286645.1). Classification (NCBI taxonomy): domain Eukaryota; kingdom Metazoa; phylum Arthropoda; class Insecta; order Lepidoptera; family Papilionidae; genus Papilio; species Papilio protenor. Next base: position 38,650 of record JAGSMZ010000073.1, on the reverse strand, counting down.
GTATAGAGCTCATTTGGCTTAGCTTGTTACGACTCGCTGGCGCTCGGGCCCACTTCCCTTACTTCGAAGCAATGGTGATTTTTATGCATAAACAAATTTTGATGTAAGGTTTACTTAGACAATTTTAAACTAAGTGGAATAACAAGGTTGGAACAAAGTCAGTTAGTCAATTTAAAAAATATACATATAGACGAATTGAGAACCTCCTCCTTTTTGAAGTCGGTTAAAAAAGTCAATAACAAACTGTCAAGCGAAAATGTCTTTGCTTAAGTTTAGTAGCTTTTCCCGTGATTTCGTCTGCGAAGTATTAAAAAAAAACCTACGAACACCTTCGGACGGTCAAGCTGACCTTGCTCTTTCTTACCGAGACGGAGATATCCTCTCCGGCGGACACTCGTATCATGTTAAGTTATTTCATGTCCTGTTTACACCAAGGAAACTTTTGAACCAAAACTTGCATACCAGAGCGAGAACGTTACGTGTTGTTTAGACACAAGACAATTATTTCTTCAATTTAATTGTATGCAACAGTCAACAAACTTGCATTGTCTTTATTCTTTCTTCTATAACAAAAAACATACTGGCAAAAAAAAATAATGTACACTTTAGCCATTATCAATATGGAGCCCCCGGGTCCGAAAGTCAGTTTGGTGAACATGACGGGTGCGTTTATTTCGATACGCTGAAATGCTCGCTGCTTGGAAATGACATAGGGTTTATCACGAATATTTGCGTGATAGTTGCGAGAACGTATTCGTAACGTCATTGACGAAATTTGTATGAGATTTGTTGGTGTATTTTACGCCTGCTGCACAAATTTTATCGATAACGGTACAAAGACGTTCTCACTAATATTCGTAATAAGCTTTTGCTTTATTCGGAATTAAAAACGTCAGTTTAATTTACTGACAGCAAATTTTGATTGGTTGTTGGTTGTGATACTGGGGAGCCCAGACCGACATTTCCCGTTTTTGCTTGCTTTTCACACACGCGTCATATACTACTTACCTAGTGGTACTTGTGGGACACGACATGCAGATGGACTCCGTGAAGTTGGCTCCCTCGCCGGCTTTTTTTTTACCTTTTTTTGTGCAAATCGTTTGAGAATCGTTGGAGAGGGTTTGTGAGAAAGGAACTTTCGTTTGAGACTTCCTACTTTCTCCGTAAAAGCAATTTCAATTTTTAGCGTGAAGTTGGCACACTTAATGTTTTTTTTGCAAATCGCTAGAGAATCGTTTGAGAGATTGAGAGGAAAGAAATATAGTTATAGTCGAGTAAAATTTGATTAATGATTCTCCCAATAATTCTCAGGATTTCTAGGATTGGATAGTCATGCATGGTCACTGTAATTATGTTTAAAACTATTACCTATGAAAAGATAAAACACAATCAGGATAATACTCGCTGCCGCAAGCCTCCACGACACAAGTTCTCACCATTTTAACAAGAAAATTTAAAAAATATCACGGATTTTAAAAACGCCGCCATTGAAGTCCGATTCGACAATGTCATGCGGTGTTGTCAGTTCAGATGTTAGATTTTCAAACAAATAAAAGAAAACCTGTACGCCAATCGCAAAGGAGTTGTACAAAAGTGGGCCTTTTTTCGAAAATCAACTAACAAGAAAACCTTTATATACAAAAGATAAAGAACGAAAAGGGAAACAAGAAACATATTTTTATTTGTTTTCTCTACCGTCATTTTGTTTTAAATTGAATTTATAAAATATACTTTTATTCTAGGGATTTACTTAAAAGATGACAGTGGAAATTTTGTTATAACAAAGAAATACCGTTTTTAAAGCCAAAACAAAAGTTTGGATCGCTAGTAATAATTTATTTATGTATATAATACAGAAATTCGCAAAAGATGATTTTAATTCTGGCTGTATATTATTACTGCTGCTGCCATATATTTTTCTTTAGAAGCTGTCATTTAGAGCTGTCTGTCAAACAACGACATTAACTGTCATGCCTTGACGAGAATTCGTTTCCATTGTGTTAGCTTTTTAACTATTTTGATGTATTCTGTATTCTGAAGGTTTTTATTTTTTTTTTTTAAGTCTGTGCTATAAATCAATACCATTTGTCATAATTTGAAATAACGATATAAGCTTTGTAATTGTGATCCAAAAACATTATTTAAATATTTATGTCATGGTTATAAAATGTCGTAATTCTGCTTGTTATGTTAATAATCGGATAGTAGTCGGATGTCAAAATAAGGGTGTTGCATTAGCTCGACGACACGACGGCCATATTGGTAAGGTATTCTGTGAAAATTGGAAGAAAACGTAAGAGGTAAAGAAGACTATATTTTATTTAAACATAACATGGCTGTGATGCCCACAATTGTAGTAAGCATTTCAATATTATTATTATTATCTCCCATGAAGCTACTAATTATTAACTCAAATTAATTTATTTTGTGGTGTGGTGAGTAAGTATGATGCAACTTCAATACCCTTGGCATTGCGGATGTTCATGGGCGTCGGATCAATTAATCTCAAGCGATCCGTTGCTCGTTTGCCCGCTTTTCCTATAAAAATAAAAAAAAAACTTCATACATACTGTCGAAGATTGCTCTAACTTTGTTTGAATACCCAAATAGGGTGAACAGAGGCGCCAACATCCGATTGAAGAATACAGTGGCAAAACGTATGACAATGAAAACAAGCCTTCAGTGTTCCCTACAAGTAAACAATGATACCAGGATTAAATTAATTTGGGCGTCAATTAAAAAATGGCCGTGTCTAAAATTCTATTTTTTATGTTTTAATTATCATTACAATTTTATCTACTAGTTACTTTGGTACGAGATCTATCAGTTTACTAAACCACCTCCCATACAAAAAATAGACAAGTCCTTTATGCGTTAATAAAGTTTTACATCTCATCATTCCCATCCACCCAACATTCAGATCCATACAATACGACAGGTCTTATGATGGACCTGTAGATCTGTCCCTTAAGCTTAAGAGGCATTCTTGGATCTCAAGCAAGTTGGTAGAGGCACACCAATTAACGTGGCGGTGGGGCTCAGTAACCGTAGTCCGTCGAGGGTCTCCGGGCCACGGTGAAGCCAAGAGGAACCATGGCCGGCTTAGCGGGGGATCATCCTGCGACGCCGGTCTCGTGGGGGGGCCGCTCAGAGTTCTACAGGGCGGCCAGCAGTTTTTGGGGAGGGCGAGTCGCGGAGGAAGAGGCGTGCTGGTATTTCGGTGCGCCACACGCCCTGTCCTCCGCGACTCAGCGGGGTCGCACCGCGATTGCGACGAGAGGGGGCCGCGGGGGCTGTGAGTTGGGTGCCGGTTTATCCCGCCCTCTCGCAGCCCTCATGGCCGGAGAAGGTGCGGCCGCGGGGGCTGTGGGATGGATATGGTTTCGCCCTGTCCGCTCACAGCCCTCTTGGTCGGAGGAGGTGGGCCGCGGGGGCTGTGGGATGGATACGGTTTCGCCCTGTCCGCTCACAGCCCTCTTGGTCGGAGGAGGTGGGCCGCGGGGGCTGTGGGATGGATACGGTTTCGCCCTGTCCTCTCGCAGCCCTCGTGGTCGGGGGGGGGGCGTGGGAGCACGACTCGGCACCACTCTGCTTGCAGAGATGGGCCGACGGCGTGCGATCCTGCGCCCCACACGCGTAATCCCGGTGACTCATCACCGCCGGGACCGCGGGTCCTTAGTCTTTTTCAAGACTGGGGCCACGAGGTGGGGGCTCTATAATCCGCGGCCGTTTGAGGTCTTTTTTTTTGTCGAAGGGGAATGCCTTACACATACTCCGTGCCTCGGGGCAGGCACCAAAGTTATGTGGGACTCTCCCCATAATGGGGCATACCCACTAAACCCCTCCGTTCCCTCCTGGCCATTATGTGGGGCGCCACGGGATCGCTTTCGCTTGCCACCGCGACGCCCCACTGACCGCTCCGGGAAGGGGCCCTCGATGCGTCCCAACAAGTTAGGACGCTGCGCCCTAAGGCGCCCCTCGGAGAGACGGCACCGTGCAATGCAGGCTCGGGAACCCCGTCTCGCCCGCTGGTACTGCCGGGGTTTATAGAGCCCCCACCTCGTGACCCCAGTCTTGAAAAAGACTAAGGGCCCGCGGTCCCGGCGGTGATGAGCCACCGGGATTAGGCGCGTGGGGCGCAGGATCGCACGCCATCGGGCCCATCTCTGCAAGCAAAGTAGTGCCGAGGTCGTGCTCCCAGCCCTCCCCCCCCCCCGACCATGAGGGCTGCGAGAGGACAGGGCTGAACCGTATCCATCCCACAACCCCCGCGGCCGCACCTCCTCCGGCCACGAGGGCTGCAAAAGGGCAGGATATATACCCGCACACAACTCACAGCCCCCGCGGCCTCCTCACTCCGACCGCGAGTGCTGCGAGAGGACAGGGCAAAACCATATCCATGCCACAGCCCCCACGGCCCACCTCCTCCGACCACGAAGGCTGCAAGAGGGCAGGATATATACCCGCACACAACTCACAGCCCCCGCGGCCACCCTCCCCAAAAGGAGGAGGAGGCTCTACATTTAATTAAATTTTGTGAATCCTATGTGGTGTCCCACGGACTCAAATACAATGCTGTGAAAAGTGAATTTATGATATTCTGGCCGGACCGCAAGCGTAACACCAGCGTTCCTAAATTTTCACTTTGTGGAACACCGCTAAAAAAGTTGGACAAATACAAATATTTGGGTCATTGGATCACCGAGAATATGAAAGGCAACCTTGATGTTGAAAAAGAACGTAGTTCGCTGTCTGTTCGCTGCAATATGTTGACCTGCAGATTTGCCAAATGTACAAAGCATGTAAAGTTGATTCATTTTACAACATAATGTCAGTCTTTCTATGTGTGCGGTCTGTGGGTTAACTACACGCAGAGGACATACAGCGACCTACGTGTACGTTCAGGATGTTGATGGGGTTGCCACGTTGCTGCAGCGCCTCTGCCATGTTTGCGGACGGTCGTACGGATGGGTTTGAAGCCATCATGCGAAAGCGCTGCGCCTCCTTAATGCAGCGAAGTGCGTCACATCCCCAACAGCATTCTGAGTGCGTTGATGGATAGGTAGGACTCAGCGATGTTGGCTCGCTGGATCCGGTTACACGTAGACTAGTGTTTGCTGGGCTCGCTGTGTTACAGCATCGTTGTGGCACTACTTAATTTTTATATTATTATATGTAAAGTGATTGTATGTAACACTAGATTTAAAAGTTCAAACACTATGCAGTATGCAGTGATATTTCTACGTAAGGCTTTCTACATTTTTATCACAACAATTGACAATAGAAAGTATAGTAACGTTTAAGTAATGAATCTACATTGACTGACACCGACTTCAAAGTAATAATAATTGTACAATATAGACATAATAGCTACAACAAGGAGGTTTACATATTCAAGAAATTATTTCGTTACTTTTTAGTGTTTTGTTTTTTGAGAATATTTTGTTTTTAGTGTATTTTGTTTGGGAGTCGGTTTTGTTTTTTTTATTAAAAATTGTATTTATTTCTCGATTTTTAGTGAATCTAAACATCGCAGTATGATAATCACTAGCTTTCAAACAAAGAATGAGTTATCTAAATCGGTTATCTAAGAAATTAAGTAAAGAACTAATACATCGTTGCGATCATTCACTCATAATTCTGTGCGGCAGCGCGCCGCTGTTGCCCGTGAGTTTTAATATTTTGATATCTTGTAGAATCTTGGTCAGAATTACATACTGTAAAGGCAATTATGATCTACATTTAATACTCTAACTTGAAAACATATTTATTTGGATAAGGATTCATACCAAATAAGAATAAAAGCGTTTTAAATGAAGTCGATTGCATTTGTTTGACGGTTTTTGCGAAACAAACGGTTATTGTGCGACAACCATAAGAGATAAATATATGTTATGGCGGACTTTAATTTAGCTAATTAAATGAGCAATTGAACAATTCTTTCATATACCATTTTTATGTTGGTCTTATATTTTAGGCTACGCAAGATAAGAAAGCAAACTTTGTTACAAGTTGGTAATTTTTTCTGCGACTCGTAATTTTGTTTTTATGATATCTCCTAAACTATTGATCGAAATTATATAGTTCCAAGGACATTTATAATCTACATTAAATTCTCTTGATGATGGACATTTATTTGGATAAGGATTCATACCGAACACGAGTAATAGCGTTGTAAGTGGGGGTATAGATTTCGATCGATATTTTAATGAAAAAAGTGGTTATTGTGCGACAACCTTAATAGATAGATATGCTATCGCGGACTTTATTTTAGCAAATTTAAAGGGCCATTCTTCCATACATCATTTTATGTAAGTCTAGGCTACGTAGGTAGTAGTTTAGGCTACGTAAGCAAAGGAAGCAAAAAAATTTCGTCACGCGATTTTGAGCTAAACTATTTAACTACGCCGTAGTCTGTGATTCCAAAAATTAAACAAAAAAAGGGACCCACCTGCAAGCACAACCTCTCGGATAAAAAAAGAATTATCGGAATCGGTCTACCTGGGGCGGAGTTATGCCGTAACACACATAAAAAAAATACACAGACGAATTGAGTACCTCCTTCTTTTGGAAAGTCGGTCAAAAAACTTCCCTCTTTATAATATTAGTATAGATGTATAGATAAATATAAACAAGTGATCACAGATACTTGGTTGTAACACTCACCTGAATATTAAGTGTGGCAATGTCTCCCCACTAAAAACGGCAACAAGCCTTCCCCACCGTTGTCACGGGACGCAATTAGCCAGGGACGCGCTATATTGCTACGTCCACCGCGTTCCTTTTATATGTCCTTGAATCACTCAATTTCAAAATTACACGCAATTATACGAATGTCTGGCCCTAGGTGCCGTCCAGCGTTACGGGACTTCCTCCTATGCTTATCAAGTATTTTTTTTTGGATTATATATATAACGGGGCGAAATTATTGATACTTTTTGAACGATTAAAGTAACTGGCAACTTATAATTTTGAGTACTGGCTGAATGTACATCGTGCATATAGATGTCAAGCGGCGATCGAATGACAGATGACAGTTGTCTTTGAATGGTGGAATGATGCGCTTTGTTATTATAAAATCAATTGGTTAATCTCTGTGAATGTTTGTAATCCGATTAGAGTGTGTTGTGGAGTTATCAATTAAGATGGTGGTCAAATAAGAATAGTGTTTCTAATGTTACGCGATTGTTATTTCATTATCTCTGACATACGCACGCCCACAATGAAAGATCGTTACCGTGTACATAATCTACCTTCGGAATTGAATTCTACAAACCGCTCGTCTCTCCGACATATATATGGATTGTGCAGGGAGGTTCCTTACATCATAATGTGTTCCACGGAATAGCGGAACTTCCTATCTCTATGTTTTGACACAAGTTTCTTTTCTGACTCAATTTCATTTTCATTTTTTCACTCCGTTTTCGTTTGACGTTTTCTGCTCATAATGTTGAGCGACGATACAAGGATCACTTCTGATAAAATCTACCGCGAGTACTAGAGCAGTACTTTGACTTGAACCCATATTGCACATAACAAGTACGTTGTACGTTGTTGTAAAAGCGTACTGAAATAGAATATAAACGTAATATGGCGCAGAGTAGGAAGTGACGTTAAGTGAATTTACCCTCTACGATGGACAATATTGCGTTTGAAAAAGTATTAAACAGGAAATTAATATTCTAAACTATGTTGCGGAATGAAGTGCAGCGTGTTATTGACAACAGAGTGAGTTGCATCAATTCACCGGTTTTTTTTTTGTTAAAATTAATTGTAACGGTAACATTTACAGTAAGCGATCATTCGCACGGGCAGACTTTTTAGCGAGTGTTCGCACGGACGTGAAAACGCTAGGCGGTAGAAATGTGTCAAAATGGAACGTATGGGATTGTATGAAGCCGTTCACACGGAGGCGTTTTACGACTTGGCGTATTTACGCGCACTGTTCCATTTTGGGCATTGGGCGTGTAAGGGATGCGGCGATGAGGAGACGAAATAAAACACTTGGTTTTAAATAGGTGCGCACAGTTCGAGTTCCGACGGCCGACTTTTTCTCGTGTGCCGGCCACCCTCCACATTCACTTTATTTTTTATATTCAAAAACTACCAACATTATTTCCATCTACCGTGGTAAAACTTAGTAGCATACAGATAACATATGGTAGAAAATGGTACACAATACAGCTTAATAAATACAAAGAAATAAATAAAAATAATACAAATTCGACATATGTTGCTGTATTGGGCAAAGTATTAAAGACTTAAGTTACATCGTCAACACCGCCCCCTAGTGCTGACTCTCAGCACTACGTCAATGTGCTATCTAATCATCCTCTAGAGATGTGCCGTGAGCGACAAGTGCCAGGCTCACCCCGACTTGTGCCGCACTTACTGCGCCATGTCTATGGATCATCAAAAATTCCCTAATCACAATGCCTTATTTTAAATTCACAATACAAAAATATTTTTACCATAAAATGCAAAAGGTTAATTTCAAAACATAATTTACATAAATCTACTTAAAATATACAATTCAAAACAATATTTCATGACACGAAATTCAAAAGATTCTTTCCAAACATAAAATTCAGGAAAGTCTATTTTAAAAGATACAACTGAAAAATATTTCATAATGATGAAATTCACAAATTTCTTTCTAAACACAAAGTTAAAGAAAGTCTATTTTAACAATAAATATTTCATAACATGAAATTCAAAGAAGTTAAATGGTGATAAGGTTAGTTCGTTCATCGACTTACTTCGGTCAGAGGTAGGTGCGCAGCTCAGACCCTGGGCGCCATGCTGTGCTGACCTCTGTGGTCAACGTCGGGACTGTGCTCGCTACGAGTGCAGCTGTCAGTGCTGCTGAAGTTCTGACCGGGATTGTAAACAAACGTCATACTGTACCATCACACGGAACGCTAAAAACAACAGCTACATATGCTTCCAACAAAGCATAGCAAAATGTGCGTTTATGTGTCGATGATGCCATCAGGTTCACCTAATTCCGAGAAGAAATATAAAATAAATCACTCACCAGTGTTATGTTGTATCATGTCATGATATTCTAAACCTTTGTAAAAACAAAGTTCAAATCTATAAAACTCAAACGTTTTCTGTGTGGACTGTATAATTTCACAACAAAAAATGTGTTGCTACTTTCAGATAAATTTATCTTCCAAAAGTGGGTCTAATTTAAATTATTGGGCGTGACCCAAATAAGCAAGTTACACAAAACTGCTAAATGATTACAAAATCATTCTATTCACTGATAATCTTTAACTAATGTAAAATCTAATAACTGTGGTCCGCTATTTAAATTATTCTAATCAATTACAAATTACCAAAAACAAATTGAGCGGAAAACAAAGAAAAAGGTTAACTCATGTGTGTCGCAGTGCTAATGCTGCATTTTACGTGTCGCACTAATAATTCTATTTATACTGGGAAATATATTCACATCAAAAATAATAATCTACTCATTGTAGTCGATATGTTCAGTTGCTCTAATTGAGCGCAAATAAACAAACATAAATAAAATAATTGAACATGTGAATATTCAAAACACAAAAGTTATCATCTAATCTAATCAACTGTTCGTAAGAGTTATTCTTAAAATCTTACGACATACGAATCTATCCAACTGTAGCTTAATTTTTAATTTAAGCTGATACAACTGTAGCTAAGAAAAATATTAACTGCAAAAATATCTAATTGAGAAAAGTATTATAAATTACTTTCATTTCACTTAGCGATTAATTCGTCAAAACAAAACAAAATAAAAGTTTTCCTATAAGAAATTATTCTTTAAAACATTACTGCATCCGTGTGCACATTCCTTTGTTTTAGTTTAATTTTCAGAATGGCAAGCTATGAAAATAAGAATCATTCAATAAAGAAGTAAACAATATGTCGACATTGCTTATGTCGTTATAAATTAGAATTAAATTAATCAAAAAAGTATCCACAAAACAAAGTGAATAAATAATCGTTCGGAAGAATAAAATCTCCACGACTTTAAGGCAAACCATATTTTTAATTTAATTTAACTTTCAAGAGTTAAAGATTCAATATTCAAGCTTAAATAAAATAAACAGTACGTGCGGCTATAGATAAAACAAAGTAAAGAGCCGCTGAAATACGTTACAAAACTAATTTTAAAACTTTAAAACAAAGTTCGATAAAATAATTTTATGAAGTAAAGAATAAACAATAGTGCGGCTATGTTTGACATTAGCAAAATATGGGGCCGCTATATCACATTAAATAATGAGATCCAGAACATAAAAAGTAAATGTTATCAAGTTCGAGACGTAATAATAATTAAGTTACTCACGAAAAAGTAATAAAGCACTGACCTTATTTATCTGCTGCGACGCTTTTTCATTTCTCTGCTGTACCTCTCTGTATAAACACTGTCACTTGCTAAATTAATTGTTAGTTTCATAAAATCAAAATCAAAATCAAATCAAACAAAATGTGCGGTACTTAAACTAACAAACAACAACAGTATCGTGCTCATAATTTTGAGCTTTATTACAGCGCCATAAGGATGACATACAATACATTCAAAACCAAAACTAATATAATTTTTTCAAACATTCTTACATGAAGTTGCATATTCTATGTGCTCGCCATTACAGTGAAGTTGCGAACGACTGAACGAGATGAAAGATAAATGAGACTTGAAGTGTGAGTGCGACAGCAATACAAATTACAATATTGACATTTGAATCTACAGTAATAAAGTTGAATTTCGTTAAAAATTATTCCAAAGATGAAATTATCTTTGTCAATTACAATACAATGCACATGCGACCGTTTATGAAAATCATTTAACACTACTTACAATAAAACATAACTAAGTAATTTCAAATACACTCGTCAACGGTCAATAAAATTTTGAAAAAATGGACGTTACAAATTAATTAAAGTTACAATTTTCCACATGCTTTTAGCGCATTTTAAGCTTGTTCGCTTTATACATTTTAAATACTTAACGAAACACGCAATAACAATTTTATAACTTTTAAGAACACTGTATAGTACAATATCGCAAGTTGCTTACGTGCTCCTATGTGGTCCATTGTGGCCGCCGTGGATGATGACCACTGCGCTCGGCGACGGGTACCAGGGCGGCGCGGGCGGCTGCGGCCAGCTCGCGACGTACGCGGCGGCCGACATGTGCGCTGCTGCATTGCACACGTCATCTTCTTCACCCTTTTCAGGGGCGTCTTGCGATAAATGATATTACTAGGGGCCATTTTCGTATCATGTCCATTTAACATGGATTTTAGAGATGATATGGCATATTCATTTTTAAAATGTAACCGTTTTATGTAACGGTTGCTGCCTTTCTTTATGGTACCTGGGATGACTACCAGGCAGATTAGGTTACTAACCTCTAGGGCAGGGTAGGGCTGACACGTCATCTTCTCCTGTGTCAGGTGTTCAGCTTGTGACGTGTCGTCGCGTAGTAACGGTTCGGTACTTATGACCGTTGGATGGTTCCGAGCTCGTGGCTCGCATGCTGCCAAAGTCTTCACTTGGCTGTTCTCCAACCAATCACTACCGTTGCTACTCACATTCTCATGCATACGTGACACTTCCGCTTCGTCTGCCACGTGTTCTGGAGGTAACTGCTCGGTGCTAATGAGCGTCGAATGGTTCCGTGCTCGAGGCTCGAATGCTGCCGAAGTCTGCACTTGGCTGTTCTTCGACCACTCACTAGCGCTGTCCCTCTCACGTTCGCTGCCGTCGGTCTGATGATGTGCTGGGGCGTCGTCGACCTGTTCTTCTGCCATCAAGCGTGCCAACTCCGCCTCCAGCTTCTTAAGGCGCATCAGAATAGCAGCCTTCTCCTGTGCTGCTGCCAGCTCCAGTTGTTTCCGTCGCGCGTAATACGTCGACGAATATACCTTCGTGCGCGGTGTCTCTTCCGTCGCCACAGAAGGTGAACCCCTCAGCGTATACATAGTATCCTCGCGAAATTATTACAGTTCGCTCCACGAGAATGTTGCCACTGAATCAGGATCCGGCTCGAAGCGACCAATTTTGTAAGGGATGCGGCGATGAGGAGACGAAATAAAACACTTGGTTTTAAATAGGTGCGCACAGTTCGAGTTCCGACGGCCGTTTTTCGACTTGGCGTATCTTGGTACGCCGCAATAAATTTTATTGGTCCATTTTAATAAAAATACGCCGCGTTTGGCTGTCGAACATGTTTGTTTTGTGTTTACACCGATCAAAACAAGTTTGCGATCACTAGCTATAAAAGTTGATCTGTTTTGTAACATATCTTTACATGTAAAAAATGTATGTAATGTATGTAATGTCTTATAGGAAATTAAACTACATTTTTTTCATAAAGTAAAGCAATAATATGTTATACTTGATAAGTTACATTTGAAAAATATATTAACTAGTGCTAGGGATCGCAAACTTTTAACAAGTGTACATATTGTACTATCATAGCTCTGTCGTGGGTTGTAGATCCCAAAGTTCTAAGTATAGCGGGGGGAAAAAGATGATCACCAATAAGATTTACTAATTATGTTATTGGATTGAATATACCATGTTATAAAGACTAGGCTACCTATAACATTGCATTTAAAGTCCATTTAAAGTGGAGTAGTTTCGGAGATTATCCATAACATACACGGACTTTCGGACACATTGATTTCTTGTCCTAGTAATTAACGCAATAAATACATTCAATACGAAACACGATTTTTATAATACTTTTCATTTTATACGTATTAACAAAAGGAGCTTATTATAACTTTGGCAGACGTTCTATGACAATCAGTATTTGTTGTATGGGAGTTAGGATTTTATTTAACGAGACGGAAAAATATGTGGCAGCAGAACTTATAATGCACAGCTACAATAAAAATTATCTTTTACAAATTTCGTTAATATTTCGATCATTAAACTATAGACTGACAAGGATGATATCAGGGGAGTGACAGGGGCAAACTATATCATTGAATAAAAAAGTCCTATAGACAGTGGCGCAATCTCGTGGAGTGGAGAGGGCGACTGAACTTTGTAAACGGTCAGTTATAGTTTATCTAAATAAGATAGATTAGTTTGATAATTGACGCATATGAAGTATCGAATTAAATTTGTATGAAGGGAAATTCCGTACTTAATAGACAGGTATCGTAGTGACGAAACAAACACGCATAGCGAACAATTATGAACTATCGATATTCGGTTTAAATGAAATTTATCGAACTTAACTAAAATTATTATTTTCTTATTAACTAATTTAGAGGACAATTCTAGTATTGATTATAGTGTAGAGAATTTAGCGATGACAATAATAATAGCGAAATCCAATTCGATTACGTACGGCTGTAGTAGTATTAAATATTTATTTACTCTCATTATTTGTAATAGTTCTGCAGGTCATTATTAATTTGAGAAAACAGTGTTTTTTTTTTCATTCTTAAGTTATAACTATGAATCTATCGATTTCAACTTCTATAAGAATAAAAATCGAAAATCGATAAGATTCATGACTGATTTTACACAACCCATCCCTACTAAATTTCAAATGAATTGTCAAACTAATCCATCTTATTTAGACAAACTATAAATAGCTACCATACTCTTTACTGCTTTGACATGATAATGTCACATGTCAAAATTAATTTCTCTGTTTTAACTGTTAGACCAAAGAGCATATAAGTAAGAGTCGGGACTTAGAACAAAGAATGAGTTCGGTCTGACACCTGCCAAACTCACTTCTCGTGGCAAAATGTTACCAGGATAAAAATATTTAATTTCAATTTTTCCGACACAATGAAAAAACATGTGCACCAACCTAACAAAAATCATTAGTGAAGGGCTCTTATAATCGATACCTCGATATCGATATCGATTAAATGTGGGGTGATTGGGTGGCCCTTCTTAATACAATCTCATATTTCAAATAACTTTGCATTTAGGCTCAATGTAAAATTATTCGTAATGTAATTTTTCATTTACTGACATTGAACCTAAATTACCCAAAGGGAAGCAAATAAATAAAATAATCACCAAAATTACATTTATTTGTTTTATTTACAAGGCATCGCCAAGTAATATTTAAGTATAATTTGAGAAAACAGTGATTTCTTTATTTTCTTTGCGGCACTTCATTACTTACTTTTTATTCACCGTATCGATTTTACTATCAATCGCGAGATTTTATGTATTATAACAACTTTCTTTATTTTCTTTGCGGCACTTCATTACTTACTTTTTATTAACCGTATCGATTTTACTATCAATCGCGAGATTTTATGTATTATAACAACTTTCTTTATTTTCTTTGCGGCACTTCATTACTTACTTTTTATTAACCGTATCGATTTTACTATCAATCGCGAGATTTTATGTATTATAACAACTTTCTTTATTTTCTTTGCGGCACTTCATTACTTACTTTTTATTAACCGTATCGATTTGATTATCAATCGCGAGATTTTATGTATTATAACAACTTTCTTTATTTTCTTTGCGGCTCTTTATTACTTACTTTTTATTCACCGTATCGATTTTACTATCAATCGCGAGATTTTATGTATTATAACAACTTTCTTTATTTTCTTTGCGGCACTTCATTACTTACTTTTTATTAACCGTATCGATTTTACTATCAATCGCGAGATTTTATGTATTATAACAACTTTCTTTATTTTCTTTGCGGCACTTCATTACTTACTTTTTATTCACCGTATCGATTTTACTATCAATCGCGAGATTTTATGTATAATAACAACTTTCTTTATTTTCTTTGCGGCACTTCATTACTTACTTTTTATTAACCGTATCGATTTTACTATCAATCGCGAGATTTTATGTATTATAACAACTTTCTTTATTTTCTTTGCGGCACTTCATTACTTACTTTTTATTACCCGTATCGATTTGACTGTCAATCGCGAGATTTTATGTATTATAACAACTTTCTTTATTTTCTTTGCGGCACTTCATTACTTACTTTTTATTACCCGTATCGATTTGACTGTCAATCGCGAGATTTTATTATCCGGCAGCTTTATTTATTTTCTTATTAACTAATTTAGAGGACAATTCTAGTATTGATTATAGTGTAGAGAATTTAGCGATGACAATAATAATAGCGAAATCCAATTCGATTACGTACGGCTAGTAGTAATAAATATTTATTTACTCTCATTATTTGTAATAGTTCTGCAGGTCAGTATTAATTTGAGAAAACAGTGATTTTTTTTTTTTTTTTTTTTTTTTTTTTTTTTTTTTTTTTTTTTTTTTTTTTTTTTTTTTTTTTTTTTTTTTTTTTTTTTTTTTTTTTTTTTTTTTTTTTTTTTTTTTTTTTTTTTTTTTTTTTTTTTTTTTTTTTTTTTTTTTTTTTTTTTTTTTTTTTTTTTTTTTTTTTTTTTTTTAAAGAGAGTGTAATTCGTTTTTGAAAATGTGAGGGATATTAATGTTTTATACAAGCATATCGACAGTGGAAACTCCCCATTACATTGAGAAACAAAAAATATCGATAATAAAATTACAATGACAACTGTAAACTAGATACATCACTAGCACAAAATAAATTTTTCAAATTTAACTTTATACAACTAATTAAAACTACCATGATAGCTTTACATTAACGTTTTTTAATAATTAAATTATTAATAAATGATTACCGGTTCTCATCCAATGGGAATTGCGCCGTAAAATCTCTTTTTTGTCCTATTTTATTAAGGACCGTACACTACAAATTTCACATTTTATAAATCGTTTCATGATCGACATTGTATATAAAATTTTAAAACTTAACAGTTAAACGAACTATTCACAAATCATCTAAAAATTATACATAATTAGTATTATATAATTAGTTTGTCCGTAAGATAGATTTGACGGACTTTGACAAAGACCTTCAACTGAAATGACACTTGTGGTAGAAAAGGAACTCTTGACGATAGAGTGAGAAAGCATGCTCATAATGACAACTTGACAAATTTATTTTCTTTGCGGCACTTCATTACTTACTTTTTATTCACCGTATCGATTTTACTATCAATCGCGAGATTTTATGTATTATAACAACTTTATTTATTTTATTTGCGGCACTTCATTACTTACTTTTTATTAACCGTATCGATTTTACTATCAATCGCGAGATTTTATGTATTATAACAACTTTCTTTATTTTCTTTGCGGCACTTCATTACTTACTTTTTATTAACCGTATCGATTTTACTATCAATCGCGAGATTTTATGTATTATAACAACTTTCTTTATTTTCTTTGCGGCACTTCATTACTTACTTTTTATTACCCGTATCGATTTGATTATCAATCGCGAGATTTTATGTATTATAACAACTTTCTTTATTTTCTTTGCGGCACTTCATTACTTACTTTTTATTCACCGTATCGATTTTACTATCAATCGCGAGATTTTATGTATTATAACAACTTTCTTTATTTTCTTTGCGGCACTTCATTACTTACTTTTTATTAACCGTATCGATTTGATTATCAATCGCGAGATTTTATGTATTATAACAACTTTCTTTATTTTCTTTGCGACTCTTTATTATTTTTATTAACCGTATCGATTTGATTATCAATCGCGAGATTTTATGTATTATAACAACTTTCTTTATTTTCTTTGCGGCACTTCATTACTTACTTTTTATTCACCGTATCGATTTTACTATCAATCGCGAGATTTTATGTATTATAACAACTTTCTTTATTTTCTTTGCGGCACTTCATTACTTACTTTTTATTAACCGTATCGATTTTACTATCAATCGCGAGAATTTTACATTTGACGACTTTATGGTGAGCCATATGCGCTTCGAACCTATTAACGAATCACTAAACTCTAAAAATGATTTATTTGCCTTTTACATTACATGACCCTTGACCGTGCTGGTTCCGTATTTGCTTTCGAGGCCGTATCGAGCATTGTAATTTACTTATTATACACTTTTATTAACTGAATACGTTATGTAGGCCGTTTGATGCGTGAATGGACCCTTACACTTAGTGAACCATTGTTAGTAAATAGCATGCACAATTGTTAGTCAAAATTCCAATATGAATTTAAACTGTGTTTATTCGTGCACCTAGTACAATTAAATAGCAATTCTAACTATGTATATTCGTGTGCACTACAACTACTAAATATCAATTTAAACTGTGTTTATTCGCGCACTTACTACTTTTTGTAGCAATTATATCTGTGTTTATTCGTGCACCTAGTACAATTAAATAGCAATTCTAACTATGTATATTCGTGTGCACTACAACTACTAAATATCAATTTAAACTGTGTTATTCGCGCACTTACTACTTTTTGTAGCAATTATATCTGTGTTTATTCGCGCACCTACTACTTTTTGTAGCAATTATATCTCTGTTTATTCGTGCACCTAGTACAATTAAATAGCAATTCTAACTATGTATATTCGTGTGCACTACAACTACTAAATATCAATTTAAACTGTGTTATTCGCGCACTTACTACTTTTTGTAGCAATTATATCAGTGTTTATTCGCGCACTTACTACTTTTTGTAGCAATTATATCAGTGTTTATTCGTGCACCTAGTACAATTAAATAGCAATTCTAACTATGTATATTCGTGTGCACTACAACTACTAAATATCAATTTAAACTGTGTTTATTCGTGCACCTAGTACAATTAAATAGCAATTCTAACTATGTATATTCGTGTGCACTACAACTAACTAAATATCAATTTAAACTGTGTTATTCGCGCACTTACTACTTTTTGTAGCAATTATATCTGTGTTTATTCGCGCACTTACTACTTTTTGTAGCAATTATATCTGTGTTTATTCGCGCACCTACTACTTTTTGTAGCAATTATATCTGTGTTTATTCGCGCACTTACTACTTTTTGTAGCAATTATATCAGTGTTTATTCGCGCACTTACTACTTTTTGTAGCAATTATATCTCTGTTTATTCGTGCACCTAGTACAATTAAATAGCAATTCTAACTATGTATATTCGTGTGCACTACAACTAACTAAATATCAATTTAAACTGTGTTTATTCGCGCACCTACTACTTTTTGTAGCAATTATATCTCTGTTTATTCGCGCACTTACTACTTTTTGTAGCAATTATATCTGTGTTTATTCGCGCACCTACTACTTTTTGTAGCAATTATATCTCTGTTTATTCGTGCACCTAGTACAATTAAATAGCAATTCTAACTATGTATATTCGTGTGCACTACAACTACTAAATATCAATTTAAACTGTGTTTATTCGTGCACCTAGTACAATTAAATAGCAATTCTAACTATGTATATTCGTGTGCACTACAACTACTAAATATCAATTTAAACTGTGTTTATTCGCGCACTTACTACTTTTTGTAGCAATTATATCTCTGTTTATTCGTGCACCTAGTACAATTAAATAGCAATTCTAACTATGTATATTCGTGTGCACTACAACTAACTAAATATCAATTTAAACTGTGTTTATTCGCGCACTTACTACTTTTTGTAGCAATTATATCTGTGTTTATTCGTGCACCTAGTACAATTAAATAGCAATTCTAACTATGTATATTCGTGTGCACTACAACTAACTAAATATCAATTTAAACTGTGTTTATTCGTGCACCTAGTACAATTAAATAGCAATTCTAACTATGTATATTCGTGTGCACTACAACTAACTAAATATCAATTTAAACTGTGTTTATTCGTGCACCTAGTACAATTAAATAGCAATTCTAACTATGTATATTCGTGTGCACTACAACTACTAAATATCAATTTAAACTGTGTTATTCGCGCACTTACTACTTTTTGTAGCAATTATATCAGTGTTTATTCGCGCACTTACTACTTTTTGTAGCAATTATATCTGTGTTTATTCGCGCACTTACTACTTTTTGTAGCAATTATATCTGTGTTTATTCGTGCACCTAGTACAATTAAATAGCAATTCTAACTATGTATATTCGTGTGCACTACAACTACTAAATATCAATTTAAACTGTGTTTATTCGTGCACCCAGTACAATTAAATAGCAATTCTAACTATGTATATTCGTGTGCACTACAACTACTAAATATCAATTTAAACTGTGTTTATTCGTGCACCCAGTACAATTAAATAGCAATTCTAACTATGTATATTCGTGTGCACTACAACTAACTAAATATCAATTTAAACTGTGTTTATTCGCGCACCTACTACTTTTTGTAGCAATTATATCTCTGTTTATTCGTGCACCTACTACTTTTTGTAGCAATTATATCTGTGTTTATTCGCGCACCTACTACTTTTTGTAGCAATTATATCTCTGTTTATTCGTGCACCTAGTACAATTAAATAGCAATTCTAACTATGTATATTCGTGTGCACTACAACTACTAAATATCAATTTAAACTGTGTTTATTCGCGCACTTACTACTTTTTGTAGCAATTATATCTGTGTTTATTCGCGCACCTACTACTTTTTGTAGCAATTATATCTGTGTTTATTCGTGCACCTAGTACAATTAAATAGCAATTCTAACTATGTATATTCGTGTGCACTACAACTACTAAATATCAATTTAAACTGTGTTTATTCGCGCACTTACTACTTTTTGTAGCAATTATATCAGTGTTTATTCGCGCACTTACTTCAATTGAATAGCAATTCTAACTATGTATATTCGTGTGCACTACAACTAACTAAATATCAATTTAAACTGTGTTTATTCGCGCACCTACTACTTTTTGTAGCAATTATATCTCTGTTTATTCGTGCACCTAGTACAATTAAATAGCAATTCTAACTATGTATATTCGTGTGCACTACAACTACTAAATATCAATTTAAAACTGTGTTTAAAAAAAAAAAAAAAAAAAAAAAAAAAAAAAAAAAAAAAAAAAAAAAAAAAAAAAAAAAAAAAAAAAAAAAAAAAAAAAAAAAAAAAAAAAAAAAAAAAAAAAAAAAAAAAAAAAAAAAAAAAAAAAAAAAAAAAAAAAAAAAAAAAAAAAAAAAAAAAAAAAAAAAAAAAAAAAAAAAAAAAAAAAAAAAAAAAAAAAAAAAAAAAAAAAAAAAAAAAAAAAAAAAAAAAAAAAAAAAAAAAAAAAAAAAAAAAAAAAAAAAAAAAAAAAAAAAAAAAAAAAAAAAAAAAAAAAAAAAAAAAAAAAAAAAAAAAAAAAAAAAAAAAAAAAAAAAAAAAAAAAAAAAAAAAAAAAAAAAAAAAAAAAAAAAAAAAAAAAAAAAAAAAAAAAAAAAAAAAAAAAAAAAAAAAAAAAAAAAAAAAAAAAAAAAAAAAAAAAAAAAAAAAAAAAAAAAAAAAAAAAAAAAAAAAAAAAAAAAAAAAAAAAAAAAAAAAAAAAAAAAAAAAAAAAAAAAAAAAAAAAAAAAAAAAAAAAAAAAAAAAAAAAAAAAAAAAAAAAAAAAAAAAAAAAAAAAAAAAAAAAAAAAAAAAAAAAAAAAAAAAAAAAAAAAAAAAAAAAAAAAAAAAAAAAAAAAAAAAAAAAAAAAAAAAAAAAAAAAAAAAAAAAAAAAAAAAAAAAAAAAAAAAAAAAAAAAAAAAAAAAAAAAAAAAAAAAAAAAAAAAAAAAAAAAAAAAAAAAAAAAAAAAAAAAAAAAAAAAAAAAAAAAAAAAAAAAAAAAAAAAAAAAAAAAAAAAAAAAAAAAAAAAAAAAAAAAAAAAAAAAAAAAAAAAAAAAAAAAAAAAAAAAAAAAAAAAAAAAAAAAAAAAAAAAAAAAAAAAAAAAAAAAAAAAAAAAAAAAAAAAAAAAAAAAAAAAAAAAAAAAAAAAAAAAAAAAAAAAAAAAAAAAAAAAAAAAAAAAAAAAAAAAAAAAAAAAAAAAAAAAAAAAAAAAAAAAAAAAAAAAAAAAAAAAAAAAAAAAAAAAAAAAAAAAAAAAAAAAAAAAAAAAAAAAAAAAAAAAAAAAAAAAAAAAAAAAAAAAAAAAAAAAAAAAAAAAAAAAAAAAAAAAAAAAAAAAAAAAAAAAAAAAAAAAAAAAAAAAAAAAAAAAAAAAAAAAAAAAAAAAAAAAAAAAAAAAAAAAAAAAAAAAAAAAAAAAAAAAAAAAAAAAAAAAAAAAAAAAAAAAAAAAAAAAAAAAAAAAAAAAAAAAAAAAAAAAAAAAAAAAAAAAAAAAAAAAAAAAAAAAAAAAAAAAAAAAAAAAAAAAAAAAAAAAAAAAAAAAAAAAACAAAAATAAACACTCATTAAGTAGCATATTATGTATTTTTCCGGACTATTATCGTCATATGTGTTGAATTTCATCAGGATCCCTTATTACTTTCCGGAATCCTTTCTAATAACATTCATACATCCATTCGTCTATGCTTTCACATTTACCATATAACATTAATGAGAAGGATGGTGGATAACGTTAAGTGAACGGTTTCTAAGATCCCTATGAAATAGCACGTGTCTCCATCTCTTAGACGCATGCTAGTTAATTTTTTTTTTTTTTTCTCATTATTTTGAACTATCTCCTATGTCATTTTGACATTATATTGTAAAGGCAACCCTTGATGTACTATGTTCAACTTCCTATGTCAACAATTTTTTTTTTTTTTTTATACAACTTGTCGGGATGTTAATGATCTCTTTAACCTTACATTCGTCGTATTTTCTTATTTTTCACACTTTACTAACTAGCACAACTGTCTTGTAACAATGTTTTATTATTATTAATTCGTATGTTTTATTTCATATTTAACAAACGAACCCAACATATTTCTTTGATTTTGAATGCTTTGTCTGGCTATGTGTTTATTACCATTTATCGCATTATTAATGATTCAGCATCTAAACCGCGCACACGTACATACTTATTTTTATACCTTTACATTCAATTAATGTTCATAATTATTGAACACGAACTACGCGAAACTGCTGAGTTTCTAAGAATAGCGTATGCATGCACACGCATAGATAATATATTCAACAATTTATTTATATGTTTTTTTTTTTTTTTTTTTTTAAATCGCTCAACTATTATCAATAACAATAACTATCTACATTTAATGAAACTGCTGAGTTTCTAACATAAACGTATGCACACGTATAGCTCTAACTGATTAATTTATCTACTAGCAATTATTTTCCTTTTCGTACCTCTTTACTGTTCCAATATAGAACTGGTATTACATTAATTAATATGCAATGTAGATATTATTAATATTTATTATTCATTGTGTCAAATTTGTTCCCACAATGTTTTTCCTAATCACCAAGGTATTTAGTAACGGAGCACGTACTTACCTCGGTCGATCTCGTTTATCATCTTCTTGACGCCTTCATGGAGCCAGCGACTATCACTTGAACGCGGTTCGTAATACTCGAAGGACCAAAATGTACGAACGAAATCAACCCCGAAGAGGTTGAGACCGAACATACAGTACTAGAAGCACGGGGGGTGCACCGGCAATAATCAACGGTACACCCCCAATGCGGGATACGGGGAAATAAAACCACGTAATGCTGGTTTATGAAAGACTCGTTTATTGGTGGAGATGTATCACTTTATATTTCGTCTTAACTGCTGACCAAACATGCTGCTTTACACGAGACGTTAGTGTGCGTAACTAGACGCTGGCGCGGCGACACGTGCGGCCCCAATCTCCTTTGGCTTTCTGGTAACATTGCTAATTTCTGCTAGGCAACAACTCTGCATAATCTTGCCCTCTTTTCCACTGATTACGTGATCTTCAACGATCACGTACCAGCTTCTTGGTGTCATGGTCGTTCACACGAACAATTTTCTTAACATAATATGGCTTAAACTTTTATGTATCAAGTAGAACAATTTTTATCATATTCCGGTGAAAACAAACGAACCCAACATATTTCTTTGATTTTGAATGCTTTGTCTGGCTATGTGTTTATTACCATTTATCGCATTATTAATGATTCAGCATCTAAACCGCGCACACGTACATACTTAATTTTTATTATTATTAATTCGTATGTTTTATTTCATATTTAACAAACGAACCCAACATATTTCTTTGATTTTGAATGCTTTGTCTGGCTATGTGTTTATTACCATTTATCGCATTATTAATGATTCAGCATCTAAACCGCGCACACGTACATACTTATTTTTATACCTTTACATTCAATTAATGTTCATAATTATTGAACACGAACTACGCGAAACTGCTGAGTTTCTAAGAATAGCGTATGCATGCACACGCATAGATAATATATTCAACAATTTATTTATATGTTTTTTTTTTTTTTTTTTTTTTTTTTTTTTTTTTTTTTTTTTTTTTTTTTTTTTTTTTTTAAATCGCTCAACTATTATCAATAACAATAACTATCTACATTTAATGAAACTGCTGAGTTTCTAAGAATAGCGTATGCATGCACACGCATAGATAATATATTCAACAATTTATTTATATGTTTTTTTTTTTTTTTTTTTTTTTTTTTTTTTTTTTTTTTTTTTTTTTTTTTTTTTTTTTTTTTTTTTTTTTTTTTTTTTTTTTTTTTTTTTTTTTTTTTTTTTTTTTTTTTTTTTTTTTTTTTTTTTTGTTTATTATTATTAATTCGTATGTTTTATTTCATATTTAACAAACGAACCCAACATATTTCTTTGATTTTGAATGCTTTGTCTGGCTATGTGTTTATTACCATTTATCGCATTATTAATGATTCAGCATCTAAACCGCGCACACGTACATACTTATTTTTATACCATTACATTCAATTAATGTTCATAATTATTGAACACGAACTACGCGAATCTGCTGAGTTTCTAAGAATAGCGTATGCATGCACACGCATAGATAATATATTCAACAATTTATTTATATGTTTTTTTTTTTTTTTTTTTTTTTTTTTTTTTTTTTTTTAAATCGCTCAACTATTATCAATAACAATAACTATCTACATTTAATGAAACTGCTGAGTTTCTAAGAATAGCGTATGCATGCACACGCATAGATAATATATTCAACAATTTATTTATATGTTTTTTTTTTTTTTTTTTTTTTTTTTTTTTTTTTTTTTTTTTTTTTTTTTTTTTTTTTTTTTTTTTTTTTTTTTTTTTTTTTTTTTTTTTTTTTTTTTTTTTTTTTTTTTTTTTTTTTTTTTTTTTTTTTTTTTGTTTATTATTATTAATTCGTATGTTTTATTTCATATTTAACAAACGAACCCAACATATTTCTTTGATTTTGAATGCTTTGTCTGGCTATGTGTTTATTACCATTTATCGCATTATTAATGATTCAGCATCTAAACCGCGCACACGTACATACTTATTTTTATACCTTTACATTCAATTAATGTTCATAATTATTGAACACGAACTACGCGAAACTGCTGAGTTTCTAAGAATAGCGTATGCATGCACACGCATAGATAATATATTCAACAATTTATTTATATGTTTTTTTTTTTTTTTTTTTTTTTTTTTTTTTTTTTTTTTTTTTTTTTTTTTTTTTTTTTTTTTTTAAATCGCTCAACTATTATCAATAACAATAACTATCTACATTTAATGAAACTGCTGAGTTTCTAAGAATAGCGTATGCATGCACACGCATAGATAATATATTCAACAATTTATTTATATGTTTTTTTTTTTTTTTTTTTTATATATAAGGTGGCAAACGAGCAAGCGGCCACCTGAATCCACCGAAATGGAAAGCGACCGCTGCCCATAAACATCCGCAATTGCAGATGCGTTGCCTACCCTTAATTGACGGAGGAGACGCACATAAGGAGGACATTTCCCCTTCCTTTGCGTCTCTTCCACCGTCAAATCCACTTTTCCTTCCCATCCTTTCCTCTTAAGAAAAGGGTGGAAAGGGAAAGGGACTAAAATTAGGCCTCCGGCACCACACCCATCAAACGAAACGCGGAATTGCTTCCACTTCACGCCTGTTTTCTGTGTGGTCGTGGTATTTCACCGGGCGAGCCGGCCCATTCGTGCGAAGATGTTAAAGCGGGCTCTACCACTGAGTACCAAACTCACACTACAAAACACTGCTTTAGTCGGTGCAGATGTGACCCGGGATGGGTGAGAAGCGCTAATGTTGCAACATATCATATCAGCTAGCTTGCATCCGGCACATATTCATAATACAAATTATACAATATACAAATTCTAACCAAACACAACATACAAAATCATTTCTAATACCTATTTAAATTACATAAACATACATACATACATACACACAAACAATACAACATACATTCATAATCACAATTTTACAATTTAGCTATTATTACATCATTAAATAACTAATTCATAAACAATTCTATTTATCAAACATTACTACATTTTATATATTTTTTAACATACATACAAAATTACATCTTACATTCTTATTATAATTATATTTTGTTAAGCAATTTGGCGGAGGGGGGAGGAACCTCCCTGCACGCTTGGTGCATGCCTGTTGTCTGCAACAAGTCACCTTTCCTCTAATTACTCATGGCTGTGACGTCAGACAACATGTCAACTTTTTGTAGGAGATTTTAAATTCTAATATCTACGAGTATTTCTCTCGTACATACATAGTTGGTTTTCCTAAAATCCTCAATACAAATCTTAAATCCATTGTCTATGCACCTACTCCATTTTTTCTCCTCCTTCAATCCATTCCACATCCTCAATGGACGCTCACTAATAGCCGTTCTTCATCTTCCAACTTGACGATGTACAACCCACTTCAATACTAGCCGAAGAAGGCAGACCAGAGGACGTCTCTCCGAAAAATGAGACCAAGAAGACGGTCTTCGCAGAGCGTTCACAATCAACCAGCTACAGATCCAGATCTACAGCCTGGCCCTGGGAGTATGTTGCGTCTTACTGCAACACCGGCGGGGAAGAGGTGCGCGGGGGACACTTTCAGCCGTCGTCCGTCCCCCGCGCGCCCTCACACCGCGCAGGCCAGTTCCGCTCCGATCGACCATACGACCAGACATACTTAATATGTCTTGACCTTGTTACTATTTTGTTTAATATATCTACGAACTGCAAGCAGACTCTTTATTTACGAACCACAGCCAAGATATACAGTCCACTACTATACAGTCCGGAATACCATACACAAAGTATTACGAGCCAAGTACTCAAGATATTTCTAGCTATAATCCACAACAAAGTCATATCATTGCAGGTACCAGTAATTCGGAAGAGTTTGCGCGACGGAAACGTGAATCGCGCAATTATGTTGATTCGATTGTAAAAAGTTTTAAAATCAAACGACTTGAAGACCTGGATGCAAAGCGCGTAGTAAATCTTGACTTAAGTCTTCCTTTACCGACACAAACGAATCCTTAGGCCGGTTGTACTCTGCGTCGCGCGATCGGACGTTCAAACTTAGCTCGAGTTTGCCAGTCACCACCGATCACACTCTCGGAGATACCATGGTTCGTCATTGACAGATTTCGTCCCAGAGGACACCATCATCGTCAACTCGACAATATTTTTAGACCCAACGGCCACGGCTAAATGTAGAGCGTGACTGTCGATGATAGTAGATCGTAGATCCTAATCCATGGAATAAAGGTAAGAATCTGCAGAACTGTAGCGTAGCATAATATCACTATGTTAGCAGAACATCAGTGAGACCGAGGCTGCACATAACGCACATATTCCGTATATAAAACTAGGCTTGGTTAGCAGTTAAGAAGAAATGTAAGATGATACATCTCTACCAATAAAGGATTCTTTGTGAACCAGCATTTGGTGGTTTTACTTTCCTGCGTACCGGACCGGTTATTGCCGGTGAGCACCTATGCCTTAAGTACTGTATGTTCAGGTCTCACCTCATCCGGGGTTGATACCGAATGTACTAATGCCGCGATATGCAAACTAAACTAAAAAGGCGATTCATCGCGTGAAACACGATATTCTCCTACAACATTTGCTGGATATTGGGCAGACGGCACTGTTTAGTTTGTGTAATTTAATTTCATCATACCTCCGTTTTCATAAGCTGCCAAGAGATGGCGCTAGTAGTATTTTATATCGCGCTTGAGGTGCACTTTCGAAAAATGCATCTCTTGCGGTTGTTTAAATGAGTCATGAGCAATTATAGTAGTGTGAGTAATCTTTTATATAGTCTGTTAATAAGTCAAAGTGCAATGTACGTATAGTGCCACAAGGCTCTTGTGGCACCTTTTTGACATTGACAGGGTGGTAGAGATGTGTCATACCTACTATAATACATAGATATTTTTGGCTCGCGTAACCATTTTAGAGTCATAAATCATAACACGGTTGAAATGAATCATGTTCCACTAATATATTTATTTTTATTGTAATGAACACTGTAACAAATATTCGCTGCAACCCAGTTGTTTCACGTACAAAATAGATGGCGCCACCTGTATTTTGGAACACGATGTTGTATCGCATGCGCCTTTGGTTAAGTCTTTTCATATACATTACGCAAATGAGAAGAAATAGGAGAAAAAGGGAAACAAATATTGTCTTCTCAAGTTAGTTCCTACGACGCGATTCTGAGTATATTAGCTTGCTGCCTTGTGACTAATTTTATTCAGAATCAGAACTTGCACAGTAGTGTAGCTGAATTAGGTTGCTTGCGGTAGTGACGGCCTAATTCAGCAGATAGCCGCTTGCTGTTTTGACGGTTATCCGATATTTTAACATTTTTGTAACTGCGTGTGGTTCCCAACCTGGGGTCTGCGCGCAGACCATTCTCGTTGTTATGGAAAACCAATAAACGACTGTTTTTGCACCTTTGTTGTTTCCTTAGGTTGATTCGGCTTACGACAGCCCTGCTCTTTTACAACACTAATATAATTTTGTCCGTTATTATTTTACGAATAAATTGAAACTATTAATTAGAAAGACTATTAAATTCGAACAAATTACAAGGTATTCAAAAGTCGTATTTCTAAATTTTTAAACGCGTAGAAAATTAAGGCAAACTTTCTACCGTAATTACACATTTCGAAACAATTTAACTAAAACGATACGACGAGGTCGAGTTCAAGGTTAAATAAATAAAATTTAAAACATGACAATTTAAATTTATTTGAAACTAAGATTTATGCGTATAACAATAGACTTTAAAATAGTCCATGACAAAAATACCATGTTTAAATCTGCTAGTAAGATATCAGAGAACTATATTGATAATATACGATATTTTACAGTTATTTGAAACTAAGCTTTATTCGTATATTTATAAAAAAAAATCTACTGATGCAGAAATCCGACTTTCTAAGCCCGGTAGTTGGTGCGCTGATTTTTTTTTATGGATTATCCCCTATGCACTATGTGCTATGTGTATAACGCGATATGCGATATGCGAGTTTCGATTTTCGAGTTTCGAGTTTCGAGCTTCGAGTTTTCAATAAGCGATATGCGTTATGAGCTATCCGCTATGCACTATGCGCTATGTGCATAACGCGATATGCGATATCGATTTTTGAGTTTCGAGTTTCGGAAAAGTCTTGTGCGTGTAGTCGTTGGTGGTCAACGCAAATTCTACCGCATGTGAAAATTTGGCGCCAAACTCTAGGGTGTGTTATGAGGACAACATTGTATAGGTTGGGGTTACGATTGTTCCTCTTAAATCAAACTTTCAGATCGTCTTCATTTTCAATGAGAGATGCGACCTCCTCGTTCTGATTCTTAATGATGTCTATTAGTTCGTCTGCGGGAGTATCATTGGATATTCCCTTGAGGATGCACATTGGTTTTTGGCATCGAGCAGGCTCGGCCTTTCCCTCGGAACATCCTTCAGGTGTTCCATGGTTTCCTCACGTTGAAAAGAAGTATTGATTTGAACCCATAGCTTGTTAATATTTGAATAATTGTTGAAAATAAGCGCTGCCTTGTTAGAGGGTAGGTTCGACGCTGTCGGCTCTTTTGCTGCAGGTGTTCGACGTGGTTCGTTGAGGGCCTGAGCGTAAGTGGTACGCTGAGTGGTGTCATTTTTAATTTTTTTGAACTCCTCGCGGACGCATGCCAAAATTTCCTCCTTGAGCCCCTTGGGGTCTTTGTTTTCTTCTGTTATTTGGAGTGTAGGCTGTGGCAAGCTGGCGATTTTGTGTCCGCATCTTTTAATTTCGGCGGCCATTGTTATCAGTTTTTTGTTGCTAGCCGTAACAGACTTAGCTTCTGAAATCGCTGAACTGATACACTCGGTAAGTTTATTAAGGGCTTCTACTAATGTGTCAATATCTGTAACATCCTCCATTTTGGCCGGAAGGACCGGTGGAGGGGTGCTGGGTGCTTTGCTGCTGCTAGGCATATTGCAATAGGGGTAGAGAACAGTTGAATGTTATTAGTTTTCTCGATTTATAAATAATATTCTAGAACCACTGTACGTAACTAGGCGGAGGAATTCGTTAATTTGTATAAAAATTAACCTAACTTTAAAATATAAGAGAAATATTTATAACTTTACAAACTAGCGACATCTATCTTTTACGACATTAAACATAATATTACAATTAAATCGATAACAATTTTCTTTTTTTTTTTTTTAAATAGTCATGCCACATAAACTATACTTTAACAGTAATTTACATCTGCAACTAACATAATATTAAAACTAATCTTTAAATGTTATAATAATAAGCGACATCTATTTTTGTAAATAGTAAATCTAATTTCTAGCAAAATATAATTTTTTTTGTCTTGCTTCTTGCTATAGGGCGGCGCCACTATTTCGAAATAATTAATAAAAAATAAAAAATAAAAAATTTTGTATTTGTAATCTAGATTAGGAGAATTTAAAATAATGTTATTATGATTGACAAATAATATGTACGCACTTATTGTCTATTTCTACAACTTTAAAGAAAATATTAAATAAGATCGAAAACAATATTAAATTTTAAATAGTACTAGTCTGTAGTCGCAGGGCGGCGCCACTATTGCGGAAGAATTTGTTTCTTAGCGTTTGTAATATATATTACGAGAATTTAGAATAAAATTATTCTGATTACAAATATTATTAACGCACTTATTGTCTATATTGAATGTATAATTTCGGCAGCTCTGTTATTTCAAGTTTTCGTCGTCGGGGGTCGCTTCTGTTTTCCACGTCAGAGGGCGCTCTTGTCCTTCTCGACCGGTGCACTATTGTTCCGTCTTTACGTCGTTGGAGGTCGCTTCTGTTCTGTGTTCTATTTACGTTTGACGTTTGACATATGCCGTTGTCCAAGTCTGTAGCAGGGGGCGTTCTTGTTCTTATATAACAAAATGGCGTTTGTTTACTAGTCACTATTTTTGTTAATACACTGTTTTTCAATTTAAATCCAGCTTAAATGTTTCATGTTTTGTATTCTTTATTAGTCGTAGGTAGGTAGGTACATAGGTGTTTTTTTTGTTTTTATTGTCTTTATTTTGTACACATAAGCAATATTACAACACAGTGGGATAAACATGATTAAACAAAAAAAAAATAATAATAATAAACAGAATTAAACATACATTTTTAACGCAACTCCAGGACAGCAGTTCCGTAGCGATTGGATACTTTCGGTGTAACTGCTGCCTGGGCAAAGTGCTTATAAAACTACGAGTATAATAGGACTAAAATTAGATTAAAAGTAGACAATGTTGAGGCAAATGGTATAGAGAAACTTAAATAAAGTACTTAACTAATTTTTTTTATTCTACGCTATACAGTCTAAATCTACATAAATAATAAAAAATAATAATAGTAAGTAGAGTAGAAGTCTGTGAGATAAATGTAAATAATGTGGTTATGATGAGTTCTGAGTGATGGGATTATTAAATAATTTTAAATTGTCTATAATGTATGTAATAAATTGGATAAATGAATCGATTGCAGACTCTTTTTTTACAAGTTCTTTAAGAGTGTATGGCGATATCTTGAGGTATCCGCAAAGGAGTTGGTGATCTAATCTTCTCTTTAGGAAACGAGGGCAGTCTTCTATCAAATGTTGGAGTGTTTGTGGAGTGGTGTCATTACATGGGCAAGTTTTCTCATGTCATGGAATGAATGTGTGGGCGTCACAGCCATGTTATGTTTAAATAAAATATAGTCTTCTTTACCTCTTACGTTTTCTTCTAATTTTCACAGAATACCTTACCAATATGGCCGTCGTGTCGTGAGCTAATGCAACACCCTTATTTTGACATCCGACTACTATCCGATTATTAACATAACAAGCAGAATTACGACATTTTAAAACCATGACATAAATATTTAAATAATGTTTTTGGATCACAATTACAAAGCTTATATCGTTATTTCAAATTATGAGAAATGGTATTGATTTATAGCACAGACTAAATAACCTTCAAGAATACAGAATACATAAAAATAGTTAAAAAGCTAACAGCTCGGCCTTCCTGCATGGAGCGAGTCCCTTCGCTCTAATACTCTAATTACTTCCTTAAAAGAAGAAAATTATAAACCAAGTGTCTAATTTAACAAAGTCATTAATTATACAATTTATAATCAACGAATCATTTTTAGAAATAAAAACACTGTGCAAAACTATGCGCCTTCCATATTAGATCTTATTATTGTATCCTCGCCTGATCATGTCAGCACACATAGACAATTTAACGCTGAAGCTTTCTCCTATCATGACCTTGTCTTTCTCTCTTACAAAATTCGTTGTCCTAAACCCAAACCCCGTATTGTAATGCAGCGGAACTTCAATTCGATCGATCGTGATAAGCTTTTGGCCGATCTCTGTGCTATCGACTGGGACCCGGTCTATTGTGCTCCGACTTTAGACGAGGAGATGGAAATCTTTAACACTGTGCTGTTACAAGTCTTTGACTTACATGCTCCTCCTCGTCCGATTAGGTTGAAACATTTGCCTGCCCCGTGGCTTGCCGACGATATTAAAAACTTATGGCCAAAAGGAATGCAGCTAAAATTCGATACAGAAGGACGCTACCGATCAAACCACAATAAGTACAAAGAGTTACGCAACAGATGCAGTCAATTATGCAGAGATGCATAGCGACGCCATATACATTCCTCCGTTAGCAACGGTGATCCCGCAAAAGTTAGGTTATTTCTTAATTGCCTTAGCATCGGCAAAACTAAGTCTCCCATTTCTCCGAATCTTCACCTCGATGCTCTTAATGTACATTTTACTTCGACCTGCCTCATCCCTGCCTCTGTCAAACAACAGTCTATTAATGCTCTTTTACCTCCTTCTGAATCTGCCCCTCCGTATCGTCCTTTTACTTTTAATACTGTTTCTTTACAAGATGTTGAGAAATCCATTACAGATATCAAGTCCAATGCTGAGGTTGTTGGTGTATTGGTCGGAGGATGATCATTATGGGCTTACCTATTATACTACCTGTTCTCTGTCATATCTTAAATTATTCGCTGAGCTCCAGTACATTTCCCACTTGCTGGCGTAGTAAATCCACAGTAAATCCAATCCCTAAATTAAAATGTCCAACATTACCTTCTCATTTCCGACCTATTTCCATCCTCCCTTTCTTTTTGAAAGTCCTTAAGCATCTTGTCTATCAACCACTGAGTATATTTATTAACTACAATTGCCTGTTCAGCCCTTTCCAATCCGGTTTTCGTCAGGGTCATAGTACTGTCACTGCCCTGACCAAAGTTACCGACAATATTCGCCTGGCTATGTCTAATCAGCAACTCACTGTCCTAGCTTAACTTGATTTCAGTAATGCCATCAATACCGTAGATCATGATGTGCTTATTGCCATATTTAAAGCGCTTCACTTCTCTGATCCTGTGGTCGAGTGGTTCCGAAATTATCTTTATGGGAGGCAACAATGTATACGAGCTGACACCCAAGTATCGAGGTTTTGCGATATCTCTGCTCGCGTGCCACAAGGTGGTGTTTTGTCCCCACTTCTGTTTTCCATAATCATCAATTTCCTTACTCTCCTCCTTTCCTGTTCTTCCATCCTTACGCGGACGATCTCCAAGTTTACACACATACTCCTGCCTTAATTCATACCTTAATTCAGCTGTCCTTAATATCAATAATGACCTTGCGACCGTTCTTCGATGGAGCCAATCTCATGGCCTAATTGTCAATCCGAAAAAGACGCAAATTATAGTCATCGGTAGATTTAAGCAGATAAATCGGCCCAATTATGACACTATTCCTAGTATTAAATTTGACAATGTAACTTTACCTTATAACGATGGATAATAGTTAAAACCTTGGTGTCTACTTTGATTCAACCCTTTATTGGTCTCACCACATCTCAGAGGTTGGCCGCAAGCTCTTTGCGGCGGTTGGCACACTTAACCGTTGGAAAAACCTTCTTTCTGTCTCAAGTCTGACTAAAGTCGCACTTGCGCATTCTTTACTTCTCCCTATTCTTGACTATGCAGATGTCTGCCTAACTGATCTTAATGAAGAATATCTTAATAAATTATAAAGGTTACAAAACATTTGCATAAGGTTTGTTTATGGCTTGCGTAAATACGACCACGTCTCGGAGTATCGCCAAAGGCTTGGTTGGCTTCCCACCAGATTCCGTCGGGATGAGTATGTTCTGATCCTCCTGTATAAAATTTTTATTTCACCCTCGCTCTCCCTACCTTGTATTCTCCTGTCCCACTGGGTGCCTTGATTTGATAGCCTGGATTGATACACATAATACATTGATTTTATGTTTATTACAACTGTTGTACACGTCCAGGATTTGTTCTAAATCTCGATCTGAAGGAATTTCTTTCATTTACTTTACCTGTTCATCGCATGATAGGACTGTGGGGATCTGTTAATTATCTTCGATAGCCAAGACATTAATTTACGTTTGAGATATAGGTTCAATTGCCTCAACTGAATTACTAATTAATACTTTAACGCGTTCACTTCGCAGTTGATCACAAGTAAATATTGGATGTCTTAGTTGGTACTTCACTTCCTAAAGTATTTCAAAAAAAGGTTCACCCTTACAGCTTTCACTTATACACCATGCCAAAAGCAATCGTCCGCATATCGACTATTGATGCTCCATATATTTAGTAAATTCGCCATCTCGAAGCAATGATGTTGTAAAGATTCTCCCAATTTATTGCAAACGTTGTGTTGTTTTGCTGCGATGCCTTGCTAGACACGTAGAGAGGCGTTGCCTCGTTGTCAATCTCCATGTTAAGTAATGGCGTTGATCTTCTAGATATACTAGTAAGTGATGAGGGCCTTTCTTCAGGTCAGGATCTTAAAATTTAAATGAATTAGTCCACTATAATAATTATATTCCATACGAGACCCTCGCGAAAATCATGTCCGGTCGTATACTGAAACGACATTTAAATATGTAGCATATTAAATTTTAACATCACGCTTAATCTTCAAATCTCAATAAATTTTGGAGTCTCTCAGATTTAAAGCAGCGCTTATGAAGCAAAATAGTTGAGATTCGTTTCAGTATTCAACCGTAATAACATCAGGTCATATTGTTACATTTGTTACACGTTCTAGATATACTATGGTCCCGGTCATAGTTCCCGATTCTAGTTATTCACCAATTTGAACCATCGCTTTCATAATTGAGCGAACGTAAATCTCGGTCCTCGCTCTCACACTTGAGCGAACCGAAACCTTGGTCCTCGCTCTCACACCTGAGCGAACGTAAATCTCGGTCCTCGCTCTCACACTGAGCGAACCGAAATCTAGGTCCTCGCTCTCACACCTGAGCGAACGTAAATCTCGGTCCTCGCTCTCACACTTGAGCGAACCGAAATCTAGGTCCTCGCTCTCACACCTGAGCGAACGTAAATCTCAGTCCTTGCTCTCACACTTGAGCGAACCGAAATCTAGGTCCTCGCTCTTGTAGTGTACTTATTTACATATTTATTTATCTATCTATTTATTACACTACATTTATTTATTCATCATTTATTTATTATACAACATTCTCGCATTCACACATACACATTCACACAATCACATTTTCATTTATATATTTTATATGATATAACATTACACATACAAACAGACACGCACACTCCACATTTTAAATATATAATTTCAAGCGCTGCAGAGCGCCGCCCGCGGCGCGCACGCAAATCGTCCGAGATGCGCCGCGCCGGCCGGCCAACCAGTCGCCTCGCGCTGCTACACTGTGCTGACACCTCTCTCTGTGCTCTCTCGCCCGCCATTTTGTCTCCGTGTTTCCTTTTGTTTTATATTATTCTGTGCTAGTTTATAATTTGTGTACGTGTACGTTGCATCGTACGTTTTGTGTATGTGCACAAATAAACTGCATAACCGGTTACCGCTAAATTGGTGACCCCGTGGAAGAACACGTAAGTTAATTTTAAATAACTTACAAAATGGAGGACGCGCAACACGCGCGTATACCATCGGAGCATGACAACGAGATCGCCGAATTAAGGCAAATGATTGCATTGTTACGCAACAGATTGACATACAATGCTCTGCCCCCGACTCCACCTGCCGACAAACAAATCGACAACATAGCCGGGGACACGTGGCATGGCAGCACCGACGTCAGTAACATCGCGCTAAAATTCAAAAACGGAAACCGCAACCTGCTCCAGCACCAGCCGAGCCAGCAATTTGCTGGTACCACCTCAAATTTGAAGACAAAGCAGTGAAGTGCGCCCAGCCGTGCACCTACAAGCCCGCCAACACCACGACGATGGCAACAGACGGTTGCCCACCTACCGGTCGCCTGTTCGTGACCGACCGCCGCAGCAACACCCGCTTCCTCGTGGACACCGGAAGCGACGTCTGCGTGTACCCACGTGCAGCGCTTCGTGAACGTCGCAACAAAACAAACTTTGTGCTTAGTGCGGCTAAACGGTAGTGATATCGAAACCTACGGCTTTATTGATCTGTGCTTAGATTTAGACCTTAGACGTAATTATCAGTGGCATTTTACCGTGGCTAATGTTACAAAACCGATAATTGGTGTAGACTTCTTAAGCCATTATAACTTAGTTGTAGATTGTAAGAACCATCGCTTAATCGATAATACAACTACTTTGTCATGTATAGCTTCTTCCGCCAATAATGATGTGTGTTCTGTTAAAATATTAACTGGTTCCTCTTGTTTCCATGCTATTTTAGATATGTATCCTGAGATTACACGACCATCAGGCACACACTATACACCAAGACACAACACGG
Organism: Papilio protenor; assembly: GCA_029286645.1. Lineage (NCBI taxonomy): Eukaryota > Metazoa > Arthropoda > Insecta > Lepidoptera > Papilionidae > Papilio > Papilio protenor. Next base: position 2,579 of record JAGSMZ010000073.1, on the reverse strand, counting down.
TACACCACATCAGGACCACTCCAGGACCACCTATTTCTTGTACTCCCCGTAGGTTAGCACCTGACAAGCTCAAGATCGCCAAGCAGCAGTTCGAGCTCATGTTAAGCAACGGCACAGCGCGTCCCTCAGAAAGCTCGTGGTCTTCGCCCCTTCACCTAGCGCCCAAGAAGGACAACAGTTGGCGCCCATGCGGAGACTACCGCATGCTGAATGCACGCACGATACCCGACCGCTACCCAGTAAGACATATCCATGATTTCGCTCATTCTCTTGCTGGTTGTACAATATTTTCCACCATAGATTTAACCAAGGCGTACAACCAGATCCCCGTTGCAGAGCCCGACATCCAGAAGACGGCTATCACCACACCTTTCGGCCTATACGAATTTCCTTTCATGTGTTTCGGTTTAAGAAACGCAGCGCAAACGTTCCAGAGATTCGTCGACGAATTAACAAGAGGCCTGGACTTCTGCTACGCTTATCTTGACGATTTTTTGGTCTTCTCGAAGGATAAAGCCGAGCACGAAGTCCATCTTCATCAATTGTTCGCTCGTATGAAGGACTATGGCGTTTTGGTCAACACTTCAAAGTGTGTCTTCGGAGCAGAAGAGGTAACTTTCCTAGGTTATCGAATTTCAGCAGCTGGTACTCAACCTCTAGACTCCAAAGTTCAGGCGATTAACGATTTCCCCATTCCCAAAACAGTCAAGCAACTTAAAAGATTTCTGGGAATGCTCAATTTTTACAGGCGATTTCTTTCTTCCTCACTCCGCCTCTATTCAAGCCCCACTTAACGCCTTACTTACAGGCATCTCTAAAGGCTCTCAGCCCGTCGACGTAACTATATAAGCTTTCAACAAATGCAAGGAAAGTCTTGCTAATGCTGCACTACTCGCACACCCAGATTGTCAGGCTGATTTAGCTCTGGTCACAGATGCTTCAGATCTGGCAATGGGTGCAGTTCTGCAGCAACTCAAAGATGACGTTTGGCAGCCACTTGCATTCTTAAAATGAAAACTGGAAATAGGACTTAATATGAAAACTTAGACTAAACATTTGTACATACTAGTTAAGGATGTTGTAACAGTACGTGACTCACGAATGTAAATTTTCGTCTATTATGATTCCTAAATATTTGAATTCTTTGTCGAATGAGAGTCTATGTCCGTCTATGTTGATGTTAGCTTGACTGGCTTTAGGTGTAAACGATATAATTTTAGTTTTCGAGAAGCCGAATTCTAATTTTACACTTCTGCCCCAACTGGCTATAGATTGTAAAACACTGTTGGTTTGGCGCTCTATGCCCCCAACTTTTTTTTTTTTTTTGCAGTCACAGTTAGTAGAACGTCGTCAGCGAATGCCTGTATGTGGCACCCTGGGGGAAGGGGTAAGTCGAGGAGTTCGTCCAGGATAAAGTTCCATAATAAGGGTCCGCAGGTTGAGCCTTGTACGTTGTTGTTTTGAGTCTATGTAAGTATTGTTTGTGATATCCATGGTTAGTGAAGAATTGTGTGGTGGAGAAGTCTGGTTTGATTATGTTGAGTGTTTGTGTTAGTGTTTCGTAGGTGGGGCAGATCTTTTTAGTATAAGTAGGTAGGTAGGTAGGTAGGTAGGTAGGTAGGTAGGTAGGGGTAGGTAGGTAGGTTTTTTTTTTTTTTTTTTTATTATCTTTATTTTGTACACATAAGCAATATTACAACACAGTCGGATACACATGATTAAACAATAAAAATAAAAATAATAAACAAAATTAAACATAAATTATTAACGCAACACCAGGACAGCAGTTCCGTAGCAATTGGATACTTTCGGTGTAACTGCTGCCCGGGCAAAGTGCTTATAAAACTATAATAAGACTAAAATTACATTAAAAGTAGACAATGTAGACACAAATGATATAAAGAAACTTAAATAAAATACTTAACTATTTTTTTTTTTTAATGCTATGCTATGCTATACAGTCTAAATCTACATAAACAATAAATAATAATAGGTAGGTAGGTAGGTAGGTAGGTAGGTAGGTAGGTAGGTAGGTTTTTTTTTCTTTTTTTTTTTCCCCAGGGGTGGAATCCTCATGGACACCTGGGAAGGAGGACCCAGGTAGTGCCGGACTCTTACCGGCTAAACCACCCCTGCTTGGTGTACTATGGTGTGTACCTGCTATGGGATACAGGTAAGTGTTATGTGTTATTGATTTATTGCTTTAAGTTTGTATATGATGTGCTGTATGTGTTGTTTGTATGTGTCTATGGTGCTTTGTTTTTTGATAATGTGTAATAGGTTGTAAGGTGCTGTATGGTTGCATGTCATAAGGTGGTTGTGTCTAGTGTTTGCGAATATTGGGCAGTTTTGTATGATGTGTTCTAGGGACTGTGTGCTTGTGTCGTCGCAAGGGCATGTGTTTGTGTCTGTGATGTGGAATCTGTGTAGGTATTCGCGATGGTAGCCGTGGTTTGTTAGTGTTTGCGTTATGGCGAAGGTAGGTGTTATGTGGTTAATGAATTTGTGTACGTGGTCTAATGTAGGTAGGTGTTTATGAATATAATGTGATGGGGCTTCGGTTTCGTAGTGTTTCAGCA